>JAJJWW010005116.1:0-129811 GCA_023531295.1 Papaver armeniacum
AAATATGTCTTAGGTTACAAAGTGAGCTTTTTGGGGATTATAAACAGTTACATGGTGTATGAATCACGTTAAAAGTATGTCTAACGGGCACCACTCGTGTAACTTGGAGGTGACGTCATAATTCACTCGTTCATTACTTCGTTAGCAAGTTAGTAGCTCAACCTGTGATCTTCATTATCTCCCGATCTCCAGGTCTTGACTCTAACAATCTTGGCCTTATCTTCGCTTCCTGCTCCAGAACTCATGTCTTGCACGTGATATTAGTGGTCTCGTTTTCATTCTCTATTGACTCATTATCTTCAGCTCATACTCGAGCTAACAACTTTTTATCTTTCACTCGACCTGAGCTCTTTGTTTGCACCGAGCTCCACTGCCTTACAACTCAGTTGTTGGTACATTTTATATTTTCTCATCTACGTGGAATACATTGTGGAAGATCTTCATTTATATGTGTATAATAGAGTAGGTTTTAAATGTAGCGATAAAAGAGAATTAATACATGCACTTACTAGCACCATGCATCCATTAGTGTAGAGTTACATAAAGAATTGGTTGTGACGGTAGTCATATAAGTGGTAGTGGAAATCCACCACTATTATTACTTCAACACCATTAAAATACCTATAAACTTTTTCTAATTTTAGAAATACAATTTCATAGATGAACACAATTTGGTAAATAAAATGAATACTTAAAAGATCTAGTCTATTTAATTGTAAGATTTTTTTCTTTTTAAAAGCATATTCAATTGCATAATCTGATATCTTATTGTAATTAATGCATCCTTAGACACTTTATAAATGAATTGCCTCAGTCAAGCAATGAAAATATAAAAAAAAATAGGTAGTTCCTCAACTCAAAAAATGAAATCTTATTTCACTTTTATTCAGATGGTTGTGGCTCTCATCTTATGCTCATTGCTTCTAAGTGGTTTCTTCAACTTGGTTGAGGCAACTAAAAAGATTGATGGTTAGAATATTCTGTTTCAGGAACTTAACGTCATGTTTTTTTTCCAAAATCTACTTTTTTTTATTTTTATAAAAATAAATAAAAATACTGATGCATTTCTATTATTTGGATATTTTCTCCAAATTTGCTAAGTTAAATTCATTCGCCTCGAGAAGCACGTATGCCCCAAATGATTCCTGAAATGTTTCCCCATCCTTATTGTTTTCTTAATAAACTTACACCCTAAAATAAAATTAAACATGCTTGCTTAATGACTTAATGTAAGACCTAGTTGTTACAGGTTCAAATTTGTTTTACATACTCGATTTGTTTTTTCCCCGAAACGATGTTATTCTAATATTTTAGAGAAAAATTCTTGTAGCCCTACTTTGATTACTTATTACCCATGCACACAATGATATTTTATTGATAATGATTAGCTAATAGATGATTTTCATGTGGTTATGCAGATGTTGAAGTAGCAGCCACAAAAGTAGCGGATTATAGTTGTACTACTGTAATAGATGGTACATGCCGAACTAATCTAGACTGTATCAATCATTGTCAATCAAAAGGTTACTCCGATGGATATTGTGAACCAGAGACAAATATGAATCATCGATCATTCATATGTTGTTGTCTATACTAGAACTTACTAGATCATACTCGTACCATAAGTAAAGAATGAGTTATGTAGTCTTTTATAATCTTTGGAGGAAACAATAAAAACAACTAAATAAATGAAAAATATTATTCCATGTATTTTTGTTTTATGGGCCCGTAAAATAATTTAATGCAAGTGTTTTTGTTATCCATGGCTCTATACAATATAAAACACCATTTCCAATTCAATTAACAAGTTAAATATAACAATCTTACTGTAAACTTTGATTGTTTCATATTCGAACGACAATAAGTAAGACCGTGATTTAGATGCACACCTCAAAAACTCAGTGACAAGTGAAATTAACTTAATTATAATATTTGGGTCATTGATCTAAGATCCCCTTACCCAATTGAAGTGGCGTACCACGCCTTTATATGATACAATCAATAGTGTGACTAGACTCCCGCCACCAACATTTGCAAGGAGATTCAATTCACCCAATTACTCTATCACCAACATTTGCAAGGAGATTCAATTCACCCAATTACTCTATTGTGCATTTTTTTAAAGTTAGCAAATTAGATTCACATTATCAAGCTTCCCCCTTTATATGGGGCTTTGTTCCTCATCCTAAGTTTTCATGACCATTTTGTAATATTGATCCAAATTTAGACTTCAGAATATGCTTTGGATAGTTTTATTGTAGCATCTCAATTCATTGGATATATAATGAATATGAAATCATTAAATTTCCTGAACTCATGAATGATACAATCACTAAATTCTTCAAGACCCTCAGAGATGTCGGTTCACTCACTTAATTGAGCCTTGAGATCACATAATTATACATTCTTCCACTTGTTATATTTTATCTCATGGTCCTTTAGAGTGTGATCGATCCGAAACTTCAGAGAATTTCTTTGAATCACAAAATCTTTCATAGTTGTTTCAAAGTCATTGTCACTGTGACAGGTTGATAAAAGACAGGAATAGGAAGAGGCTTCAACATATCTTGATGGTTTCTCCTTCTTGATTCTTGATGGCCTGATTCCTTTACAAAGAAAAGAATTGACAACTTCCACAACATCTCCCTTCGTAACACCTCTAGTTATTAGAGACATAACTCTATGTACTACTTTCCAATGAGTTGGATCAATATATAGAGATGAATCATTATGAAAAGAAATCCATGTAAACAAGGAAACTAGTCTTTTCAAGACATTCCCTAAGGAAGTTCGTGAACTAGTACAACACGGGTTAATGCAAACAGGTCCATTCGTGAACTTTTAGAACATCATAAATACAAACTTTTAACATTCTTTTATGATTGTCCAGATATTGTACTAGATATTACCCACGGTAAGAAAATACACTTTCTCCTAAATGATGTTTTAAGCTTAAATATCAACTTTATGAATTAGACAAACATATAAGAGCATAAAATCCATATTAGCTTGTTAGATAGAAGTTCCCATGGATCATATTCTTCTCTCTTGCTTTGGGGTCAGATAGGCATGGGGTCTACACAAAAGAGTAAAATAGGATACCCGTCGATTCATTACATTTAATACTTACTATTGATATATGAACGATCCTTATACCTCATGTGCTTTAAAATATCTCAGTATCGTGATAGTGATTTATAATTTTCATTCCATAAGTGCAGGCAACATATATTTTTTTCACAAGAAATTGATTTCCCATGCTTTGGATTTACAACTAATGTTTTGAGAATCTGCCTTGGCAAAAATAAGATTCCATGTCTTTATTGAGCTATAACTGTAAAAAGAATTAATATTTGAACTTTATTTTATGAGTTTGGTGGAATCCTGAGTCCCAGTACTTCTTGATCTTGTGACATCTTTTGTATATATTTTCAATTATTAAATCTGAAATCAAATCTCATCGAGTCCGAGTGAAAGACACTTTTACTACCACTTTCTACAACAAATTAAAATTGCATCAATTTTTGGCGCCACTATGCCATGGCTGCACCAGACGCCACCATGACAATGGCGCCATCCAAATTCGCCACCGAACTGACAGACTTGTGGAAAGTTTTAGGCGACTAGCCGCTTAAATCTCGTGGCCATGGCTACGCGAGGCGCCACTTATACCACCGTGCCACTGGCATGCACGAGCTATACCAGTCATGCCGCAGTGCCACTGGCATACACCAAAAACGCCACTGTGCCATTACCAGGCACCAACAAAAGGTATCCATAATCAACGGCTACCCTTCCTCATGAGATGCAATCTCAGCCATCCAAGTTCTCCACCGAACTGACGGAATTGTGGCAAGTTTTAGGAGACCAGCCAAGACGTGCCTAATAGCATCACATGATATTTTCCTGCGGCAAAACTCTTGACTTTGGATTGCCGCACATAGCAACCTGCTACACGTTTTCCATGAAAACACTCGAGACATCAAACATGTCACAAACTGGGGGATACTCATCAGGGTATTGGTCAGGCGGTTTACAGCGTGCGGCGTGCAATACGCCCGTTATAAGAAAGTGTCATGAAGCGGGACAATTAGTGGCGGAAAGAATTAACGGGCGTAAACGGATCCACTTCCTTCATCATGGAAGCATGGGTTTCTGACGGTTATACGTTACTCCACTCTTCCATCACCCAATCGTTCCCACTTCCTACGAGACCAGGGTACGTTTAAATATGACTTGTATAAATAGGCTTCACCTATTTCCACCAAAGGACAAGTTTTTGGGTCGGCAACATGATAGGGTGTAGAATACATCCTATTTACTATCTATTGTTTATGCTTTCTTTGCTATTTTTCTTGTAAATTATGTATTTTACGCTTGTTTTGAGTTTTATAGTTACTATGGAGTCGCACGAACGAAAATAAGAAGAAATCAACCAATTTGAGCAAAAAGGCAAAATTGTCATTTCATAGGCGAACACTATTTGGAGCCCAGTCAAGGTTAAGGGCAACTCTTTTGGAAGAAAGTGCTAAATACATCCGGAATTAATTAAGGGCTGTCATTCAAGGGAACCCTTATCATTTATGAGTGTGTGTAATTGCCGGGTGTACCTATCCCTGGGGTGGATAAATCCAACCAAATCCATAACCTTATATCGAGAGAGTTTTCTCTCATTCATACACAGAAAGTGAGAAAGAAAAGCAGTCATGGCTGCTGTTGAGATCAGGAAATTATGGCAGTGAAGATGTGATCGAAGCAAACGATGGTCTTGGTCACTGTAATTGATGAATCAGAAATGTATAGATGCAAAGAAATTAGAAAAAAAGGGGATCTGTGGGTTTTCTGAAATCAACAGATGAGAAGAATTGATAATGGTGGTCGATGCAATGGGAGCTGATGATGATGGATACAGTCATGGATTTGATAGATAAAAGGGTTTTGATTTGAATCTAAGAAGAGCTTGTTCCTTCTACTATGGGTCTGTGAATTGATGAAGTAGAAAATTAGGGTTCGTGCAATTGAAGAAAGAATCAGTGGGTTTTTGGGTAAAGATTGATATGGATTTGTGGTGATTGACGATGATTAAAGGCTAAATTCGAAGTCAGAAATATACACATAGCAGATTGGGTTTGTGGATTGAATCTTTAATGAAAAGATGCAATAGGTGTAGGTGGTACTGGGTTCAGATGGGTACATGCAGATGAGTGATTTGAATTTGGTGATGGTGATGAATTTGAAGAATAAGAGCTTGAACAAGAGAGATGGTTTGTGCTACTGTTAGATCGAGATAAAGAAAGTGGGTTTTCATTGGAAGAGGAGATGATGAAGAACTAGATGTTGGTGCTGCTACTTGGGTTGCTCTCAGATTTAGTTCGAGTACAATGATGAGTGAACTGAAGAAGAATAAAAAATTGTGGTGACGGAAGCTGGGATTCAAATGGATGAATGATGTAACGTTATGGCTCACATTCAAACTCAGTGAAAGAATGGAAGGTTGCTATAATGTTTTGACAGATTTGAAACAAATGAAAACAAGAATGGCTCATGAGTGAAGCTCTGCTGCAAGAATGAAGTGAATAAACTTAGATGTATGTTAGGATTGTGCGGGATTTGGAGCTAAAATCGGCCTGAGAAATGCCCTGGATATAAACGAAACTTGTCCGGACTTCTGTTTTGGCGAGTCAAATCGTTATTAGCCGAAGAGCCGATCCAACTCAGCTGAGTAAGACCATTCAGCCAACTAGGCAGCTGACTCAGTGGCCGACTCTCTATTCCCTTGAATCCTTTACTAACTGTCTGACCCTTTTGACCGTTATCTCTGACGATGTCGTGACGGAATATTCTGTCGACGAAAAAGATTATACCAGTGGCCGGCGGTGACTTTTCCGGTCGAATTCCGTTGATCCCGAGAACTTTTCAGGCGACCAAAATTACAGATTTTTGTGTGGATTATTCTCATGGGTGTGAAGACTTTTGGGAATTGGATGAAAATTTGGAGGCTTTGGAGAATTGAACTTGAAATTGGAATTAGGCTTAAATTGGGAAAGTGGTGTTATTATGGAATGAGGATTCTATTCCCTACAAGAATTGGAGAGCATTGAAGCCTATAAATAGAGAAGTTCTCTACTTTTCTATACACTTTTACACACATTTTTACACACACAACACTTGTTTTTTTGTTTGCTTTTCAAAATTCTTCTTTTAATTATTTGTATGAACTTGAAAAATTCTCCTTTTAATTATTTGTGTGAATTTCAAAAACATGAGTAGCTAATTTTCTTATTTATTGAGGATGAATTCCTAGTTCTTAACATGTTTTGAGTTTTGTTTTAAATCTACTTTGAAGTTTTTCACATGATTATCGTTTGTTTTTACTAATGGGAATGTTTATACATTCAAGATTGATTGATAGATTGTTTGGGTGGCCAACTAAATTGATTTGTTAATTGATCTAGAGCTAGTGAAAGTTAGGGGATAAGTAATCGTTTCTTGACTCTTAGATAAGTAGCAAACACGAGACCTGGCGGAGGGATTCCGTGGAGCAATTGTGTGTGAAAACAACGCTAGAAAGTGGACCAAGCGAACCGAGTTTAACTACTAGTATTAAACCTAAATTCATAAATCTTAATGCATTCGGGGAATTACATCTTGTAAGCGAACCTCAAGGTGGTTCTTTTGAATAGAATCTGATAACTAAGCGAACTTGTTACTCAGTGAAATAAGGGATTTTTGGGTTAGCTAAGCGAACGTGCTATCCTACGGTTGGTGATAACCTGTGACTAATAACATGTGGATGAAAAACATAACTTGAATCATTGTTTTTAAACGAAGAAGGATTCTTTAATATTGTCTCTCTTATTGATTTCAACTTTATATTTGAATTGCTTTTTTTATTTTCTTTTGATTTATAAAACAAACCCCCCTTTTTGTGACAATTAAACAACTAAAACCTCTTGATCCTCGTGGGAACGAACTTAACTACCACCATATTACTTGTTAATTGAGTGGAAAAATATTCACTAATTTGTTGTGGTTACGACACGCATCAAATTTTGGCGCCGCTTCCGGGGAGCAGCGGACGATTTTTAGTTGTTTTTTATTTTTCTTTTTGCTTTCTTTTTGCTTTGTTAGATTCTATACCGTATCTAACTTAGTTTTCGAGAATCTTGTTTCAGGTGCTATATCTTTGGTGAATGCTTAAAGAGGGCAGACCGAGTCCAATACGTCTTCGATCCGACACTCAACTAAAGGATTTAACACTCCACTTCCTCCTTCTTCATCAAGTGAGTTCGCAGATTCGGACATAGAAGAAGAAGCAATGGCTGATCGTACACTCAAGGACCTAGCTTCTCACAGGCTCGATACACAACAATGGTGTATCAAAACTAACTCAACCTTCGAGATCAAGCCTGGGTTGATTAGAGAGTTACCAAAGTTCCATGGCATGGTGAATGAAGACCCAAACAAACATCTTATGGACTTATATACCATAGTTATGGCTATGCTTCCACCGGAGACTAATGCGGATGGAGCAATGTTGAAAGCTTTCCCGTTTTCTTTGGCGGGCAATGCTAAGGAATGGTTATATTATTTTCCTTCCGGAAGTATCACAACATGGAATGGGATGAAGAGACTTTTCCTCGAGAGGTATTTTCCTGCATCAAAAGCTACTCAAATTCGCAAGGAGATTTGTGGGATGAAGCAAAATGTGGGAGAGTCATTGTATGAATGTTGGGAGCGATACAAAAGATTGGTGGCAAGTTTTCCACACCATAAATTCAGTGATGTTATGATACTCCAATACTTCTACGAAGGACTCCAACCAAGTGATAGATCTCTTCTTGACGCCGCGGGTGGTGGTGCACTAGTGAATAAGACGGTCGCCCAAGCTACCGAGTTGATTGAAAGCATGGCGGCGAACTCGCAACAATTTTATACAAGAGGTGAACCAATGATTAGGTCGGTGCATGAAGTTAGTAATTTATCATCACATCTTGATCAAAGGATGTGTAACATAGAGAGGGTAATGCAACGATTGGCCGCGGTTATTATTCCGGATGATGAGACTAAACAAGTAAATGCTTTATATCCAAATCAAAGGCCAAGGTACGATCCAAACTCGAATACTTACAATCCCGGTTGGAAGGATCATCCTAACTTTAGTTATGCAAACAAGCAAGCGGAGGCTCCTAATCCATATGTGCAACAAGGTGGATTTCAACAATCACGCTTCCAACCTTAACAACAATTCCAACCACAACAAGTCAAGGATAAAGATTCTGCAATTGATGACAAGCTCAATGCATATATGCAAGGTATGAAAGGTATCACCACTTTGGTTCAACAACAACAACAAAAGACCGATTCGGCAATCAAGGCTTTGGAAATTCAAGTGGGGCAATTGGCGACCGATGTGAACCTATTGAAAGCTCAAGCGTCCACAAAGCTTCCTTCACAACCATTTGTTAATCCAAGAGAGAGCGTTAATGCGATTACTTTGAGGAGTGGGAAACAAGTGGAGCAACCAAATAAACAAGATGAAGTGCATAAAGATTTAGTCGAAGACAAAGAGGAAATTGAAACCGAACCAAAGGAGAATACATCCCCAACCAACCTACCCAAGGAGACGGTTCCTACTTTCACAACTCCACCCCCGTTTCCTAGCCGATTTGCTAAGTCGAAGAAAGACTTGGAATACAAGGATATTTAGGACATCCTTAAGAAAGTAAAAGTCAATATTCCACTCATGGAAGCTATTCGTCAAATTCCTCGTTGTGCAAAGTTCTTAAAGGAGTTGTGCATGAAGAAGAAAAGGTTAAAAGGGAATGAAGTCATGAGTGTGGGGGAGAATGCTTCGGCGTTCATTCTCAAGAAACTCCCACCAAAATTAAAGGACCCCGGTAGTTTCACTATACCTTGCACAATAGGTAAAACAAGGTTTACTCGAGCTTTACTAGATTTGGGAGCATCGGTTAATGTTATGCCTTCCTCGATTTATGATTCTTTGAATCTTGGTCCTCTTAAGGAGACCGGGGTAGTTCTTGAACTTGCTAACCGATCTAATGTTTACCCGAAAGGGATTGTTGAGAATGTTTTGGTGCAGGTAATGAGCTTGTATTCCCGGCTGATTTCTATGTCTTAGACATGAATGATGAGAACTCTCCCAAGTCTACACCTTTGCTATTGGGTAGACCATTCTTAAGCACCGCCGGAACGAAGATTGATGTCCAAAATGGCACCTTGACTATGGAGTTTGATGGTGCACTCATCCACTTCAATATCTTTGAAACAATGAGGTACCCTAGTGATGTGAAGTCATGTTTTCCCGTGAAAGAGATTGATGCGGGCTAGTGAATCTTGCAAGAGCTAAGTCGGGCCGTCGACTTTAAAACAAGCGCTAAATGGGAGGAAACCCATAGGTTTTGTATTTCTTATCCTTTTGCTTTTTGTTATTTATTTTTCTTGTTCCATATCATGTTAAAATTTCCCACCTTGACTTTACTAGGACGATTCAATTACATTGAGGACAATGTAAGGTTTAAGTGTGGGGGAGTGGTTAAGCATGTATTTTACAAAAAAAAAATTG
The DNA here is from genome assembly GCA_023531295.1 of Papaver armeniacum. Classification (NCBI taxonomy): domain Eukaryota; kingdom Viridiplantae; phylum Streptophyta; class Magnoliopsida; order Ranunculales; family Papaveraceae; genus Papaver; species Papaver armeniacum. Next base: position 9,587 of record JAJJWW010005116.1, read on the forward strand.
CATAAAACTTCCAACTTGTAGAGATTTTAGAGTCACTAGCATACGTCTAGGTATGTTTACATAGAGATTCTGACCGACATAACTGAACTTGGAAGTGTTAGGGAACTACATTCGGATTTCTTGCTTGTTAGAGTGTTAAATAATGGATTTAATCATGCCGGTGATGCAAATTAGGAGCAGGGAGAAATGCATTATTAGAGTTGCTGATCAATCATTAGTGGAGACTACCCATATTTATATCATGTGAGGCACCGACCAGAAATTTTTCCATCTGACTAAAGAGCTTTCTTTTGAGTGTGTGTCACCGTACGTTAATTCCGGGTAGAATGGTGAGCTACCCAACCTCCCACCAATAGAAGCACTACTCTTTGATCTCTTGAGTGCTAATTTTGTCAATCATGAGGGTGACGTCTATAGATGAAAGCCTCCTTCTTGTAGTTCGATTTGCAGTTAGCACCATTCTTTCTCTCCACAACAACGGGTCCATAGAAACACCATCATCATCAACAATGAGAGACATCAAAATCTACAAGGAAATTTGAAGAAGTTTAAGGTTTACAAGCAACGGAACGAGAAAAAGAGCAAATTTCAAATTTAAGTAAAGCAACATACAAATGAGCGGATTTTACATATATGTTGAAGACTTACAATACAATGAGCATATCCAAGTATGAAGACTTATTTACGAGAGCAAAGAGAATCAAAAGGTGAGAATTATTGAAGTTTATGATTTTGAGACGATACAAGTTGTGAAGAATCAAGCGGTAAAATACTTCTCCCACGGCCACGGTTTGTTTTATTTTCACTTTGTGTTGTATTTTATTTCTCTTATCTTCATATAAAATCAAAAAAAAAAAAAAAAAAAAAAAAAAAAAAAAAAAAGACAAGAGAAATATTTGTTTTGTTTTTATTTTTATTTTTATTTAATAAAGCCGTGGGGAAGGAATCTATAAGGAAGTTTCAAGCGACAAGAATATAAGGTAAAAAGGTTACAAATTGTCAAGGATCTACAAAGTTCGAGAATTTATCAGCAATAGTTGAAGCCGAAGACGAAGACCAAGAAGATAAAGACGAGGAGCGGAAGACGTTTCTATTGGATGCCGTGGAGTGGTGTTATCATAATTGGCGATCGGATGTGAAGGTGAGTAAGTAATCTCATCCTCGATAATAGTGGTTGATTTCATTTCTTAGAGGTCGTCAGAAAAATGGTTTTTCAAAATGTTAAAAGATGTGGGTTTTTAAAAAAAAAATTCGGAAGTTGTCCTTCCCCCTATTCAACGTGTGTAGGGTTTCTCTCTTCATTCCTACCTGCACACATGTGAGACCCATAAAAAAGCCGTCTTTTTGAGAGCAATTATCATAAATCCTTTTTGGTGAGGCAGAAGTCGAGGCGAAATGCTTATTAATCGCTCTCATACACGCGTTCTCTCATTATGGTGTGGTTACTTCTCACTCAACATTTAAGAATGAGAATATGTTCTTTAGTATTTCTAACTTCTTATTACTAGCATGCAGAAACTCTATGTCCTCATATCTCTTTGGATGTTTGGGACGCTGGAACGCTTTTGTTGATGGGTGAAAACTACTCCTGCAGAATTTGGTAATTTGGGGTGTGGATGAGGAATGAATCTAAACCTTCAACAAATGCACTTTGCGGTGAGTGCTTGTAGATTCGAGAGATCAATCAGTGCAAGTCCGGCCTAAACCAAGAAATGGCCGTTCCGGACTTGTTTCGGTCACAAAGTGAAGGAGATGGGGTTGATCTTAGGGAGGGAAGCGAAGAAGGTGTTGAGATTGTGAAGGTGTTGGCTTGCTTATGACTTGTAACGAAAGATGAGCAAGCTTACGGTTGATGCAAGCGAAGGCTGGGGTGTTTGAATACGGTTTTGTATTAACACTTGGTTTCTGGCTGTCTGAACTTGTGTTGTTCTCCGTTATTCCTTCTTGTTGTTTGAAATAGGGCGGAGAACCTATTTATACAAGTCATTGAGCCTCATTCACGTTTCTCGTGGGAAATGGAGGTAGTGGAATGATGGAGTGGTGGAGTTGTGTGTCGGTAGCATACGACCGGTCTTGCCCACTTCTCCAGTTCATCTCTAACCGTCCATGACTTCCTAACACGTTCTTGTAATGGCGCGTTGCACGTCGCACGCCTGTAAACCGCTGAGACCAATACCCCTCAGTATGTATCCCCCGTTTTGTGACATGATTGATAAACTGGAATGTGGATCGTGGATCCACGGAAGATAGCATGTATCTTTGAATTGAATAACTGCGTTATTGAAAGTCGATACTTGTGAAGTATCGTGTGTATTTTTTATGTGCCGCATTACGGTGTGGTAAAGTGATGGGTAATGACTCCTCACTAACCGAATAACTCCCCGACCAGGGTTGTATAACCAAGTCGGTGAAGTCGGACGGATGAGATGATGTTTGAGACACTCATCTGCGACCGTTGATGAAATTAGGTTTTTAAAGAGGTGCGCAAGCATCACTCTTCAGCTTGGTCGAAACCAAGCATGGGAAGGATTTTGTAGAGGACCGACCATACATGCGTGTTGACGGCATGATGGTGTACACGTCCATGTCTCACCGTCTCATGAAGATGCAATCTAGGCCACTCAATTTGACCGTCAAAGAGGAGTGGTTGAGATCGGTTTGCGGCAGAAATCTCTTACCGCAAAGGAATTGATAACCGCGTGTCATCCCAAGTTTGGGCGCGCGCCCCAAGACGACCCATCTTGGTCGGTCTTGGTCGATCATACCACCGTGTAGGTGGTAGGTTGGTGTTCACACCTATACCGACATTACCCCATGAAAACGTGATCTAAGCCACTCAAATCATCCGGTGAAGTTGAGCGGTCGAGATCGGATTTAGGATTTGGGAGATGTAACCGCGTGAGTTTGGTCGGGCGTTTTGGATTAGCGGGCATGGTATGCCTTGGCCGACCGCAAGAGGAGGTAGATGGGCCCACGGTGGTCATGTTTGGTATGACCGGCCTTGGTTAATCCAATTGCAGTGACCCTCCATTCGTACGTGAGAAGATGGACGCGCGTGATGACTTGAAACCCTAATTTTGGCTTTCAAAGCCGCGCGACCATGCTCTTTTGGGCGGACGAATTTGTTGTAACCAACCATGGTTGGCTTTGACCGACCGGGTCATGTGTAGGCGGTCACATGGTGATTGTGTCGACATGCTCCGGCCCTTTGAGTCTACATCTACACCCTCCATCTATGCTGCGAAGATGGATGGTTGAGACCATTTCGCGGCACATGTAATATGCCGCAAACCCTAATTTAGGGTTTTCCGTCCATAATGCTTGGTATGGATGGTTTCTTGGCAAGCGAAAAGCCAATGGTCGACCATGCGGGGTCGGCCGTGTGTGTATTCCATACCCGCTTGGGGGTGATGGAATTGATCCGTGGTCATCCAATCATGCTTGTGGAGTTGGATGACCGCGATCGATCATATCTCGGCAAGCTAAGGCCGTGGGTATTCCATACCATGCTTAGGTGATGGAATTGATACGTGGTCATCCAATCATGCTTGTGGAGTTGGAGTGCGATCGTATCATATCCCGAGACCGTACGATCAAGTCCGGATGCTCAATCGGGCTAGTATAACACACCGAGAGGGGCTCAATCGGGCTAGTATAACACACCGAGAGGGCTCGGCTAGTATAACACACCGAGAATCGGCCTATACGGGTATTTCGTACATGGTTTCATTATAGTGCTTGGAGGTTCGTGTTACCTTCAGAAGAGTAACACTCGATCGTCATGCCACATCGATAATGAGTACAGAAATACAAGGATGATATGAAATTCACGGGAAGGGATTGTTGCTGCATGCTCCAACCTGGAGGAATTTCATGTATTCACAGAATGGGATTGTTGCTACATGCTCCATTCTTGGTGAATTAAGTGAGGAGTATCCGTCACTTATAAACGGCTTTATCTTTTACAAGATGTCAGCGCATGATTTTTTGGTTACTTACAAATTTAACCTTAAACGAAAATCCACCATCAACAGCTTTGAAGTTGTAAGTTTTAGTTTGATTTGCTCGAGGACTAGCGAAGTCTAAGTGTGGGGGAATTTGATAGGGTGTAGAATACATCCTATTTACTATCTATTGTTTATGCTTTCTTTGTTATTTTTCTTGTAAATTATGTATTTTACGCTTGTTTTGAGTTTTATAGTTACTATGGAGTCGCACGAACGAAAAGAAGAAGAAATCACCCAATTTGAGCAAAAAGGCAAAATTGTCATTTCATGGGCGAACACTATCTGGAGCCTGATCAAGGTTAAGGGGCAACTCTTTTTGGAAGAAAGTGCTAAATACATCCGAGAATTAATTAAAGGGGCTGTCATTCAAGGTAACCCTTATCATTTATGAGTGTGTGTAATTATCGGGTGCACCTATCCCTAGGGTGGATAAATCCAACCCAATCCATAACCCTATATCGAGAAAGTTTTCTCTCATTCATACACGAGTAAAGTGAGAACAAAAGGTCATGGTCTCTTGTTGAGATCAAGAAATTATGGCAGTGAAGATGTGATCGAAGCAAACGATGGTCTTGGTCACTGTAATTGATGAATCAGAAATGTATAGATGCTGAGAAATTAGAAAAAAGGGTATCTGTAGGTTTTCTGAAATCAACAGATGAGAAGAATTGATAATGGTGGTCGCTGCAATGGGAGCTGATGATGATGGATACAATCATGGATTTGATAGATAAAAGGGTTTTGATTTGAATGCGAGAAGAGCTTGTTCCTTCGCTATGGGTCTCGTGAATTGATGAAGTAGAAAATTAGGGTTCGTGCAATTGAAGAAGGAATCAGTGGGTTTTTGGGTAAAGATTGATATGGATTTGTGGTGATTGACGATGATTAAAGGCTAAATTCGAAGTCAGAAATATACACATAGCAGATTGGGTTGTGGATTGAATCTGTAATGAAAAGATACAACTGGTGTAGGTGGTACTGGGTTCAGATGGGTACATGTAGATGACTGATTTGAATTTGGTGATGGTGATGAATTTGAAGAATAAGAGCTTGAACAGGAGAGATGGTTTTTGCTGCTGTTAGATCGAGATAAAGAAAGTGGGTTTTCATTGGAAGAGGAGATGATAAAGAACTAGATGTTGGTGCTGCTACTTGGGTTGCTCTCAGATTTGGTTCGAGTACAATGATGAGTGAACTGAAGAAGAACAGAAAATGGTGGTGACGGAAGGCTGGATTCAAATGGATGAATGATGTAACGTTATGGCTCAGATTCAAACTCAGTGAAAGAATGGAAGGTTGCTACAATGTTTTTGTGATTTGAAGCAGATGAAAACAAGAATGACTAATGAGTGAAGCTCTGCTGCAAGAATGGAGTGAATAAATTTAGATGTATGTTAGGATTGTGCAGGATTTGGAGCTAAAATCGGCCTGAGAAATGCCCTGGATATAAACGAAACTCGTCCAGATTTCTGTTCCGGCGAGTCAACTCGTTATTAGCCGAAGATCCGATCCAACTCAGCTGAGTAAGACCATTCAGCCAACTAGGCAGCTGACTCAGTGGCCGACTCTTTATTCCCTTGACTCCTTGACTAACTGTCTGACCCTTTTGACCGTTATCTCTGACGATGCCGTGACGGAATATTCTGTCGACGGAAAAGATTATACCAGTGGCCGACGGTGACTTTTCCGGTCGAATTCCGTTGATCCCGAGAACTTTTCAGGCGACCAAAATTACAAATTTTTGTGTGGATTATTCTCATGGGTGTGAAGACTTGGATTTGGGAATTGGATGAAAATTTGGAGGCTTTGGTGAATTGAACTTGAAATTGGAATTAGGCTTAAATTGGGAAAGTGGTGTTATTATGGAATGAGGATTCTATTCCCTACAAGAATTGGAGAGCATTGAAGCCTATAAATAGAGAAGTTCTCTACTTTTCTATACACTTTTACACACCTTTTTACACACACAACACTTGTGTTTTTGTTTGCTTTTCAAAATTCTTCTTTTAATTATTTGTGTGAACTTGAAAAATTCTCCTTTTAATTATTTGTGTGAATTTCAAAAACATGAGTAGCTAATTTTATTATTGATTGAGGATGAATTCCTAGTTCTTAACATGTTTTGAGTTTTGTTTTAAATCTACTTTGAAGTTTTTCACATGATTATCGTTTGTTTTTACTAATAGGAATGTTTATACATTCAAGATTGATTGATAGATTGTTTGGGTGGCCAACTAAATTGATTTGTTAATTGATCTAGAGCTAGTGAAAGTTAGGGGATAAGTAATCGTTTCTTGATTCTTAGATAAGCAGCAAACACGAGACCTTGCGGAGGGATTCCGTGGAGCAATTGTGTGTGAAAACAACGCTAGAAAGTGGACCAAGCGAACCGAGTTTAACTACTAGTACTAAACCTAAATTCATAAATCTTAATGCATTCGGGGAATTACATCTTGTAAGCGAACCTCAAGGTGGTTCTTTTGAATAGAATCGATAACTAAGCGAACTTGTTACTCGGTGAAATAAGGGATTTTGGGGTTAGCTAAGCGAACCTCGCTATCCTACGGTTGGTGATAACCTGTGACTAATAACATGTGGATGAAAAACATAACTTGAATCATTGTTTTGCAACGAAGAAGGATTCCTTATTCTTGTATCTCTTATTGATTTCAACTTTATATTTGAATTGCTTTGTTTATTTTACCCCCCCCCCCCCCTTGTGACAATTAAACAATTAAAACCTCTTGCTCCTCGTGGGAACGAACTTAACTACCACCATATTACTTGTTAATTGAGTGGAAAAATATTCACTAATTTGTTGTGGTTACGACACGCATCACAACATCACAGTATCTAGAAATCACCAAAGAACTGATACCTTTCATTCTAGTTCCACTTTCTGATACAAGTAATAAAACAACCACACCTTCAGAATCAACTATTTTGTTCTCAACACTTTCTTCGCTTCCCTCCCTAAGACCAACCCTTGTCCTTCACTTTTTGACCGAAGCAAGCCTGGAATGGCCATTTCTTGGTTTAGGCCAGGATTATACAGATTAATCTCTCGAATCAAAAGTACTCCTGTGCAGTGCATTGTTTAGGGTTTATATTCGTTTCTCATCCGCACACCAAAATTACCAAAATCGGCAGAAAAAGTTTTCACCCACAAACAGTTGGCCACCTAAACAATCTATCAATCAATCATAAACACTCATATTAGTAAAGACAATCGATGATCATATGAAGAATAATAGATTCATGTACTAAATAAAATATTTATTTAGAACGTACAATTCATCCTTAATCAATAGGTATTTAGCTACTCATGGATGCGGAAGCACCCATGATATACATATATATTATAAGGGACAATGGTGTTTTTCCATATGGACGGTCATCTAAAGTTTAGACACATAAAAGACGGTTGAGATCGAGTTTTCTACATTTTAGATATATAAAGGACGGTTATGATTCAACTATACTTTAAGAGACGGAATGGACGAAGATCCACATTTTGGATATATAAAGGACGTATGAGTATTTTACTCAACTCTTTCTCCCCTGCATTAACTCAGTGCACATCAATCAAAACCCTTGAGAAAATTCTGTAACGTATGTTTCAAACCAAACCCCCCTCCACTTTTGTTTAGGCCTTTAGTTGACTGCAATTAATTTATGGAAAAATGAAATACAAGTCTGTCGAAAAAAGATCTCTTTCATTCACTTTCGTACCAGAATTTAGGTTTGATTTTCCACAGCCTTCGTTTTAATCTAGGCATTATTATTTGGGTCACAATTCGTTTATCAAATTCAGGTTGGTTATTTGCCCTCTTTAGATCTCGACTTATTTCAGGTTGGTTATTTTCTCTCTTTAGATTTAGACTTACATTGGTTATCGTTTTCTATTAGTTAAATTTCAATATGATAAATCGTATTTCAATTGTGATGCATTATTACTATTATCTTGCCTAAATTCACAATTTAGTTTTAGAAAAAAATTCATCATAGTTGAAATAGAATTAGAATTAATGTTCACAAAAAAATGCGTGAAGCGTATCTGTGTTTCTGTCATAATCCTTTTGACATATCTTTGACATTTGATGCCATTTTTATCATGATCTGGTGCCACTACAAAGATTTGGCTTCGTGTTTTTTGGAAGGATTATCCTACTTTGCATTTCTAGGCAACTATAAATAAATCTTTTGGCAAGGTAATTTATTCAAAGGTAAACTTTGATTCTTTTTCCCAGCACTGTATGTCAGGGTCTTAGTTGTACTCCTTTTATAGAATTTTATGGTTTAACTTGGAACTGTGTTTTCACTCTTTTCTTCTTTTACATGTGATTTTCCCTTTGTTTTCATGTTTAACAATTTTAGCTTTTGTAGATTTTGTTGACTGATTTTGGTTGTTTTCGCTGATGCAGTGATTCAGCAATGTCATCTCAACTTCGATATAGCTCTGACAAGAAAAATTAAGTTGTTGCTCGAGCTTACACCATTTATATAGGTACTTACTACTATTCAATCCTTCAAGGGTTGAGCCTTGAATAGTACAATATTTTAGTAACTCTAAAAGTGAAGTATGTTTTACCATAGGGTTATGCAAAACGAAATCGATTAAATGACAATTGATCATTTTGTGGTCAATGTAAAAATAATAATGGTACATATAATTTGGATATTTTCTGAGCCGGCATGCAGTGATCACTTCGAAATTGATTTACATACATATATAATTATCTAGACTAAATTAAAATCTTTTTTTAAAGAATAAGCATTTGTGTACTTCATGTTTGCATGTCATTATTGACAACCTGCACATGAACATGCTTCAATTAGGAGAAAATTTTGCTCCAGCAGTGCTAGAGAAACTTTGCTCTAGCAGCTCCACGTCCATTCATTTTGGGTCGTTTTGACGTCACCAAACTATGGTTAACTGTTATTTGATTGTCGTTCTTTTAGCCTCCGTTTTTTTTAAGAAACCCCAAATTCAGTATAATCTTTTGGCGCGAGTATATTGTTTTTGCCGCCAGAAAAAATCAAATCTCTCTAAATTCCTGCAATCGATGAAATCTATCATATTATTAGAGTTTTGAACGTCACCCAAATATGTACAATGTTTGATCCAGATCAAAAAATTCTTCTTTTTCTTATGAAATATTGAAGGTGAGTAATTGCAAACTCCATATTTCTTATCCATCTGAAATTATGTTCTATTAGGACTCTTTACATTCAGTCTTGTTAATCACCTAGAGTACTGTTAACTATTTGTTGAATGGTCCGTGTGAATATGTTATGGTGGATTTATTAGATAGTAGACGTATTGTTGAATATAATTTGCCTGCAATATTGCTTGAATAAACTATTCTCTTCATGAATTAGGTGATGGTGGTTCTTGAAACTCTCCCCCAACAGGAACATGATAACTTGTCTGTGGAAAATAATTTTTCAATGAATGAAGGATCGACACATGGTATTAACAAAGAGGTTCCAGAAATTGGTATGAAATTCGACTCGGAAGAATTAGCGTATGATTACTATAATCGTTATGCTAGACACGTTGGCTTTAGTATACGAAAAGATTCAACTACCCACCGCAAATATAAAATTATTTCTAGAAGAGTTCTAGTCTGTTCAAATGAAGGAAAGTATCGACAGCATCCAAGGGGATCTCCTTTGAAACAACGCTTGCACTCACGAACAGGTTGCGCGGCAAAGTTGGTTATTAAACTGCAAAGTGATGATTCAAAATACTCCATAGTAGAATTTGTGGAAAAACACAATTATGTGCTTACTTCTCCAGATCAAGTGCATATATTGAGGTCACAACGGAAAATAGAGAGTTCTCAAGCAAGATTAATTGAAAATATGCATTACGCGGGTATAAGTCAGAAAAATATTTTTGCATATTTAAGTGTTGAATCAGGAGGGTCTCAAAATATGAACTTCACCCAAATGGATTGTAACAATCATATACAGAGAATAAGGCGTCAAGATGTGTTGGGAAAAGGTGATGCTGAGCATTTTTTAGAGTACTTTCAAGAAATGCAAAAAGAAAATCCATATTTTTTTATGCAATTGAAATGGATGCGATTGGTCGGTTGTGCAATTGTTTTACGGAGGACGCTAAGTGTATGATGAACTATAGTTTCTTTGGTGATGTGTTGGTGTTTGATACAACATTTGGAACTAATGACTATGATAAACCGTTTGCACCTTTTATTGGGGTAAATAATCATGGGCATACCACTCTTTTTGGATGCACTTTATTACTAGACGAGAGCACAGATTCGTTTGTATGGCTGTTTAAGACATTTCTGAATGCCATGAACGGGAAACATCCGCAGACAATTTTCACCGACCAAGCAACACCTATTATGAATGCAATCAAACAGGTATTCCCGGATACTCATCATCGACTTTGTCTTTGGCATATTTTTCAACTGGCTGCGAAGCACCTCTCTCATGTATTTGCAAGTTCTGAATTTTTCGCCAAAGATTTCAAAAGATGTATGTATGAGAATGAATGGCCGAGGAAGAATTCGAGTTCATGTGGAAATCCTTGCTTACAAAGTACAAATTGACAGATAATAAATGGTTGAAAACTTTATATAAGAAAAAAGAGAAGTGGGCTCAAGTGTATGGTCGATCACACTTTTGAGCTGGTATGACAACTACACAGCGGAGTGAAGGTATGAACAGTTTTTTGAAGAAGTATTTTAAAAGAACTTTATCACTAAAGAGTTTCATGCTTGAATATGATAAGGTTCTTACTTGTCGATGAGATAGTGAAAAAATTGAAGATTTCAAGAGCATGCAAAGAAAACCACCTTTGAAAAGTCATTTGGCCACTTGAAGCTCGAGCTTGTAACGTTATACTGGCAAAAATATTTTCTCTCTTTCAAAAGGAATATACAAAAACTCTAGAATTGATTCTAGAAATAGTTGATCGGAGTTGGACCAAGTATATACATACAAGGTAACATCATTTGAATTTTCATGTGTTAAATTTGTTATGTTCAACTCTTTAGACAATTATATTCAGTGTATCTGTAAGCACTTCCAGTTCATGGGAATGATATGTTCCCACTCTATGAAGATATTGCATACCAACCAAGTTTATGATCTCCCGTCGCAATATTTTCTAAGTTGTTGGACAGTAGATGCGAAAAATGGTGTTGGTATTGAAGAGCCTAAGAAGCCAATTCAAGGCAACATTGGGTCATCTACCCTCGTGTATAGTGACCTAGCACGTATGGCTTTATCTTTAGCCATGAAAGGTACAAGCACTGAAACTTCTAGTGCTTTTACGAAGAAGTTGCTGACCGGAGTACTAGGCGAGTTAGATAATTTTTTTAAGTCTACTCAAGATGATCAAGAAGAAAATATTATAAGTGCTGCAAATGAGAACAATTAAAACATGGGTCAAACAAGTTTCCAGCTTCCTATGAGTGCTAACATAACACTGCGAGCCCCTCCACGAAGTAAAAAATCAAGTAAGAAGGCTGGAAGAATCAATTCATCAGTAGAGAAAGGTAAAGTGAAACGTAAATCAGTACTAAGGAAGGAAAAGCAAGCAAAGAAGCCTACCAAAACTAAACCAGTAACAGGGAAAAGAAAAAGAAGTGCTCGGCATGACCCAGTAATGGATAAAGAAAAAGCAAAAAAGAAAACTACCCAAATGAAAGTGGTACGAAAGGATGAAAAAATTAGAAAGCCCCAAAGTGCAGGTATGTAGTCATAATATTACTATCTCATTTTATGTTTTAGAGTGCTTTGTTTGTGTTTATATAGGTTCTTATATAACTGACATCAATTTTTGTATAGATTCAAATGTAGAAGAAGTAATATACAGTGATTCAGATGTTGAAGAAGCAACCATTTTTGGTTCCATACCTCCTAGTGCTTTGGAGGTTGATAAAAATGGTGTTAGTGCTTCATTACTGGGCCGTTTAGCTCTACAGCAAGAATCCACGTCGTCGTTAACTTACTACTGTCCACAACTTCTCGTCGAGGTATAGTATTATCGATCCAACTCAGCTATGTCTTATGAATTTCTGTTTCCTTGATAAGAGATAGTGAACTTAGTGATACAGACATGTCTATTATGATATGGTTAGAATATTTACTAGTTAGGGGTTGCAATACACTACTTTCCATTTGTAGTGATCTGAGACATGGGTCTGTTTGAGTATATACAGTTTACCTATTATTTGTTGTACATCAAGTCATTTTGCCCTATTATTTGTTGTACAACAAGTTCATTTTGCCATGAACCTTATTTTTGCAAACTGAGACTTATTAAGAACTCACTTCGTTTGTTACTTTGTCGATATTTGTGCATTTTTTTAGGAACCACTAAAATTGGAGGGTGAAGGAACTCATAACCTCGTCGAAAACCAAAGCTTTTTAGCACTTATGGTGGACTAATGTTGTTTGAGGCTGCGTTGTCACATGTGCAGGTTTATGGTCTCATATGTCACAGACAGTGCTACGCAGTAGCGTCATTGAAAGGATACAAGGCTTGTGTTGTATTTTGTGTATTTTGTAAACTTGATATCGCGAGCCAAACTAATCTAATTTAACCTTTATGAAATATATCTGGGATTAAGAACTCCAAACTAGTCGTCATTGTACAGTGAAGTAGCCTTTGAAAGGTATTTTGTGAAACAATTATTGCGATATTTTTTGGTCGATTTTTTGCTTCATAAAAAAAGATGCAAATCACTATTTTGATGTCTGCAATCCAATCTTTGCAACTTAGAATATGTCTATGCCGCGTTTTTTCCAGATTGTTGCAGGTCTTGTTCTCCCATTGCAGTCCTACTTTTTCACTCATTGCAGTCCCAATCCATATCTGTTGAGACTTGGTCTTGTTCTAATTATAGTACATGGTGCTGAATGTTTCAATAAACACAAAAAAACGTTCTTTATGAGATGTTTTCTGAATTACATAAGCTAAAAAAACGCTTGTGATTACCAAACTAGAGTTAGTTACTTATGGTTGGTGATGTCACAAACAACCAAAACGAATGGACGTGGAGCTGCTAGATCAAAAGTTGCTCTAGCTTCTTTGAGCAAAATTTTCTCCACAATTATAGGGACGTTCACTAATAATTGATTGTTGCGAAAGCCCTGGGTTTCCATCTATCACCTATTTCATAACCGGTTTACTGATGCATAATTGGCCAGTTTGGATGCTTAAGCATACCAAAATGCTTCTAACCTAATGCCAATGTTGCTTCATGCATCATATGCTCTATGTGTTAACATCCATGTCCTTAATTTAGACTCTCTTTGTTTTCGTGCATCTCATATGCTCTCTTAAAGAATCAATGTTGTCTATGGATTTTTCAATTTTGATGTGGACGTGATGGCAATTTAGGAAGCTTTAGATGGATCCACAATCTTGTTGAGGTCACAAATATATTTTTTGCGCAAATTGTTTATGTTGAATTTTTGTTTTGTTGTAGATAGTAATGTATCTTGCCTTTTTGCCTCCTTTGTTTATGCCAAAAAATAATTCCATTGCCGTCTTATCTTTGTGATTATTGTCCCGCCACCAACGTCATTGGTGTGAATACGCGTGATATGATCTCTGATCGTTCATTGATTGGCGAAGGTAGGGTCTTGGTTTATCATTTTGTAATTTAGAAATCTTTGAGATCTTTATAAGTGCTTATAGCTAATTTTTTTTTTTTTTTTTTTTAAATCAAATCAAAACTTTTATTAAAAGTAAAATGAAGTTTCTTTATGTGATTAGATTGTTATTTGTTGTCCATAAGAAACTTGAAATGTTTGTGTCTTTGCATTGATTTGCGCTTTTGTTGTAGATAGCATGTACTTTTATGCCTCCTTTGTTTATTCGACTTGGTTTTCTTCTACTTTGTGATTGATTGTCCTGCCACCTTTAATGATTCTTCTTATTATGTTACATGATTCATGTTTATTAATCTAAATAGGTTTTCGTAACTTTTCCATAATCATGATCTCTCGACGATGGTGATATGATGATCTTTAGCACCTCACTATCAATTGCTACAAAAATGGTTGAGTTGGTAGGGTCTTGGAATTCTAATTGTAGCATGAACCTATTTCAAATAGATTGATGAGATCTTAGTGCTTATAGAACAAATAAATGAAGTTTCTCCATAAGAAACTATCATAACAACGTCTGGGTGTGAATACATCGTTCATTGATTCGCACTTGGTTTATCATTGGTTACCCTTCTAAAGTATTTCGTTGTGCAGGGGATTTGTTTCTTTAAGGGAGAAATCCAGGGGATAAACAAAACTTAATAGGTAAAAAAATTGGGCGCACTTTTAATGTTTAGTCATTTAGTAGACTACCGTCGAATTTCCTCAAGGGAAATATCCCGGGAATAAATTCGGTGTGTGTAGAATTACTCCTCTGCAAGGATAACACTGTTAGTGACTATGTTGATGGAGGTCACAATTGGAAGTGATAAAACAGACCAAAGCCTGTGCCATTACGTCACAGGTCATATCCTAGTATAAGAAAAGTAAAAAGATATCATTATGATTGATGTACCGCTCTGAAACCCTAGCATTTCATTCCATGTGTTGTTTATCCTCTCCAAGACTTACGATTTCGTGCTCTCTCTATAAGGCCTAATACCTATTTATATATGTTTAAATCGCTTGGCATTAAAAGTATCTAAGTCGGTTAAGGAACCCGCCCTCGAAGTTATGAAAGAAAGATCTAAAAGATAGTTCGTGAATATTGTCCTTCATGGTACATGTACCCTCCTTTGATATAAAATATAGGGCATTCTAGTACGCATACCAGGTATGCGTACACACTCCCCGATTCACGAAATTCAAAGTTATGCCGGTGCAATTGTACCCGATGTCACGCGTACCCTCATGTAGACGTCGATATTTGATAAACTTTTTTTGTTAGTAACTTCTTCGCACGAACTCAGAATGACCTCATTCTTTTTGTATTCTCTTTGTAATTTAATTCTCTTAAAGATGGTAATAAGAAATCATGAATTGGAATGAGTTAAGCCCGTCTCTTGATGTTGAGCATTTTTTCTCCTTTTCTTCGCACTTCTTTGACTTCTCTTCAACTTGGGTACTTGGATACTTAGAATACTTCTCATATTTGATATTTTTAGTGCTCTGTGGATCCTTTTTGGATGATTCACCTAATAGAGACAAATAAGAGAAAACAGTGTAATAACAAGAATACATGCAAAAATACACTAGTGGAAAAAGGCCTATTTGAGACATAATGAAACAACACAAACAACAAATCGCGATATTTAGACAACTCGAAAGTGCCCTTGACCAAAGTCAAACCATCGTTGTATCATGACTTTTGTTGACTTGAATAACGATACTTAGTATAGTATTGTTTCACCAGTACATTTTTCTAGGAGATAGGAAACCAAACTTATCTATACTTTCTCTCTCATTCGGGTGTTTTATTCTCTCTCCTTTTCTTCTCCACCAGCTTAACCTTTTTTTTTCTTCTATCCCTTCCCTCTTCAGAATCTTTTCTTCTCTTTAAGTTTTGTTTCCAATCGTCCATGGCTTAAGTAACATGAGAAGAACTTCGTTTTCTTATTGCCGGAATTATTTTGAAGAACGGAAATTATCAGAGTCACTTCCATTTGTTTTGAAAACACTAGATTTTAAATCTAAAACCTCAAAATTGTTTTCTTATTCAACAATTTTCCTTTGATATTAGGGTTGTAATCAATTGTTCTTCTGCTAATTTGTTGTTTCTTCAACTTCAGAAGGCAAAATTAAGGTCTGAAAATGCACTTTTTTTCCCATTTACATTCTTGTTATTTATTCATTTTGTTTGTTGTTAGGGTTTAATTACTCTTTTGATTTCCGTTATAGGAGTTATTAGAAGACCGATCGGTGATGGTTCATAAGGTAAATCTTGTTTTTTATTTTGATTTGCCTTTTTTTTTTTTTGTAGATCTGGTTTTAAATATTTCCTATGATAGAAATTATGTTGGGTTTTATTCGAATGTCAATTTTAGGGGTTTTAGTTTTTGCATTTGATAATTTTTCTTGTTTTGTTATTATCTTGTTTAGATTTGGTGATTGTCATTTTTACTACTTGGGACATTTTTGTTCGATTTTTATTTATATTCTTGTTTGGCTTGAGTTGTAGGATTCTAAGTATGTCAATGGAGTTGGAATGGGAACTCTTTCTCGGTTTTCCTATCACCTAAGGTATACGATATTGCGGTTGGGTAAAGCCCTGTCTCCCTAAACTTAGTTTCGGTGCTATCGCGGGTTTCATTCGATTATGTGAATTATTAGTTTTTTGACTAATGATATACCCCCACTTTTAACCTTAATCATGTTTTCTCTGCCATTTCAAATATTTGTTTTCCCAATCATTAAATCTCAAGCTCTATAGTGTGTATAGCCTAAACCCTTGTTCAGATTCTTTGTTGAGCATAACTTTGTTTGTAAAAATTACTCAATAAGTATTTTGTTACTATGTTTTGAGTTCACATGGTTTTCGTATGATTTGTGGTGTGTTTTGGATATCTTAAGTTCGAAGCATTTATGTTATGAAAGCGATGTTCAGGTCACAAGAGAGGCCGATTCACTATAGAAAAAGAGGATGAAGAGCAACCAAAGAAGAAGGTGATGCTGGGGTGTGTACAATGGATGAGTGTGTACAATGCTCGTCGACCAATGAAGCTAAAGGTATACCACACAGGATATATTCACACATATATTTGACTTTGTTTTTCCATTTCTTTACATGACATGAAATGTTCATCTTGTATTTTTTTGTTTTAGGTTTCGCTTTGATGTTCTTGATGCAAATCTTCTTGACACATCGACAAAGTAAATTAAGATGGACACTATATCGATTTCGTTCGAAGAGTCCCATCTTCTTGTTTTTATGAAAAGGTAAGTAGTTCAATATGATACCTTCTTCTTACGCTTGAGAGAACCTAAATTAGAGACTAATAGAGACCGAATTTACTCAATATGCGAGATATTCCATGCGATTACATTCCATTCGTGGCTCTCGTCCGATGCGAAGAAATTGATTCACATATAATCTCGATCCAAATCCTTTAGCGTCGGTCAGCAGAAACCAGCAATTCTCGATTATTTATTTTGCTCACTTTACAATTGTGTTAAGTGTTAAAATTGTACTTGAGAGGATAACCATTCCAAAAACGGAAAAATGAATGACTCAAGAAGGGATACTTATTTTGGGAGTGCGATATAGGCGGCAACATATTGGATTCAAGTATTTGAATCGGTAAGCTCTCTTCTTTTCTTTTTTTAATTCATGTTGAGCATTCATCAACTTTAGGTCCTCCTTTTGATTTTACTTCGTTTCAAACTTTTTAGGAACTACAAGAGATAGTCTTAACAATAATCGACGGGGAAACTCCTTTAGTGAGCTACTATTAATCATCTATTTTGTTTTATCAATTTCGAGTTCTTCGGTGGTCTCTTGTTTCTTCGCAAGGAACACACACTTGAAGTAGGAAATCTTTGCCACCGCAGATGTTAATACGTAAGTGATCTTTTCTTTTATGTCATATGAGCAAGTGTTTTTATCAACTCTTAAGTATGTATCGAGCGCAAGTTTTGGATGTTCGGCTTGACTTGTGTCTTTATCTTGATCTTGATCTTGAAGTCTAGTGTATATTATACGCTAATATAATGGATTTTATATTCTGCCACCATTTGTACATTGATACATTGTTGCATGGTTTAATTTGGTGGTGTGGTCTTGGTTAGTGGTGGTGAAGGTGGTCTTGGTGAGTGGTGTGGTGGTGTTGGGGGCTGGTGGTAGTCTATGAAGACCCATTTATTAACCACCACCACCCACTACCACGAGCATCCACCACAACCACTAGAACTCGATTTTGCATATTTGGTTCGGTTTACGGGACGAGTATCATCTTAAAGGTTCATTCGCCATGAAACAAAATACAATGGAAGTTATTGCCATGTGACCTAGTACTTACAACTTCTATGATTATCTGCACTTACTTTTCACCCTCAATGGATGTGTTTTGTAGGATTATACAGGTTTTCTGGCTATTTGGAATGAATATGATTGGGACAAGGTATAATTGTCTATCTGTATTGATTGCATTTACTTTTGTGCCTATTCAAGTTCTATTTGAATCTGGTTTCTTTTGATGAAATTCGTTGACACGACTTTATATCTCAATGCTGGAGGTATCAAATCTTTTGTATGTTGACCAGCTCTTGGAACTTGTTTTAGTTCTGACTCAGATGATCGTGACCTCCTGCATGTGAACTAGCAATAAAGCTTTGTGATGGTGGTAAGTTTACTTGTTTATGAGTTTATCATTTTTGTTATAATGTATATCGTTTACTTTTACTTTCGGTTTAAGGCTCAATCCTTTGCAAACACATGGAATCGTTAATGGATTTCCTCAAACGAAAAGTAATTATTTGTTATTTTTCTTTACTCATGTCTATGTCTATTGTTCCTATAATGTATATGCTTTCATACATTAATTTGGTTCACGTCTATGTTTATTGTTCCCATCTATCTATATCTATGTATATGACAATTCTTTTACTTCACCATGATTGTTTCCTTGTTGGCCAATAAGTCGTCGGTTGTAAGAAAGCCCCACTAACGAATCGTCATTAGTTGATCCTCGATTTTCACATTCTTGTTCATCGTTTTATTGGTTATTCAAATGTGAGTTTTTTGTATATATTTTAGTCATTATAGTGCTATTTCGTGCATGAATATTCTGTAATGCCTTTTGAGTGACGAAATATTCGAGCCCCAGATTCTTTATAACATTTGATCACCTAATGCTTGTACTTCTTTGTCGCGGAGTGCAAGATATCATCCTGTTCTATGTTCCTATTTGCTAAGGAGTTAAGTTAGGACGGTTTAATGGCATCTTGGGATCTTGTAAGTGAAGAAGTTTATTTACGGGGCACGATAACTTGGACAACCTAAGAAAGCTTGCAGAGAATTCCCGAAAAACAAGGTGCGAGTAGCGATAACAATAAGCTGACTTAAGAGGATGATGACGATGATGTCCATCCATAGTAGTACATCCTTGATTCTTGATGTTTCAACTGATCTGGTAGTAAATGGCGCTTGTATGATAGTGTTTGTCGATCCATTTAGTATATTCACTTTCCTGTGATTTCACACTTGCTTATACTTCGGTGATGTTAAAGCCTTTTGTTTGTTCTAGGTGCGTCATTCTAGAACCGTTGGCTCAGTTCATCATCCAGTAAAATCTCGTTTCTTGGTTTGTAGTTGTCTTTATGAGCCTTAGAACTTAGATATGACTTGTGCAATTCGGGGCTTGATTATTTATGATGACTTATATGAATTCAGGCTTTGATTATTTATTTTCATTTGTGATTTTGAAGTTCAATAAACTAAGTGTAACCGAATTGGTCATGGATTGTGTAACTTTGTAAAATGGTATTTATTTAATTTGCCATTTGAGATAAATACAAATTTTATTTCATGGTAATAAGTATAAGCTGTATAAGTCAATCTCATTTAATCTCGGTTTAAATCTTTGCTGATCGGCAAATATTTGATTTGGGATTCAAATTTGAATGATTTGGAATTCAGCTAAATTTCTATTTTTTTATAATATAAAATTAAATCAACAGCGAAATCTAGGTGTCTTACCTAGCGACAACCCCAAAGCATCGTAATTCGAGGCAAACTGAAAGTTTCGTTCGAAAAAGACACTCGAATCTACGGGACTTTAAATTTGCATTTCAATAGTGTCTTATAACCTCTAATACGACACTTAGGACTATCTTCATGACTCTTTTCCACTAGTGATAATAGCTAAAACAAGTATGGAATGGACACTAAAATCATATGAATTATGCACGATTATCAAATTTCGCACTTAGATTTTGCTTTTCCTAGAGAAAAATTAACTAAACTAATCCTAAATACAACAACTTCATGTCGTTGAAAATGCGGTTGCACTTGGCTAATGCAACATGCCTTTAAACCCCTAGGTGTCCCTAGTGGACGAGTTATAGTCTCGTGAGGGTTTACAAGAGGTATACCCACAAAACATACTCCAATTTATAGTATTTGAAAGAACTACTAAGGATAGACACAAAGTAGTATCTAATTAAATTATCAGGCTACATATGTTCTTTAGTTGCATCACATCCCATATACATTCCGATCATCACCCATAACAAATCACTTACATGGGGAATTCAACTTTGATTGCACAACTCTACTCAAGTAGTCATTGAAATAAACTTGTTGCAATTTTTTCAACATTTTTGACGCATGTGATGCATCCGAAATCACATGGATAGGTAAGAGAATGGAATCTCGAATAGTGAAGTGTGCAAATGTTGACTAAGGTGAACGATGTTACCCAAAATACTTGTATGAATGTAGTCAAATGAATCTTTTATATATATATAGCACAATAGTTGAGATAAGCACCCATCTTGCTCGACAACATGATTAGATACTCTAAGCGCATGTTTCTTTTCACCAAATATGTGATATAGCTCTCATGGATCTGCATTCCACGTTTTTTTTAGGCGACGGAGACAGGGAAAATGCACACATATTGTTATCCAAGTGTCGACAACCTCATCTAGTCTTTTTGAGTTGGTACATAATGATGATAGGTTTCACTCATTACATCGACTACAAGATTACTTCTCACGGATCCTGCATTCCACTCTTGTTTAGGCGACGGAGATAGGGAGAACGTTCTCTTTGTATTGTTAATGAATGTCGATATATAAAGATGAGCCTTATGTATTTTTATTTTTGGCTCACTCTTCTGAGTGTAAGACAATTGTCTATGGGGATTTTATATAAACTCAACCAATAGTTTATCCTTGCTACAACACGATGGCGGTACTAGTGTCCTATCAAATCACTTGTAAAAACATATAACTGCAAAAATAAAAGAAAGTGATTCGGTAGATTCACGAGAACTATTTTCAAACGACTACCATGTTATTTCTAGCACCTGAATTTTTGCATTCCATTATGAACGTATATAATTAAGGATTGTAGAACGATAAAGTGGGTATCAATCTATATCCGTAAGAATTGTTTCAACTTAAAGGTTTGGTGTCATCCTAAATATAAAAGATAAAGTTTCAAGTATATGATCAATAAATCAAAGAGTTTGTTTGTTTATTTTTATTATTATTCTTTTTGTATATGCATATGATACTCAATCATGAACTAAGAGCTCGACGATATGCATATCATCCTGGATTTCGTAATTATAATAGTTCGTATGTACGTGTACCCAAGTACATCTTCATCCTCGTATCTAGAATTTCAGTAATTCTGAAAGCTCTCTTAAATACTCCCCCCACACTTAAATTTTACATTGTCCGCAATGTAATTGACTCTTCCAAAGTAAAATTAAGATTGGAAATCCCAATATGATATGCAAAACTAACAAAAATTAAAAGATAACGATAGAAATACAACAAAACCGAAGGGTTTCCTCCCATGTAGCACTTAGTTTAACGTCCTCGACCCGACTTGGCACTCCAATAATGCTACTCCTCAAGAGGGAGAAAATCATGAACATCAATCTCATTGACATCCACTGTAGTGAAGTTCTCGTAGTATGGCTTCAATCTATGGCCGTTTATTTTGAAAAATTTCCCAGTTTTGGGACTGGAGATTTCAACTGCGCCATGAGGGAAAACATTACTAACAATAAACAGTCCAACCCATCGGGACCATAGCTTTATGGAAATAATTTAACACGAGAACTAAATAATAACAATTTTTGTCCCACAACAAAACTTTTCCGACAAATCATCTTGTCATGGAAATTTTTTTGTCTTTTCTTTGTAAATACGAGAACTCGTAAGCATCATTACGTATCTCCTCTAGCAAATTAAGTTGTAACTTCCTTTGTCAACTACATTCCAGTCCGAAGTATGATAGTAGTCTAGTGTTTTTAGCAGTTTAATACAGTTTAGTGTTGAAGATGGACGAGGTCCCTTAGTTTTTCTGTAGGCGCAGTTTTCCTCATTAACAAAACTTGGACGCAAACACGTGATGAAATTAGTGATATTTCCCGCTAAACTATATATATATATATATATAATGAATGTAATTTCTCAACAACACTAATAAATTGTTGATAAATAATAATTTTTTGAATGAATAAAAATATATACTAATGAATAATACATACACAATAAATTGAGACATTTCACTAGATATTTATATTAAAATATAGTGTTTGACATATGCATGTGATGTCACCGACGTGTCTGTTGCAGAGACACGCATGCCCAAGTATGGGACGCGAAACAGACACGGACATGTGAAAATTTTAGGCACATCCGTGTTACATATGGGCTTGATTCTCTAAAGTTACCTCTACATCTCTACATGTAAGTCTAGAGGTGAGCATGGGCCGGTTTTTACCTCATCCGCATCCAATCCAATTCATCACGGATTCCAAATTTGGCATCCGCATCCAATCCAACATCCGGTGGATGCACGGATAAACAGTTGGGTGTGGGTAATCCAATGGATTTCTTTTAATTAAAATTTGTAGTGAAGAAATAAAACACACATAGATGACTTCTTATAAAACCTACACGTTATACATATGTATACAAATATAAAAGTGTCAAATACTCCAAACAAACACCTTAAGAATTCCTAAACTATCTAAGTATTTTGTAAATTATATAAATACCCTTAGTCTAATGGGTATGGATGTCCAACGGATTTTTAAGATTGCATCCGGACCCAATCCGTAATCCGTTGGGTTTCAAAAATCTCATCCGCATCCAACCCACAAGCGAACGGTCAGGGCATTCATCGCAAAAATACGGTTGGTTAGGATAAATCCACGAATACGGGCCAAATGCTCACCCCTAACTACACGTGGTACTGGGCCTATTGGCTCAAGTAACAACTACGAGTCTATGACTCCTTGAGAGAGTCGATAGAATTGTGAAAACAGACGCACCCTTAAATAAGTAAGACTTGGACAAAATAAACAAGGGCCGAAATGGTATTTCAAAGCTGGAAAGAGATTTCAAAATGAAAGCTTCTACAACGGTAATTAAATTTCTATAAGAAGAAAATTGTACAGTCCTAACAAAGAAGTGATCAGAGATGTCTCTTATAAGAGTTACCAATCTTGAATGTTTGAACCAACTAAAGATACAGAGAGAAAGAGACAAAGAGACGCAGAAACATTGTTTGAGCCAAACATTCGATGGTTTTTCCAAAAATTTGAAACAAAATTGCTTAAACCAACATTATACAGGGTTCTGCAAATATGAGCATCACGCAAGAAAAATGTGGTTCTGAAGGAAATCGGTGAGAAAATGAATTCTAATTACTACATTTTTAGTGTATAACTTTTCTGTGAGATGATGTATGGTTGGGTTTTCTTCTGTTTTGTTTGTGGATTGTAAATCAAAAATCATCTATGTGCACAAACTGTTTGATAAAATGCGTCTGAGTCGAACATGTCATCGCTGTAACTACTGCGTCGCAAAGATTACAATGTTATCAGCCATCTAGTTTTGATAACAGTCTTTGAATTTTTAACAATGGTTCTTAATAATATGTGTTGTTCTGTTTTTTTGTTTGTGATTTGCATGGTATAGTAAGTACATTTATCCTCAAGGAGATTTTTCACTATCCCGTGTGAATTCTACGTCGCACCTAAAGATGATACAGCAAATTAAAGGAGGCTTAAACGATGAATACTTGAAAATTTTCAAGAAGACGTCAATTGGGCATTTACTTAATATGGAGCCGACCAAATTAAGTGGTGCAATTATCAACTCTTTGCTTCGAAGAATGGTTGAGCCTCTTGCAGGTGACGATCCAGATTCTATGTACTTTTGCATTGGAGGTAAAGTTGTGAAGTATGGAATGTGGGAGTCTGCACTCGTGACGGGTTTGAGTTTCAAGGGAAGTGATGTTGTTATTCATCCCCGTGGTTGTGCTGGATCTGAGCTGATTAATAAATACTTTATTGGCAAGAAAAATATCACGTTGGGAGAGTTGTCAAGAAAATTTGATTCTGTCGAGCAGTCGACAGATAAAGTCAAACTCGGACTGGTTCTCCTAGTCCAGGGTGTTCTGATGGGGACCGAATATGTAAAATATGTAAATCTTGCATACTTCCACATGGTGGAAAACATTGAGAAGTTCAACAAATTCCCATGGGGAAAGCTGTGTCACCGGAGGATGCTGAAATGTTTTAGAACTGTTGTCAGCGGGAAAAAAGAAGTGGAGCAAATTGGAAAGAGTAAGACTAATCCAAAAGGCAAGTCAGCTATTGCCGGGCATGGAAGCTTTAAATCTGCGTATAATTTGTATGGATTCCCATACGCTTTTCAGGTACACCACATGGAATATTTATAATTTAGCTTTTCAGGTACACCGCGTAAAATATTTATAATTTAGTTTAGAAATGATGTCGAATAATAAATGGTATTTATGTTTGCTTTTCAAATGCCATAGGTCTGGGCCTTTGAAATCATTCCAATTCTACGAGAGAGTTTTGCAAGTAGATTAAAACCGAAACAATTTCCACGCGTGCTGCATTACGCTTGTTACAGTATACGTCCAGAGTCTTCTGCAGTTGAAAATATATTGACATCTAAGGTGTGTTCACTTAACACTTTTCTATATCCCCTTAATGTTTATTAGCCAAGTTCTACTTTTAATACTGCGGTATACATTTTATTTCTTCATGTAGATTGAAGTCCTGGCTTGCATAAAACCCACAGAGGGGGAGATGTCGTCAAAGCACATGGGATCTGTTCTCCTGATGTCTGTTGACTTATCAGAATCAGAGGACGATGATGAAGACAAAGCCGAGGAGATGGAGATATCGATGGAAATGCAATCTGCAAATCAAGACTGGGAGGTAGATAAGGATGATGGTTCAGAAACACAAGCACCCCAATCCTGTTCTAACCAGGTTCTCTCTTTAGTTGGTTGAACATTAAATGTTTCATTGTTTGGTTCATACTGGTTGTTTAAAACTTAAATGGGTGTTTTAATACAGGATACCCAGCTTTTGAGAGAGGTATTTACACAGGTTAAGGAACTCACATCAAAGGTTTCCAGAATGGACAAAGAGATGTCAAAACTTAAGGACGGTGACAACCGCAATAACCAGGTTTCTATAGAGATGGTAATCTAGTGTTTGGAATGTTAAGTTCAGTATTTTACGTGAAGAACCCTGACTCTGCACAGTTGAAGGGTCTTGTTTCCATTAAAAAAAAATTATCATTTTTCTTCCTGAAGATAGGTTTCCGTGGTGGAGTGATGTGCAAAATCAGTTGAAAACAATGCCTAATGTTTTGATAGAGTTCATAAAATAGGTCTTGATTACGATGATATTTATTTTAAAAAATGGCTAAAATGGTGATTTGCTGTAGCAGGAGGTTATAGATGAAGATGAGAGGCTGAAAAGCCTTACGGATGACTTGGGTGAGGAGGTGTACGAGGCCGTCATAACTGTTCTGTCGGAGATGAATGACTACAGTCTGAGCGGAAGGTTTAGTGTTCCTGAATGGAGGAACTTTAGGAATGGTGGAATGGAGATATTGAAGGAAGTTGCTTCATTCACACTGGAACAGTGGAGGACCCTTAAGAAAAGATTTGAAAATGATAAAGAAAACAAGAGTCTGGAAACGAAAATGAAAGAAATGGAGTACGAGAATAAGAACTTGATTTATCAGAATGATGAGCTACGTAAACATTATAATGAAGGTACTCTATTTTGTCATGGGATTAAAATTTTGTAGAATAAGATTTGGATTGAATTCAAAAAAAAACTTAAGATATACTTCAGTTTTAAGTTTGCGACAAATGAACCACAAAATAATGTGCTGGTTTTGAGTTTTCTGAATTCGTATATACTGAAGCTGTAAAAACTTCATCAATTCTGTAGCGGGATCTTATTAGCTCCTGTTGGAATGGTGATTTACTTTTTCATTTTTTCCCTCCTTTTTCCCTTAAAAGCCGAGTAAAATGAAAACATATTGTTTTGATAGTTTAATGCTTTAATAGTTGTGATATTTAATTTGGTATTTGTGTACATGTCCATTAGAAATAAACAAGATGCAACAGGAGCATAAGTATCATTTGGAAAGGATCAATAGGGAGCATGAAGAACTTAAGTCGGAAATGGAATCGCAGAGGAAAGAGGTAATTTGCCTTGATGATTCATTTCAAATTAGTTGTATGATATCTAGCCCAGTAGATAAGTTTGTAGACATTGCTGAAGGATTGAAGCTAGTAAAAAAACCAAAAACCGAGTTATTCTAGTAGCATGATGGAGGATTGTACTTTTTCACATGTTATAAAGCACTCAAGTAAGTCTCCACTATTGAAAGAGAGACGTAATAGGATTCGTATATAAAATTTTGAGACGTTTAACAGTTTTTCTGTATATACATTTTTTTTTAGTATTCAGTTTGCAATGAAAATTAGTAATTTTGAAATGGTTTTCTCATGGGAACAGAGGGAGGTACTCGAGATGGCATTGCAGGGTGCTGCAGAGAAAAAGGTTTAACTTTGAACTAACTGCTGTGATTTAGTGATAGATTGGATAATTATGAATACACAAACCCTGACAATCTTGGATATCATGTAGTTTATTATAACTCTCCTTGTAATTGTTGATACCAGAGAATACAAGAGGATCTTCCCAAGGAAAAAACTGAACTAGAAAAAGATATGGCCAGAGATAAAATGGAATTAGAATTTGAGGAAAAAGAGATGAATGAGAAATTGGAAATAAAGGAAAGACAACATGAATATCTTGAAGATCTGAACCAAATTCTTATTGCCAAGGAGCGAAAAAGCAATGATGAGCTGCAGGAAGCTCGTAACGAACTGACCAGGGTGAGCTCTCTCTCTCTCTCTCTCTCTCTCTCTCTCTCTCTCTCTCTCTCTCTATATATATATATATATATATATATATATATATATAGGTATTGAAACAGTTTTCATTTGTTAATCTTGTATTTACTAAGAGGCTCAATAGGAGGGTGGCAATTGGAGCCACCCAATATAACTGACATGTGAGCCACCGAACTGTTATACTGTAAGAGTCTTTTGGATGGTAGGTTCTTCATAGTTTCCTTGATGTAGCTAGACTTGTTGATGAACTAATATTCTTGTGGTGGATAAACAAACATCTCATTGGCTTGTAGGAACTAAGAGAAATGTCTAGTCGTGCTTCTATTGGGGTTAAAAGAATGGGAGAGCTTGAAATGAAACCATTTTATGATATATGCAAAAGGAAATATTGTAGTGACGAAGCATATGTGAAAGCCGTAGAGATCTGCACCTCCTGGGAAGCATGTCTCAGAGACCCACATTGGCATCCTTTTAAAATCATTGAAGTTGGGAACAACCATCAGGTATCTTTCTCCAATCTATACTTCTGTTTGGACTTGCTTTATGCATGAATTTATGCAATTTATAGTCAAACTTCTTTTCCTTTTATCCAAAGAATTTGTATTGCCCTTTGTTATGTTTGGGAGGGCAGAAAGTTTGCTTTTGTAGTTTTATCAAAGGTCCATTTGTTCATTTCTCATCTGAGCGGTTTTGTTTCTTATTTCTGTTAAAATTGTGTATCGTTTCGTTGGTTTTGTTAATAGAGTGTAATATTGGTTGGAGGAACGGTACGTGTTAATATCATATAGAATGAAATAGTCACTTATTATCGTCACTGATTCCTTGGAGTTACCCTGACTAATACGGTTAAGACAACTGCAGACTTCAGGGAACCCAAAGAGAGTGTGGACTGATTAATACAACTTCATCTACATTTCAAATACCAATGTAAAAAATTAGTCCAAATGTTGTCAATCCTTGGAAAATCAGTTTTGATTTCCATATTTTAGATGTTTGTTTTTGATAATAAGAAAAAATATACTAGTAAATTTGATGCCTGCATACGGTCCTTGATTTGCAGGAGACAATAAATGAAGACGATGAGAAGCTGAGAGGCCTTAGAAACGAGTTTGGTGAGGAAGTATACAGGGCTGTCACAACCGCCATCATGGAGATGAATGAGTACAATGCAAGTGGGAGGTTTGTTGTTTCAGAACTTTGGAACTTCAGGGAGGGGAGAAAGGCGTCGCTGAAGGAAGTAGTTTCTCATCTACTGAAACAGGTGAAGACCCTTAAGCGGAAGAGGACCTGATGCTTGTATGAATGATTTCATATCAGATTGTTATAGGTATACTTCAAATCCACAGAGGACCTGGTGTTGAAATTGGATGTAAATGTAGTGAAACTTGAAGTTGGTGTGAAGGGGCATATATTAGCAGTTTTGGTCTTATGAAGAAAATGAACTCAGTAGTTTAATATCTACACCCATGTGGTTTGGACTTGTTGGACGTATTGAGCTGTCATTTGGAGGTTGTGATGCTTTGCTTCTTGGAAATTATTGCTGCATATTTAAAGTCTGTCAGGTCCAATTGAAGTTTCTGAGAGTTTCTGACATCTCCATTTCCTCTTACTGTGGCAAATGCAACCTTTCACTCTGTAGCAGGTACTCATGCGGCATGCCTATCCCCAGAGCATGTTTGTTTTCTCACAGCATGTTTGTTTTCACCGGAAATAATCTTACACTGGTAACATGTTTGTTTTCTCCTCTCTCTCTCTCTATATATATATATATATATGAGGCTCTTACTTTTAGGGTTTTGAAGTGATCGTTTCATCACCACCACAACCGAATTGGTGTTTTCTGATTAGAAACTCTTGAAGCATGGTAGATCACCATCAATACCACAACATCATCTACTTATAATGGTTTGAGTAATATTACAAAAAATATGAGTAGCGAGTAATATTACAAAAAATATGAGTAGCGCTAACAACCGTAATGCTTCAGCCGCCCTTAGCCGTGGTAGAGCGCCAACATCTTTAGTAAAACGCGAACCTAGCGTAGATGTGGTTTCTCCTCCGCCTACTTGTGTCTCCTAGGTAAAAAAACATCTACATCCTTGTGCTACTGCTAATACTAGGGATGTGAAGTCGGCATCTACAGAAGGATCAAAGGGAAGAGATAGATTTACACCCCAACAAGATCAAAAATCCCATCAGCGTAATTCCTCCTTCGGTAGGGACCTGGAGGACCTCATCCTCCTGGACATCGGCCTGGTTCTGACTGTCAAAATCGAAGTCATAGGGGCAGGCGGGACTGGAATTCTCAGTGCAGTATTAATGGCAGAGATGCTCAGCAGCATCAACAGATGCATCCGACAATGATCAACCCAAGAAACAACTACGTGAGTACTCCTGCTGTACCTCCACTCGGAGACCATAATTTGTACTTGACAACAGCAAAACAGATAGAATACTACTTCAGCCCAGACAGTCTATGGAAAAATATTTACTTGCGGCGGCACATGGATGAACAAGGCTGGGTTCATGTTTCTTTAATAGCAGGCTTCCACCCGGTTAAGGAATTACTGAAAGGAATTTCAGATTGTAATGAATTTATGTTGGATGCAGTGAGAGGATCAACAACCGTAGAGACAAAGGGTGATATGATAAGGAGGAGCAAGGACTGGATGAGATGGATCTTGCCTCCAAGAGCAACTCCTATTCCCGTGTATCAGTGGGCAAGTGAAGCTAATCAAATGAAGGATCATCTGTGAGAAATTTCTGCATTGGACAAAGTTGAGGATATGCGAAACAGTTTCTTCCATTTTACTTGCCAACTGCCAATAAAAATGGAAGTGCATGATAAAATAATTGCAGTTGATGCTATGAAGGTATTACGTGATGCTCTGCAACTTAAATACCAACCTATCAAACAAAAAATTGACGACGCTACAAAATCTTATGCTGAGGGGATCTTAGAACTTATTAATAAGCATCCTCACGTTGTTGATATGCCAACATTCCAAAGGCTATTATCTGACGAACAAGAAATGCGTTTCGAAATGCTCGGCACAAGAATAGCTCAGAACAAGGGCAAGATGCCGAGGGAAGAACCTGATGACCAGCGCCTTAAGGCTTTGCATCAAGAACTACTGCAACAGGCTGAGGACGATTATAAATCACTATATAGTAAGGTGCGAGACTATGACCAGATGTGGATGATTTCATCAGTATTGTACGCAATAAAGACAGCAGGGGACAAGTGAATGCGCTAGACTATGACCACTGAGGACTCCTGCTATTTAGGCTTCTCTTGAAAGGCATTTTCAGTGCTGCGACTGGGTATCACAAGCTAGCTGGAGAAATATGTGCATTAGTTGGTGATAAATTTCATCTTTATGTTGGAAGTACGTCGTGCGTCTTTTTCCTGTTTTCAATGGTGTTTTTATGTAACGAACAAAAGATCTATAAATCATTCAAGATAATGTGTTGTTGGTATGATGCAACTACACTTTTGATTAAATCTGGTAAACTCGTGTAGCAGCCTAGTTAGATTTAAACAACTACACTTTGTGGTTGTATATTTTGATGTAAACTGCACTTTTAATTCTTCCTCGCATTACGTGGAATATGCCGATAACAGTATAATCAACATAACATTGTTGTTCGCCCAATTATGTAACTTCCCCACTTGTTCTTTGTTTTCATGTCAATGATGCAACAGCCAACGGATCACCAGATTGAAACAACGGAAAATGGGTCATTTGTCCAAAAAAAATTTAAAACACGGTTCAAATGGACGAGTAAAAAATTTTATGGGTGAAATGGACAAAAAAAAATAAGAAGGATGGCTGGATTCATCCTGCTTAAACTTAAAAACTACTAAAGGATGAACTTGGATGCATCCTGGGTAAAATAAAAATAAGAAAAAATATTTGAAAATGGGTTGAGGATAAAACTGGTTACATCCCCCTATTTTTAAATTTTTGTCAATTTAAACAGTATCTAAATCTGACTGTCCTTTTCACCCAGAAAATTTTAATTTTGGTCTTTTTAACCAATTTTGTGTTGAAACAACTACTTTCTAGAAAAGTCGAATTGAAATTTTGAACGTTTCAACTCGAATCACATTTTATTCTGTAATGATATTAGCAGTTTTTGTAGTAGTATTAATTTAAAATCTTCTCGAGAATTCTAAGCTAAAAATGAGAATAATATCGACAATTAGCTGGAACAAGATCTTGTAGGTCTTACGTACATACCGACCTTTCATCTTTGATATATGTCTATACGTTATCTAGTCCAAGAAGGTTTCTAATCCTGGCTAAATTGGGCCTATAGCTACGTGACAAAATAGGGTCATTAAGAAGTAATTCATGGAAATCCCTTATCCACTATTTTTGTTAATGTCTCATATGTCCTTGTTCAATTAGTGCTAATTCGAAAAATTAAAAAGTTTTTAATCAAGTTAATTCTTAGATTAACTATGACTCACCACTTGTAAAAATTTTAATTTTTTTTCAAAATACTGGATCCAGAATCGGTTTATGTTAGTGCATTTGTAAACCGATTCTGGGTTGGGTTTTCATAAAGTTACGATGTAAACCCAGAATCGGAGTTTGATCAATACCCACATAAACTGATTCCTAAAATCGGGCTTTTGTAATGCACATGTAAACCGATTCTTAAAGTTACAGAATTTTTTTCATAACAATCGGATTACATATATAATACATGTAATCCAATTCTTAAAATTACAAAACTTTTCTTCTTAAGAATTGGTTTTTATATATGTATCGTGTAAACCGATTCTAACAAAAAAAAAAAAAAACACAGGAAAACAATTATCTCTTCCATACCAAAATCGGGCTATGTGGGCATTAACGTAGACCGATTCTGGTTCAATTTCCTCCGACCAGAATGCCATCCAGGACAATCGGTCTTTGTGGGCATAAACAACAACCGTTTCTAAATGAAATCGGTTTACAAATGCATTGACGTAGACCGATTGTTATAAACCCAAAAAACTTTGATTTAAGAAAATTGGATTGTTTGAGTGATTACATGTTATTGAAACCTACTCTAGGGGATTGGGTTAATAGAAAAGTACTTGATTCGAGCTAAAACGAAAAATTATCTATTTTAGTGAATTTGGTGATTATCAACAATGTTTTTGATTTTAAATTCTTAATTTTGATGGAAATGGGAATGGAAGTGATTTTGATTTGATTTAGTTTTTTTTTTCTTTTTTTTTTTTAATTAGGATTTAATGTGGATAAATTGGTAGTATTAAAATTTCATAGAGGGTAAAATGGTAGTTTCATCAAACTTAGACACCCCTTATCATTATCTATGGGGTCGATGAAAAAATCCATAGGCCCCAATTAAGTGGCATGGGCCCCAATTTAGCCAGGTTTCTAATAGGCTGCTACAATTACTAAATTTTACTCCATCACAATCTAATGGTTCCCGAGGGTGATTTTTTTTTTTTTTTTACATGGATTTGGTAGCCCTGTGATGTCAAGTAATTTCCTAGTCATGAACTTCTCTACAAGAACCCAAAAAATATAAAATATTAAAGACTAATTTATTTATTTTTTTTAGATTTACATTCAAACTCAGATTACAAAATATAAATAAATAGATTTTCTTTTTTGATAAACAAATAAACATATGATAATTTTCCAATTTCGTACACAATTTCCAGAAAATATCTACATTACATCTTGGTTTTTTCCAATCGATGACTATGAAAAGGCGAGGGTACCCAAATATACCTCAAGCTAAAACTTTTCTTACTTATAAGTCCTTTCTCCGAAAGTGATTGTCTATAGACTGAGTCGAGACAATACAACTAATCGGTTCACACTTCGTGTGATCGTCTATGGATACGAGATCGAGACAATACAACAACGAAGTATGTTTACTTGACAAGAGGTTCGGACTTAACCAAACACAATAGGATTACTATCAAGTAAAATAAGAATTAATGTTTGTGTAATTTACTTTAAATTATAATAACAAACAATTATAATTGCGGAAAATAAAAGTAAATGACACAGCAAGATTTTGTTAACGAGGAAACCGCAAATTCAGAAAAACCCCGGGACCTTCTCCAGAATTGAATACTCTCAGGATTAAACCGCTATACAAAATTAAACCAACTTCGTATAGTTGAGACCAAGCAACTAAACCTATAGTTCACCTAGTTCCGTATGTATTCCCACGCCTCCAACTTATGAATAAGTCAAGTACTTGGAACAATTCCTTTGGTTCGTATTCCGAACAGTAAAGGAACAACAAATGTTTTGGTAGCAACTCTCTTCAACCAAGTGATGTGAGTTCGACAAAGGCTCTTCTGTTTATCTCAATAAACTCCTTCGTCGAGGGTTCTTAGATCTATCTTATTCTCAACTACCAAAGGTAATTGTTAAGATTTTGCAATCAATACTTTTAATCACAAAGAATTGTATTGATGCGATCTACACAACTAATCAATCTAATCTACCACAAGGATAAACCGATTATAGTTGGATCCTCTATCTAAAACAAGTATTGTGCACGCCAAAGATTATGAACCCCAAATCAAAAATCTTCAATATCTTATTTGTCTTCAAATCTTCTTAGATCTTCAATAAACGCCTGCACACAACAACTAGAATCTCTTGTGATCAATCAAGCACAGAACGGAGTCTGTGAACAATGGATTATCACAAGACGTCTTTAGATCTACAAACAGTCTAAATATCCCGTCAAAACTTCGATCTAGTTTGAGTGAATCTTATATCAGAAAAGAAGATTGTCAAGCATAAACAAACTAGGTGCAATCAAAGTTCAACCACCGTTAGTCTATCAAATCAATCGAAAACACAAGATAAACCGCAATTATCTAGTTTCCCACCAACGGTACTAATAGAGCATCTCAATCCCAAAGAAGACTTTAAACCGAGCTACGTAGTAAGAGATTTCGCCTAATTAGGTTACTCTCCTCTCCGAATAGGCGGCTTCACCAGTAACAACACAACTGAGATAATTCTTAGTGTACGAAGTAGTTTGCTTGAAATGCAAAATTTTATATTTATAGACCGAGGAAGTTTGGACACCAAGGAATTTCCAAAACCGAAAATATTCTCAAGATATGCAATATATTCCAAATTCGGTTTCCATAATTCCTGGAAATGCTTTGTCCAAATAATGATCGAAAATCTCTTGGAAAATCTCCAACTAGTAAATGCAGATTACTAATTTTTTATTTTCCTAAAATAAAATTAAAAACCTTAAATAAAAGATTCTGAATTTATTTTATTCGATCCGGGATTTTCTTTCTTTAGCTATTAAGGAATAACTTTGAACAATTAAAGATTAGCGTTACTGCACATGTTCAAAGTATGTCGACATCCTTACTTTGTAAGTCCTCTTTCATACTTACAACCTTGAAACTGATTTGCCACACTTCCAAACAAGTTTAAAATTGGTTCATCTTACTTTCAAGAACTATGTGATTGATCAAGAACACTCATTCACAAATCACGGGTTTCACGGTTCTACCAAAACAAGTTTCGGTTCTACCTCCATGTGAGTATTGTGCATAGTCACACTAGATTTCCAAAAATTCTGTTGACTAGGTACTAGGATTGGTTCCCCATATATATAGTATCTAACTTGTACTAACGCATATGTCCATAGGATCGGTTCCCCATTGCCTAAAAACGTGTTGCACATGTCCGTAGGATCGATTCCCCTTTCTGCTAAAACGTATTGCACCTCATACAAGGATCGATTCCCCTTTGTGACGTGTTGCACCTCTTACTAGGATTGGTTCCCCTTTACCCAAAGTCGGTTATACACAAAATCACAAAATCGATCATACCATCTCAGCTGATTACTTAAGATCGGTTTCACTAATAAAAGTCATACCAATACAAATGTCAGGCCTTTGTGAATAGTTTTACCAAGAACATAAACAAGTCATGAGCGGTTATACTAATCACACATATTGGTTGTTCACAAGATATGCAATGAATAACAATACCAATAATTCCTGGCGATTTCCTTTTCGATTCACAAAACAAGTTTATGAATTTACTTCCTTAAAACAAATGTAAAACATTGTTTCCTAGGATGAAATATTCACCTTATACCCATATATAATCACAATAGCATTCAAACGATTATGACGATGTCATATCTACAAAGTTTAATGGTTAAGCAATAAACCTCGTATTATATTCCTTAATACTATGTCTAACTAGAGTGTCATTCATGCTTTGTCGTTTTGTTTTCAATATGCACGACTTGAAAGATACGTTAGGGAATGAAACAGTTCAAGTAAAATATCACTAACCTCAAGTGGAAGGATGATGTTGTCGTTGTAGATCCTTACTTCTTCACTTCTTCAAGTCTTCGTAATACTTGTAATGTCTCATATCCTAATACTTTCAAGCTAACCTATACGAAGTTGACTCTAGTACATAATCAAACGAATCTTAAAATGAGTTTTGGCTCACTAAAATATGACAACCAAACTTGACATACCAACGCTTGGTGGGTTCAACCGAGCTATGATCTAACAAGGTTTTATCACCTAATGCTCAAACGAG
Source organism: Papaver armeniacum (assembly GCA_023531295.1). Classification (NCBI taxonomy): domain Eukaryota; kingdom Viridiplantae; phylum Streptophyta; class Magnoliopsida; order Ranunculales; family Papaveraceae; genus Papaver; species Papaver armeniacum. The sequence goes on from JAJJWW010005116.1 coordinate 45,094, forward strand.
CATTATTCTAATAAGTGATTAAACCAGCATTTAATCATCCTTTCACCAACCAATCAACAAAGGACTTTGGTGAACGCTCACTCGAGCACTTGGACGCGATATGGTCTTCCATCATCCCATGTAGCCGGTCACTCCTTCACTCAGTGTCCTATTTTCAATAAATCTTCAATTGATGAACAATTGATCAAAATTAGGGTTTCGAACAAATGCTCTGCAAATCACGATTTTGAGCAATTTCAAACACTAATAAATTTATGTTGACCCAGCAATCAACATATGGATTAATTATATAATATTTGGTAGGATACCAATATTTTAATTAATATTTTATTGGGCCACGTTACCAATAATTCGTCGTGAAAATGCGGGGGTCTAACAACCACACCCAACAATTCGTTTGGCAATCTGAGAGGACTTACTCCAATACACTTTCTAGAGAATCAACTAGAAAGTCAGACTCAATCTAGAGTAAAGTATATCAAAGAGTTTAATATATCTGTTTCATAATGTAATCAACAAATCAAACAGAGATAGAAATCCTGAGCTCGATTATTATGTGAAACAACTTGAACGGTTCCAAAGACCAATGTTCAAGTGTCAATCAATTTAAATCAACAACCAAAGGTTGGATATTCTAATTGATTGATCCTAACGCACAACCTGTGATATTTCAATTATATAACAAAATATAATGCGGAAAATAAATAACACACACACATTTAATTTTGTTAACGAGAAAACCGCAAATGAGAAAAACCCGGGACCTAGTTCGGTTTGAACACCACATTGTATTAAGCCGCTACAGACACTAGGCTACTACCAATTAACTTCGGGCTAGACTGTAGTTTAACCCTAGTCAATCTCACACTGATTCAAGGTACAGTTGCGTTCCTTACGTCTCTGATCCCAGCAGGATACTACGCACTTGATTCCCTTAGTTGATCTCACCCACAACCAAGAGTTGCTACGAACCAAAGTCGAAGACTTGATAAACAAATCGTTCTCACACGGGAAAAGTCTATAGATTGAATAAATCTGTCTCCCCCAGAAATACCAAAGAGTTTTGTTCTGTCTTTTGATAAATCAAGGTGAACAGGAACCAATTGATAATCCGGACTTATATTTTCGAAGAACAACCTTGTATTATCAATCACCTCACAATAATCTTAATCGACTAGGAAACAAGATATTGTGGAATCACAAACGATGAGACGAAGATGTTTTTGATTACTTTTATCTTGCCTATCGGAGAAATTAATCTCGAGTCAATTATTTCAATTGTACTCAATACGATAGAATCGGGCAAGATCAGACCACGCAACTAAAAAGAAAATAGTTAGGTCTGGTTTCACAATCCCAATGAAGTCTTTGAAGTCGTTAACCTACAGGGTCTCGAAGAAACCTAAGGTTAAAGGAGAATCGACTCAAGTTGATGCAACTAGTAACACAAGAGGTGTGGGGATTAGGTTTCCATTCTTTAGAGTTCTCCTTTATATAGTTTTCAAATCGGGGTTTGCAATCCAAGTTACCTTGGTAACAAAGCATTCAATATTCACCGTTAGATGAAAAACTCCGATTCAACCAAGCTAATATCTTTCAACCGTTAGATCGAACTTAGCTTGTTACACACAAATGAAATGTACCCTCATTTAGGTTTATGTAACCGTACCAAAACTTGTACACCATGCTGGCTCACAAATAGTTAACCGAAGTTAGCCATATGATTACTCTCATATCAACCTTATTCATCTTAACCATAACTAGTTCAAATAACTCAAATGAAACTAGTTAAAGAGTCGTTCAATTGCTATATTCTCATAGAGGTATACAAGAACACAATTGAAGCGAAATCGGTTTGATTCACTTGAATCAATTCATGAACATTATAGCCACGGTTTGCAAAGATTGCATTCCTTAATTTATAAATGTTTAAGTTCATGTACACAATCGATTTGGAAAGTAACCAACTCAAGTATGCAAACGTGTACGCATACTTAAGTAAATGACCGAGTTTGGTTACACCAAGACGCGTCACGGGTGGGCATACCAATTTACATTCCAAACTCCAGCAGTAAATTCACGGACGTGAGACTTCCATGATACATGTACGCATACTTGAGTTCCGGTTTTGGACTTATACACAAATGTGATAACACACTATGTTTATACCCAAACATGGTTACATGATTCTAAGCTCTCTATTTCAACCATTGAAACTTTCCTAGAGGATGACAATAGCTGTTTTCACAAACTATTAGCATCAAAGCAATTTTCAAGATATTGAAATAATCATAACGAAACATTCCAAGACTACACCAAATGATTGTATCACACAAAGCATGTAAGATGTTACTCGACAATTTTCACATGATATAAGATGAACTTGGTCGAAGCGAAAGCTTTCCAACACATATTTAAACTCAGATCGAAATCTCAAATGTGTATATAGAAAACTATATCATAATACGACTTATGTCTCAATATAGGAGATATAGTAGAAATGGACTTTCCAAGTGATAGATGAGTTTCAGTCTCCACATACCTTTTGTCGATGAAGTTCCACAAGCTCCCCTTAGTAGTTCTTCGTCTTCAAATGATGAACGCCGTGAAGTCTAAGCTCAATACACAATCTATGTCCTAGTCTGATACATCTATAAATAGGCTAAAAATCAAGATTTATAGTTTTGATCACTAACATAGACAAACATGCTTGAGATAGCAACGCATGCTAGTTCGACCGAGCAGTGCTCTAACACATCGAATGAGCACTACTTGCTCAGTTGCTCAAATATTGATCCAACTATCAATATTCAGTAATTTATCGAATTGAGCAATACTTGATCAGTTGCTCGAATATTGATCCAACTATCAATATTCAGTAATTTATCGAATTTACAATATTTGCTCAGACGAGCAATATCAATATCATTCAAGAACTATATGTCTCAATATGTTCAATCCATGAATCACTGAGCATTCGTCAATCATGCTCAATTCAACAAAACTGAGACTCCCTGTCTAATCAAGTCAACTACTGACTAATCAAATACACGTCTGCTTTGCGGACTCCACGTTCGTGAGACATCAATCACGTCACATGGGGGATATCAATTAGGGTTTTAGTCTCAAGGCCCTACATCACGTGTGTTCATCCACGATGAGAAATGTGAGTAAGTCGTGCAAGCGGTTGAGGGAGTTAGAAAAATAGTGGGTGGACGATTGATCAAACCTCCACATGACATGGAACTGATTTTACGATGATCTCCCACTTCCCCACTCTTTCACTCAAGAAACCGTCACACTTACAGGGATCAATGTGTTTACTATTCTGACAATATAAATAAGTCAAAAATCGATGACTGAAGGGACAAAAATTCTCTCGATCGAAACTTATTTACATAGTTCACATACTTGTAGAAACCTTCAACACATCCACAATCCTTGATCATCATTGATCCCACAATTCTCAGCTTCCCTCCTACAGATCAACTCATCTCCCTCTTTGTGACCGAATTGACTCTGGAATGGCCATTGACTTGGTTTAGGCCGGAGTCCTGAATTGATCTCTCGAACTCAAAGCACTCCGTCGGTGCATCTGTGTGAGGTTAAGCAGTTTGCTCGATTGAGGAGTCTCGCCCGAGCCGTCGTCTCTTCACTTTCCTAAAAAACCAGCAACCCTTTTTTCCCAAACTACACACGGCTAGAAAAAATTGACAGTCCCAGATGCAACAACATTTACGGATGGGATATTTAGTAATCGACCAAGACATAACACCAATAATGGCTAGGAAACATAATTTGCGGTTTGGTTACTAAAATTGCGGATAGGAAAAACCTAGACGTGAACACTACCGCTGGATTAATTTTCCGCACAATAGACGATACGGCCAGGAATAACCTAGCTGTGAAAGATATAGATGGGACTTTAAGGTTTTACACATAAAACAGATAGGAAATAAAACTTATGGTTAGGAAATTAAATTACAGATAGGAAAAACCTAGACATAGACACTACCGCTGAAAAAAAAAATCGAAGACAGAAGAATATACGACTAGGAATAACCTAGCCGTAAACAACTTGTTGCATCTAGGATTTCTGAAATCTCGTCCGCATCGCCTATGTTACTACCGGGAGTTCTTAGTGATCCCAACCAAGAAACCTTATTTACTACTGGGAAAACAAGAACTCCAGCACGTAAACATTAAACCTGCTTTTTCAGACTTAACATTTTTGAAACCAACTGAATAATCAATAAAACGCTTAAATAAAAAGTGGGTTTTTTTCAATTCATACCTTATTGCAGTCATATCAGGAATCTCGGCGGCTGGTTCATCTCCTTCAATCACTTGTTGTTGATCTTCAGTTTCATCTTCATTTGAAGAAATTGATTTCTGTGGTTTAGGAGGAGGAGGTGGTGGATTTGACGACGATTCCCCTGGCTTTTCCCTTGTCTTCGTGGTTTTATACAATGAATTTAATCGACAATAAAAAAAAAATGAATTGACGAATTTAATCGTCTCAAAAACAGAAGAAGAAGGAAAGAAAAAGAGGAGAAAAACATAAGAAGAGAAGAAAAGAAACCGTCGATGATTTTTTTTTTTTTGTTCTTAATTAGTTAATATAAGGATAAAAGAGTAATAAATTAAAATGATTGAGGATATTTTTGAACTTTTACATAGAGTAGGTCCACCATATCCACGTTTTGGTTTTGATTATCATTTTAAGCCCCAAAAACTCATCCCAGATACAGCCTCAACAATGAGATTCACAAAGATGGGTTGAAAGATCTAAAACCAATAAAAAAAACTTTTATTTAAGAACCCACATTTTGTAATACCCCATAAATTAGGATTATTTACTCTTGAGTCGCACTGTAAAATCATACCGAACCTGCAACATAAAAGATTCCCCAATTTATCGGAATATCCGTGAATGGGAGTATTCCTAAATGTGGAATGGTGTTTAAGGCAGAGGCAAACAAATATTTGACCAAAGAAACAAAAACAACGGAGAAACTAAGAATTAAGGGCATTAAAATTAACCGCCCCCGGTGCGTTAGAAAAGCACCCACGTCCAGTCCATCTATGTATGGATCCTCGCATAATATTCAATTGCGTCAGCCTTCAGCGAGTCGAAGTCGATTTTGTTAACCTGATCTTGATTACGATAATCAATTTTGTTCAAGTTATTGAGTGAACGAGAGAACTGTTCAACCCCCCTAGCTGGCTTTGCTTTTATAAGCCCACCTGCAACCGCCACATTATTGGCTCCACCTTGTTTGACCTGCCCATTCGATAAGCTTCGCCCCACACTTCCATGGCGCTCCACCTCGACCAACCTTGCCTTCCTCCCCAGCTTCAATTCTTCAGCAAATGCAATCTCTGCTTCACATTTTCAAAAATTAATGAATCAAAATTTGTAACGAAGATGTTATTCTCATAAAAGAAAGGATAAGAATGCATATATATATTTCAAAACAGATCTATACTCCTTACGTGAAACGGACATCATAAGCAGTACTAAGCTGACGAGAAGTCTTGCCATAATGATGTTCATATATCAAATTTAACTTGACACAGATGATAGTTCCGAGCTCAACTTACTTTTGGACGATGAAGTTCTGTATTAGACTCTTTGTACTATTTATAGGATCAATGGCACCTCTTCTCACGAAGCTGCGCAGTATAATATTCACAGCAGACAGAAATTGGCTTAAATGTTTTCATGTCGCAATTTTGCTGTCATTGCATCGGCCAAATCTTTTAGCTAGGATCCTTGACTGGGTGTACACTTTCTTTTATTTACCAGAATAATAAATTAAACATTGTGTAAAGCACGAACAATTGTGATCTTAGAACATGAAGCATATTATTGGGGCGTCACATTCTAATAGAGGGGCTTCACTTGGATTCCTAATGACTAAAAAATTAGCTATGGGATGTCTTGATGCAATAGTAAATGTCTAAGTTACCCTCCATCTAAAACCAAAACCTAAAAACTAAAATCAAAACTTAATTCTAATTCAAAAATCTAATCCTCCTCTTCTTCTAAACTTTCTCTATTTTTACCTTCCCTATTTTGATTTTTGTTAAAGGGAGAGCAAAAGAGATCCGAGGAGAGCAGAAATCGTAATCAACTGGGTAACTAGGTCCAGTTTTATATCTTTGTGCGAGTCGGACATAATTACCCTTACTAACCGTACATACTGTTTTACACACTCATCATCACCATAAGTTAACCTAACTCACTCGTCTTGTTCGTCTCTTAGTCCCTGCAATGCTCATCTGTGTCCTCAGTTCTCTTCTCACCCTAACTCACTGGACTTGTTTTAATTTGTAATTAATTATACCAAGATTCATCAAACAAGGGAAAACCCAGTGAATATTTATGGCTATTCTATTTTCATATAAAAACTATCATTATGGAGTATTATAAAAAGCTAGGTTTGGATCCATAATGATATTAACTTGATCAGATTTAAAGTTAAAGAACAAAAAGGTCAAATTGGATATTTGGATTAATTTAATCCTCCCAAATAGTAGGAAATGGCACTCCCAGTCAGAATTAATTTACCCTTTAAGAATTCTTCCAATTCTTTTCACGAACAGATAATGAAAATGATGATTAATTTGCTAAAAATCCAAGTGGAAGAAATCTCTTACTCCCACAATCTTCATGAGCGAATACTTACACTCTCATTTGTTCTTGTCTTGATATCTTAGCCAATTTGATCACCGATCCAGTAATTGTATTCGTACTCAAATATTTAGTAGTTTTAGTTGATTTTTTTTTCACAATACTACGAATCATTTTTTTAACAGGCGAATCATCTTTTTCTTCCATGAAAAATCAAGGTTTTGGAGGGTCGGGATCAGGAAACAGGCAGGACTTGCAGGTGATAGGATTAACAGGGTTTACGTAAATCGTGGGAAGAATATGTGTTTCACTAAGGGTAAATTTGTCCGACTCATGTAAATTAATGAGACTAGACCTAGTTGGTGAGTCAACTACGATTTTTGCGCTCCTCGGATCTCTTTTTGCTCTCCCTTTAACAAAAATCCCTATTTTTCTGTATATCTTTCATCAACTCGAAAAACTAACAATCGTTGATTGAAATCTCCATTAAACATGTGGGGAAAAAAAACAAATTTTCTGAAGTTGTTACGGTTAGGAAACTAAGAATCCTAACTAACCGTAAATAAATTAATAAAAAATTATATGTGTTATTACATTTAGGTTTCTAACCGTAAACCTATTTACGGTTGGGTTCGACCCTCACAAAAGCTAAACGTAAAATATCCTGAATTATAATTTTTTTAGAAAATTTTGATTTACGGTTGCGGTTGGATTATTATCTTTATTTTTGATTTATGGTTGGAATTTTTGTGCATTAACATGTATATTAATTTTTATTCACGGGAATTTAGGTAACAGAAAATGCTATATGGTAACAAAATCTAGAAATAGGGAAAGGAATTAGTGTGGAAATTTTTTAGTCTTGTGGAGATAAGTAAGGAAGGGGATTAGTCTCATTGAATATTCACGAACAAAGAAATTAGTCACAAAGGGAGATAAAGGGAGTAGTCTCATCGACTTACTCATTGACACGGGACTAAATAAATCTGATTTTCCCTAAACAAATCTAGGGTTGGATTGTTTTTCCACCCAACCGTAACTGGTTTTTTAGTTTGGTTTTTTTAGTTTACGGTTAGGAGTTTATTGTTATCTAACCGTAAGTTTATCTTTACGGCTATCAAAAACAAGAACCCAACCGTAAAACATTTTAAACAACTATTTTTTTTTTGATAAGAAGACATTTATTTATATAAAAGCTGAAGTTTGCAAAATATACAAGATGGGAGTTAATCCAAGATTAACTCTTTCTAGGATGTTTGACATTACATTTCCATTTTCATTCTCCGTAGAGAAATAACTGATTTTCCTAGATCTAACTTCCTTAGCTAGTTTGTCTTCAAAGTTAACATAGTTCCTAGATTTATACATAAAGGAAACCGAATCACAATGCATAAGAGAACATTTGCATCTATTGATGCTTGTTTGAGAACTCCAAGGTTAAATTTCAGGCTCTGCTTCTCCTTTCATGATTTTCATCAAGATTTGACAATCATTGATTATGCAGCAGTTTTGTAGCTTTAGTTCCTTCATCTACCTTATCGCCTCAATTCAAACTTTAGCCTCGCTTCTAGGCGCGGGAAGCCCATTTGCATCTTTCTCGGCCAGTGTTTTACGGTCCTTGTTTTATCAAGTATAGAGATGGCATATCCCATAGTAAAATCAGCTTCAATAAATGAGGCATCAAAGTGTATAAACCAATCGAAATTGTCACTTTCAGAGTTGTGACTGTTGCAATGAGACTTCTTAGCATTGGTAGAAACATGACCAGTTTTACTGTCCCTATCAAGACTTAACTTCATGTGGGATGTTCTAATGTTATCAATAAATTTTTGCACATCAGGCATTACATTGTCAAAATGAACACTGTTTCTATATTTCCAAATGGACCACATAATAAAAGAAATCAAATTGTGTTTGCCATTAAGGGCTTTAACATTCATCCAGGTTTTAAACCATTGCAAGATGTCAGGATTTCCACCGTTAAGATGGATGTTATTCAGATCAAAAGATTGCCAGACCTTCTTAGCAAAGTTACAATTCACAAAAAAATGCATTTCATCCTCAACAATCTGATTATCACACACAGACATGCGGTAAGGTTAAAGTATCCTTAACATATTTAGACATGTTTTCCCAAGAGCAAGCGCATTATTCACAACTTTCCAACATAACACATTCACTTTAGGAGTAATATTAAGTTTCCAAACCCGTTTCCAGAAGTTAGCTTCATCCTTGTCGAAATGTAGATTAGTTAGGAAATTATAAACAGATTTAGTCGTGAGCTTCCCAGAAATCGTAGATTTCCATCTGATTCTATCATGCTCATTTGTATTAGTAGTAACAACTTTAATAGCATCATGATAAGCAATATCAATGTAAGAACTAATAATGCACACATTCCAATCTCCATTGGCATTCATAAGATCACAGACATAATTAGGCATATTACAATCATACATCATACGAATTAAAAACTGTGTTTGGTTGGCGAGCCAGAAATCAATCCAAATGTTAATGGCCTCACCATTATTAACTTTCCAGACATAGTTGGACTTAATTACATCAAGACCTTTTTTGATACTATTCCAGATCCACGAGTTCTTATGTTTTCTAGTTTTCTTTAAAGGGTGGTGTTTTCTGAAATATTTATGCTTAAGAATTTTCCATTGTGAATTAATCTCAAGGTTAGTAATTAAAGATAGATTATGTTTATGAGGGATTCTAATCCCTAGACCACCTTGTCGAATATCTTTAGTTATACTAGGCCAGGCTTTAGGACAGTAACATTTCTTTTTATTCTTTTTCTGCCACTAGAAGTCTCTCTGAATCCTATCTAGATTATCCAAAGTTTTTTTAGGAAAAGCGAGGCACTTCATTTGATGATTAGGGTAAGCACTAAGAACATGTTTTATTAAGACAGTGCGACCAGCTTGGTTAAACATTTTGCCAATCCAGCCTTGAAGAACAGTGTAGTATTTGTTAAGTAAAGGTTCAAAGTTATTCACTTTATTTTATCAAAGAAAAGCGGGGTTCCTAAATATTTATCATTCTTAGAAATTTTTCTAATTTTAATGATTTTAGAGATGATTTTACAATGTTTGTTGTGCATCCTAGGTATGAAATAAACGCCCGATTTGTTAAAGTTTACTACTTGTCCAGTCATTTCACCAAAAGTGTTAAGAATATTAACTAAATTTTTAGCTTCAGTTAAGCTAGCTTTAGCAAATAAAAAACAATCGTCAGAAAAAAAAAGATGCGAGACAGTAGGGGCAGTTCTAGCTACTTTAACACCAGTTATAAGTTTCTCTTCCTCAGCTTTAAAGAGCATTTTCGAAAGCACTTCCATGCAAATAATAAACAGGTAAGGGGACAAAGGATCCCCTTGCCTAATTCCTCTAGAGACAGTGAACCTTTCACCAGGAACACCATTTAAGAGAACAGAAAAAGAAGTTGTAGTAACGCATTGCATGATAAGATGGCAAACATCTTCACAGAAGCCAAAAGAGAGGAGGGTTTGATTCAAAAAATCCCATTCGATTCTATCGAAAGCTTTAGAAAGATCAATTTTCAGAGCCATGTGCCCAGTTTTGTTTTTGAAATTCTTCATAGTGTGCAAAATCTCATGCGCAACTATGATATTATCAGTAACAGTCTAAACAGCTAAAAAAAACTCAATCTGGAGTTTTTTTCTTCTTCTCTTTTTTCCTTCCCTACAAAAACTGATAACACTAATTGTAATTTTTTTAATCTCTAAATATAAATCGTGATCTAATCTAATTATTAATATTAAATTAGTTAATATAATTAAATAATCAATACTAATTAAATAAGGGCTATTTAGCCATTATGAAAATATTTTATATAAGGTGACCCGTTTTTGTCCTATTAGTGAAGCCCCTCTATAGAAATGTGACGCCCCAATAATATGCTTCTAAAACAGCACCGAGTATATATTTTGTACCAGAGTATCAATAGCATCCAAGTCGATAAACTTATCAATTTAAAATAAATAATCGATAAAATAATAATTATTTATCATGAGGCTTCAACTGTTTTGGTTTGGTTCTTCATGAGGTTTGTTGGTAGGCTAGCACGACTACCTGTTCAACTAATGTACGTTATTGGACCTTAGCCTAACTTCCAACTTATTTGGGAAAAAGAAAATTCAGCCAAATTTCTTAGAGTGGAAAACATCATATAGTCCTAATTAATATTAGAATAAGTGCGTCTGTATGGTCATGTTAACTTGGTCTAATTGCTTTAAGGTCATCTTTAAAAATATATTTTTAGCCTAGTACGAAAAATTATTATTTGGTCCCAGGATGAACATTACCCACGCGGTATGGTATCATCAATGGCGTTATTTTTGGACAGTGTCAGAAATATAATTTTCTTTCTAATTTTGCTCTCTCTTCGTAAAAATAAATGAAAACTTGAAAACTAAATATCTTTTGAACCATAAGTCAAAAAATAATAAATTAATGTACTCGGAATCTTTTTACGAGATTTATCCAACGAGTATCATTGTTACTATGTTTTGAAAAGCTAAAAGTCAACTACAAAATGAACTACCATACGAGTTCATTCTACAAAATGAACTACCATACTAGTTAGTTCATTCTACAAAGTGAATTTCTTGAATGAACTACCATATGAGTTCATTCTATAAAATGAACTACGAGGATGACCTAATTGTTTGCGGGTAAAACTTGTTTACTGGCTTTTGGGGGGGAAATGGTGGAGTAGACAAGTGCTCGATGAAGCAAATCGTCTAAACTTTAAACAAATGTACTTCACGGGAGCACTGCTTTGAAGATGATCTCTTTGTGTAAGACCGAGAGAAATATTCTGTGTGTTTGATATGGTTGTCAGACAACTGATGTCTGATTAGATGAATTCAGTTCTTGCTAAGTTGTTGTTATCATAGGTTAAGGAACCTATTTATTGCATAAGTAGTTAGCACATCAATCTCCTGTAAGTGGTGACGGTTGATGAGAGTGGGAGAATGGGGAAGAGGGAAATCGTGTGTAAACCAATTCCACATTTCTTGGAGACTTGGTTGATTGACAATCCATTATTCCATTTAATCCTTCAACTGCCAGCACGACATACTCACATTTCTTATCATGGATGTATTGCACATCACAGGTGTTGTAGTCCGTCAGACCAAAACCCTAGTGAATATTCCCCCATGTGACATGAATTGATGTCTCAGGTGAAAGTATGCTTTGCAGACGTAATTATGTGCTCAATCGTTGATCTAGTTAGACTATGAGTCTTCACCGAGGAATTAAACATAGTTCATAATTTACGGTTATAATGGATGACGCATGAAGTGTCTGTTGAGACAGCAACATGCTTCGTGGACCATAGACATTGAGTCTGATGGGTTATAGATGATTGTGACATGTTAGTGTGATATATAGCTGAAGCAACAATGATAGTCGAATGATTTGGATTGATAACCATATGTTCAATGAGATTGTTTGATCGATCATAAACCATTGTGTTGATGCGTCAACCATTTGACAGGAAGTCATATGAAGATCATCATCGTTGAATGATCATAGAAGGTTCATCCTCGATTCACATGTTATGAGTAAGTCTATTGACAAGTAGAGATTATAATATTGAAATTATAATCAACTGACGAACCAACTAGGTGTTGGTTGATGAACCAACTGGGCAACAATAACATACTGATAGATGGATCAATATGAAGATTGCTTCTTAAATATTGATAGCTAAATCAATATGAGAAATATTGTTCCATAGAATAATTGATGGTTGAATCAATCAACTAATCAAAATATTAATAAAATTTTGGTAGTTGCACCAAATATTAAATCGTTAATCAAGATGTTGATTGTTGGATCAACATAAAGTTATTGGTGTTTGAACCTGTTCAGAATTATGCTATACAGAGCATTAGGTTCAAAACAGTAATTTTGATCAACGGATATTCCATGAATGATTGAGTGAGAATCAACCAATGGATGATAAGGGACCGACCATTAGTGGCGATGGACCAACCATGTGGCATCCAGGTGCTTTACTGAAAATTCACCAAAGTCAGTTGCAGAGCATTTAGTGCAAGGATGATTAATTAATATTTTGCCATAATTAAAATAGTGCTCTACAGAGCATTCGGTAGTAAAACATAATTATGGTAGAGAGAAGACCGACTAGGGGTATGAAACCGGCCATTGGTGGCAGTGGACCAACTGATGGTGCATAGATGATGGTCCAAGTTGTTGGAGAGAGTTTGAACCAAATATGGACTACAAAAGATTAATTAGGTCATTAATCAATGCAGGATATGGGATCGTATTTTGGTATCCAAAGGACTGGCTATGGCCATCTGTTAGCGTTCCCAACAGTGAAGCGCAAAGATTGTGCAAAAGTAAAGTCAGTGGCCTGGCCAATGAAGCTGCATAGTTCGATGATGTAGCGCCAACGTGGCCGAGATAAGAAAGGCAACTTAGCACATGCAATACTATGCAATAGTGTTGCATATCCTTGATTCAGAGTTGGCCCAGCTCAAGGAAGGAATTAGGGATACAATGCAAGTCATGGGATGAATTTGGCATTGGTCCAAGCATTATCAAGGCTTGGCCAATGCATATGCAGCAGTGGCGTTGCCAAATGCGTCATTAATGATTATTGCTAATGCAAGTGATGCATATGAAGTATGAAGTTGAACTAAGAAAGTCAAGACTTAATTGGTATGGTATTTAGATGTTGGCATCCAAATAATCTAAGTATCTGGCCGGATAAATGTAGCGCAACCATTTTTGAATACTTGGTAGAGGCCAAGTTAAGTAAAGCGCAACCCTTGTCAAATACTTGGCAGAGGCCAAGTTGAGTGAAGCGCAACCATTGTTGAATACTTAGTAGAGGCCAAGTTGAGTGTTGCATAATCATTGTCGAACATTGGTATGGGCCAAGTTTAGTACAGCGCAATGATTTTCAGATTTGAGTTCCAGCTGTTAGTTACGAGTGTGTGTGCATCACACGCATGCCAGAGCAAAGGAGTTTGTTGAGATAGTTATAAAGAGGCTTTATAACTAATTTTGGAATATTCTAACTACCAAGAACAGATGTGACATTATTTGGCTTGACAACACAAAAGGTGGCAGTTGGAAAACAGATTGGCGGTTTAGGAAAACTACCTTATGGGACACGTGGTTGTTCCATGTGTGTGCAAGTGTTGTGCACGGTTTTTGGCTTTGTAACTACTTTATAAATAGTGCAAGAGGTATTCGAAATCAGTAGGAGAGAGTTGGTAGAGTTAGTATCATGTTTTGAGAGAATAAGGCATCACCAAGAGGGTGATGGCCTGTTTTGGTCCATGTGATGGCCAAGTTTTGTAATCTTCTTTTAGTGCCATAAAATGGGTTTGTTGCAGTATATCTTTGTCTTTATGATGTTGCTCATTTTGTGTGAGAATGTCAAATGGAATGTATGCATGGCAAACCTCTTATGCTTATGGGGCATGAAGAGTTAGAGAGAAAGAAGATGAAGACTTTTATTGCATAAAGCCTTACGAGTGAAGGCATATGCATACTTTAATGCAAGTATGCAAGGCTAGGTACTTGTGGTTGAAGTTGATTCACTAAACCACATAGTATTTCCGGTCATGTCCCATGAAAATTTTAGGCGATTAAATTGGCATGTGACAGCAAGTATCAGAGCCGTGTTTGGGGACTTAGTTCTTGATATTTTCTGTATTTTTACTCAAGTTAGTGTTATTTTCTTATGGAATTCAGTAGTGAAGTGTTTGGGTTTCGTTAGTATGGAGACTAGAAGAAGTTGGTCTTGTGTGGAAAGATAAATTGTAATGAACTTTGAAGATTGAAGTAGCAACAAGCCATGAAAGTTTATGACAAAGATGTCAAAATTCCAGCCCAAAGTGTTACACGAACATGCAATCATTGAAAACCAGGTTTTCAAGTGATGGCATGACAGAACTAAGGAGTATGCTGACTTCTATGGTGCAAGTCAGGTGTTTAAGTTCATGTTTCTTACAAGTATGCAAAGATTATGCATTAGTAATGCATATATTCGTAGTGTTATCCGTAGCGAGTACATTACAAGTGGTAATGAGAATTTTGCGAAAATTCATGAACTCAAAGAAGTTGATGGACTTTCCAGTGGCAAAGTAGATGAAGAACCTGTCTATACGATAGATTGAAGGTGTTTTCATCGTAGCCAGTTTGATGGAAGATTAATGTTATCTCTCTCGATGCATATACCTTAGTGGTAATGAAAAAGTCTAGTTGTGAACCAACATTTTTGTGGCAATTGTGATGCCATGATAGAAGAATTGGATGGCCAATTCTTATCTAGCATTAAGCTTATGGAAATGATGGAGAAATAAGCGCAAGTTAGGGAAAAACCGATACACCACGGTCTTGCGTTTGCAAAGAGTACTTCGTTGATGCTAGATGTGCACAAGGAGTGTGCTTGCACCTGGTTGATGAAAGTGGGATTAATATACTTGGACAATTGTGTCCAAATACATTTATTTGAAGCGGATGTTCTTGTCGACTGAAAATCTACAATTGTTGCTACTGAAGTTGATTTTGGAGAAGGGTAGAGACAAGAGTAGCCAGATGTGCATGGGCATTAAAAATGAGTTTCAAGTTTGAAGAAGAATGCGGCATTCTTGCTTCATGGAACGTAGGCAGTGGGTACCTCATTTGCAAGGATTGTGGCCTTATTGAGATTGTCCAAGGGATTTATCCGCATAAGTCATTGAGTAATATGACTTGCTGAGCTCTATGGTGATGCTCAGGATCACCAATCTAAGTCTAATTCAATTGTGCAAAGGTGCACAAGTTTGTGTCAAAATTTTGATGCTAATTGGCATGTCTTAACCGTCGAGAACAAGTGTGGCCTGCCAGCCAGTAAAAAAGGTAGCATTTAAAGAAGCTTGGTTGCATTTAGGGTAACTAATAGTAGTGGTGATGCATAAGAATGTATGTGGTCATTCTTGAAAGAAAATCTTCATGAAAGCTAAAGCAACATGATAGCCTCAGTTTGAAGAAGTATTCAACTAAGTGTTAATTATATTATGCTTCGTTATGGGAGTCGCATAAGAACATTGATAGTTGGAAGAGTGCATATGGCAAAGTGAATTGCTACATTGGGAACAGTAGGTGCTGTTTCGCTTCCTTGTTTGTTGCTTAGAAGCGAAGATGAATTGAGTATTGCAAGATTTGTTAGGTACTACAAGTTGCAATCAGTTGGCGTAAGTATTTGCTTAAGTTTGAGTATGCTTTCAGTTTGAGTCGAGTGGACCTTGGTGTTGGAATGAAATCTCTCTATGTAAGGTAGTAGCGAATGAGGGTATTTGAGACGAGAGTTCTTGTCTCCTTCGTTCAAAGTAAAGATAGTTCGTGTGGAAGATGCTACATAGCATATTAAGCCAAAATATGCAATAGAGGACGCTTTAAGTGAAAGAAACAAATAAAGTTGGTTACATAGACGAGTTTGTTGTTGGGAATTATGTGGAAATGCGAAAGCATATTGGCAGCGATAGCATGGAGTAATGCAGCAAGAATGTAGAAATAAGCCCATCAAGTAAAATGAGTTAACTCATGGATTGGAAGAACATGTTATTTTTCCATTACATTAAAGCGTAGTAGTTTAAAGGAACAATGAGGCATGTTAGTTTCAAAGACGCGTGAAGAGGACACCTTGTCCAAAGTGACGGTGGGATGTCCCGGGTAATCCTAAGTCATGACTATACCAAAGCCATGCATTTCAATCAAGGTGTTACGACAATTCAAGCAAAGAACATCGATCTAGTGGTTCTTTGGCATATAAATGATGCAAGTCCAAGAACGTAAAATTTGCAATATGATTTGGAGTCCAAATCTAGTGAAAGTCCTGAAGTTTGTAAAGTGAAACAAATACTAGATTGAGATGCATACTAAGAGTGGTATGGAATCATACGGTGCATACCTTAAGGCCTGGCATAATTTGGCGTAGGCGCATATGATTGAAGAATGAGGCCAAGTCTTGTATAAGTCATGTTATGTTGCGTGCTGCAACTAAAGTCGAAAAGTGAAGACATAAGGCTATGGCAATGATTGTTGTGATAAGTTGGGAAGAATCATTACTTTTGTACACTTAGGCGCAAATGATTCAAGTGAAATTCAATCCTAAGTCAAGGAATTGGCAAGAGGAATTTCCAAGTTGCATTTGAGTGTTGATATGCGATTGTAGTGATTTGGAGCATAGGCCAACGTGACAACAACAATACAAGTCAGTAGGATCAATGGCAAGGCAGTAAGCTAAGTGATGGCATATGGTACTAGGAAGAAAAGTTTTGGCAATATATAAGGCCTAACGAGTTTGTTGATTTATGAGATAGGCTTGGAAGCGTACAAAGCCAAAGAACAAGTATAGCGAGTATACTTTGTTGCGTTAAACGAGGGCGTTGAACAGATTGGTGGGGGCAGTTTGTTAGCGTTCCCAACAGTGAAGCGCAAAGATTGCGCAAACTGAAGTTAGTGGCCCGGCCAATGAAGTTGCATAGTCCGATGATGTAGCGCCAACATGGCCGAGACAAGAAAGGCTACTTAACACATGCAATAGTGTTGCATATCCTTGATTCAAAGTTAGCCCATCTCAAGGAAGGAATTAGGGATGCAATGCAAGTCATGCGATGACTTTGGTATTGGCCCAAGCATTAGCCAAGGCTTGGCCAATGCATACGCAACAGTGGGTTGCCAAATGCGCCATTGATGATTATTTCTCGGAAAAAAGAATTCAAGTGATGCATATGAAGTATGAAGTTGAACTAAGAAATTCAAGACTCAATTGGCATGGTATTTGGATGTTTCCATCCAAATAAGCTAAGTATCTGGCCGGATAAATGTAGTGCAACCATTGCCGAACACTTGGCAGAGGCCAAGTTGAGTAAAGCGCAACCATTGTCGAATACTTGGCATAGGCCAAGTTGAGTGAAGCGCATCCATTGTGGAATACTTGGTAAAGGCCAAGTTGAGTGTTGCACAATCATTGCCGAACATTGGCATGGGCCAAGTTTAGTGCAGCGCAATGATTGTCATATTTGAGTTCAAGTCATCGATTCACGAGTGTGTGTGTGCATCACACGCATGCCAGAGCAAAGGAGTTGATAGTTATAAAGAGGCTTTATAACTAAGTTTGGAATTTTCTAACCACCAAGAACAGATGTGGCATCATTTGGCGTGACAACACAAAAGGTGGCAGTTGGAAAACAGATTGGCGGTTTAGGAAAACTACCTTATGGGATACATAGTTGTTCCATGCGTGTGCAAGTGTTGTGCACGGTTTTTGGCTTTGTAACTAATGTATAAATAGTGCAAGAGGCATTAGAAATCAGTAGGAGAGAGTTGGTAGAGTTAGTCTCATGTTTTGAGAGAATAAGGCATCACCAAGAGGGTGATGGCCTATTTTGGTCCATGTAATGGCCAAGTTTTGTAATCTTCCTTTGGTGCAATAAAATGGATTTGTTGCAGTATATCTTTGTGTTTATAATGTTGTTGATTTTGTGTGAGAATGTCAATTGGAATTGATGCATGGCAAACCTCTTAAACAATTTTACGAATTTATCCTTTGTCAAAAATCCACCATCAACACTAACATACGAGTTCATTCTACAAAATAACTCTCATACGAGTTCATTCTACAAAATGAGTTAATATAATGAACTACTATTACGAGTTCCTTCTACCTTATGAAATACCATTAGGAGTTCATCTTACAATGTGAACACCTATCACGAGTTCATTCTACAATATGGACTACCATTTACGTGTTCATTTTACAATATGAACTACCATAATTACCATAATTAAGTATCATTACAAGTTCATTTTACAAAATGAATTACCATTCCTACAATATGAACTACCATTACGAGTTCATTCTACAATATGAACTATAATAACGAACTACAAACCTATGAATTGGCATCATCTTATTTACAAGAATAATAATTAAGCACTATTTACAGATCTATACCGGGAAAAGTCAAATGGAGATAAACGTGCCATCAGGGGATGACTTATCACAATGATGCCAATGACATGTCTGATCGACTTAATGAAGTAAGCTTATTATCACAGTCTGGGACTAGGGTTACCAGATTTTATATCTTCGTCTTTAAAAATTGCGGTATCCATCTCCCCCTTTTAATACCAACAAGGAATTAAAATCGTTTAACCATTTTTTCGTTCACTGGAACTAATCAACGTCCGCACATTCAATCTCATCCGTTAAACAGTAACTGAAATTCAGCCGTTAGATTTCTCATTATAACAGCAGAACATGTATCGAATTCACATCTCTTACATCTCTCAAAATTCTTATTCTCTCCAACATCAAACGAACAGAAACCTAGGGTTTGATTTGGGAATTTAGTCAACTGAAAATATAAACTCAAAATTCTTCTTTCTTCTCTCCAAGATCGAATGAACTGAAATCTAGGGTTGGGTTTGGAAATTTAGTCGACCAAAAATCCAACAATTGAAGATTACACTAAAGGAGAAACAAGATGGAATTGAAATGGAGAGAAAGAGGTGAGGAATTGCGAACCCCAAATCCCTAATTTCTACTTATAGATAGAAGACATCCTGATGATGCTGCACTTTCAGATTTCATTACTTCTCTTATGGATGCCATCCCTACTGTAAGTGTAACCCTTTCTTTTTTGAATTTCTAAACCAAACCTAGGGTTTTTGGGTCATTTGTTGCCAGTATTGAGCATACTCCAAAGGTACATGAAAGCTTTATCCAACTTCTTACTGTACCATTTACTAGAGAACATGATATATGGTGATTTGGTTTGCTTCTGTTGTAATGTTGAATTCAAATCCATTTTGATTGATTTGGTTTGGTTCTGTCGTACAGGGTGAATTCAAACCAATAGAGGTGGATACATATTAATTACAAAAGTCGTTTGTGTAAATTTTATTACGGAAATTGTGGGAGTTAATTTTTGTTAGTATTGGTGTATGGATTTGTGAATAAGCAAACGGTAATATTTTATTGTTGTAAAGAGTAGAAGTTGCACGGTAGATTAAGATGTATTTGTTATTGAGCTGGAAAGGAAAATCTGCCAAGAGCTTACTGTATTCTCAATTTTGTTTCATTTTATATGTTTATGGTGTCTTTTTTCAGTAGCGGTTATTGGTTGGACTAACATGTTGTGTACGACTTTGTTTAGAAGGTGGATCCATGTCTCTAACTCAATTTACTCGCTCAATTTGTGACAGGGATGAAAGATTGCGAGCATATCATGGAAGTGCAATGCTGTATAAGCCATTTTAACTCTTTGCCTGTTTGTTACCTGGCTATGTAGTTCTGCCATGTTTGTGGCGCTTGGAAAGGTGACCAGATTTTAAAGTAGTGGAAACAAGAAGAAGAAGAAGAAGTTCTTAGTTGCATTCCTTATGAATGATCTTGGTATACATATTTTTCCATTTTTATGTTGATTTACATAGTCTCTTTTTCATTAGAATAACAGATTGGGAATGCTTATTATTTGTCTTATTTTTCCATGTCATAGGTGGTGTTACTGATTACCATCCATTTGGTATTACTTCTATTGCAGGCATGTGCCTCCGTACTTTCTAGACCAAAGAGCATGCTTTTGTGCAGGTAGTAGATCTTCAGTAAGTGTTTCCTTACTGCTTTTTCGGTGCCAGATTGTTACAAGAGAAAAATATTCAAGAGCATGCTTTTGTACAGGTAGTAGATCCGTCCTACAGAAAAGTAAAAAGAAGTAAAGGGAAAAAGACAGCAAACATCCTTATTTCTCTATGCCAAAAAATTATGCTTGAATCTTTATACTTTTCAAATTTTCCATTCTGGTGTTCAAGATTTTTATATTTGCTTTTTTCTTCCCAAACACAACACCATTTTGCAAGTTTGCAACCAGTAAATTGTCTCAAATACATTTAAACCGCTCGATCGTATATCTTAAGACTTTTATAGTTGTGGCAATTGTAAATTTGTAATGGAGCATTTCCAATGCAGTTTATTAGGTCTGTAAATAAACCTGGCTTGATTGGGGTATACTCAAACTAATTGGGGTATACCCAATAAGACAAAATCTGATCATTATGAAGTAAAACCAAGCCACCCCTTAACCTTATTTTTTCTAAATGGCTAATATGCCCTTGGTTAATTAATACTAAAATTCTGATTAGGTTAATTAATTGAGTTTAGATTAAAATTTTGAAATTTTGAATTCAGTAGATTAACCTTTTGATCCGTGTTTGAGTTCGATTTCGATCCAAAAATTTTTGTTTTGAAAATGCATAAAGCCGGCAAGGTCGTGGTTTGAATAAGCTTCCGACCACACATACGCCTGAATGTTAAACTTTGAATAAGCTGCCGAGCTCTACTCCGCCGGCAGTGTCAACTTTGAATAAGCTGCCGACCATATATCCGCCGGAATGGTCCTCGGATGAAGAACACGCCGACTATCTTGTGCAGCAATCTTGCGGTCGGCATGTAAATATTTCCTACCCTTCCGGCTACATTAATCTCGGGCGTGCAAAAAAATAAAACCTTGCCGGCCGACATAATATGGAAGATGTAATTTACTTTATTCATTCAATTTTGGTTACTACATTGATTGAAACATAAAACCTAATCCTTGTCGACGGAAAAACGAATGCACTTAGCATGTGCATCAAGCCTTTGAAACCCCTAGGCGACCCTATTGGACGAGTTATAGTCTCGTGAGGGTTTACATAGAGGTCTACCCACAAAACCTATACTAAAACTTCTAAAGCCATCAATCTTCCTCCTCCGAAGACGATACACCCTCCATCATCTCGGGGCATACTCCGGGATTTTGGATTCCATGAATTGATAGCTTGCATCGAATGCGAATGCTTCCCCTTTTCCTCCAAGTAGCGCGCTTTGGCGACTTCATGCTACAAAAACAAAACACAAACTTATATTTGTTAGTGGTGTTTAATTTGGAAGATCAAACAACATGGATCACGTAAAATAAACCACAAAAATACTTACAAATTGTTCAATTGACAAGTTAAAGTGGGGAGCATTGAAAATTGGTTTTTGGATAGCTAAATAGGCAAGTATCGCATTTTCGATAACTATGTGCCTATCGTGCACTTGTTGAACACTTCTTGAGTTAGGATTCCCACACTCTTGGCTAAAAGTGTTGTGAACCCTAGCCCAAAAGGTTGTGGAATCCACCCTTACGGAGGACTGCCTTCGAACTCTAGTCTCCGCATACCAAGCTTTGGTGATTGCCAAATCTTTATTAGAATCAAATGAAGCCATTTCTTGTGTGTAGAGAGCTATTGGGTGAGTTAGATAGAGTGTGTGATGGTATGAGCTTTGGAGAGTATATGCAAATAGTTGTGTGTTGTTTTTGGAGATAAGTAGTGCATTTATAGGATGGTGCCCAAATTTGGCCGTTATAGTGTCCAAGTACAAGTGAATCAATGCAATTGTACTTGCAAAAATTTGAATTTTGAAACCGCCTGGCGGGTCAAAATTTGCTACAATGTCGGGGTCGCAAAACGGCCGGAAATGTATGGGATCATTAGCATGTCTTGGCCAAAATACCGCCGGCATTTTCTTGTTTTGTTTCCTTCCGACCTTATATGATTTTAGGCATCGAAGAATGGTTTTTTTCAAGATATGGTCGGCAGGGTCTCTATTTTCGTACCCTTCCGGCAACAAATCCATCACGCTTAGTAGGAATCGTATTACCTTGTCGGCCCGGTAACTAAACAAATTTTGTTGACAGGGCGTGCAGCCTCGACCTTTCACAAGCTTGCCGCCCTGGTAACTACACAATTTTTTGTTGATGTGGCCGATCGGGCATTTCACAACCTTGCCGACCTACGGGATAGCCGAGCGGGGTAGCTTAAAAAAAGCATGCCTAAGCAAGGTAATACGACACTTTATATAGCTAAACAAACCATTCATTCATCCAACATTTTTTGTCCAAAATACGAAACATGTCCCATAAACCGTTAACTTAAACATTTGTCCACCACAACATAAAGAAATGAACTAGGAAAGAATTCATTGGCCACGACCACGACCACGACCACCACGGCCCCAATTTAGGAACACTACCTTCACCACCACGACCACCGCCGCTACCTTCACCACCACGACCACCGCCGCTACCTTCACCACCAGGAGCACTACGAGTCCTCTTTTTATCGGCCTTTGTCTTGGCTTGTGCATCCTTAATAGATTTTTCTTCCGCCTTTACTTGAGCCCGAAGTTGCTTGAACAATAGATGGGCATCCTCATTGTCAACATTGCAAGCATAGTCAATGTGCTTGCTTTGCACAAGTTCTCCTCTATCTTCGCGCAACATAACACCCTCACAAAGGTCTTCAACTGATCCTTCTATATTCAATTAAACAATAAACAATTAATAGAATGATTCGGTAATGCAATCAATCTTAAAATAGTAAGAGCAACTCTAAAATACTTACAACTATCTTAAGCAATGTTGCTGGGTCTTTCGATTCCATCTTCTTCTTACGAGCCAGTTCTTCAGTAGTCATTGGCCTAATCACCAGTAGGACGAGCCCAACCCAAGTACCACGCCATGTATTTCTCAGTAGCTTCATGACCGGTGGTCACCTCGTCCAAAAGACTCACATCGATGTTACGGCCCCGTCTATTGTCCCAATGTTCTTGAGTTGGCGCTGGATCGTAAGAGACGTTGATAGTTTTTTGGGAGGTGGTGCAGTCATCCCGATTCACTAGAAAGAACGGTTCTTCATCGAAATGAGGTTCTTTTGGACGTAACCCAATTGTCGCATTACCCGATGTGGATCGTACATTGAAAATCCTTCAAACACAGTCATCAAGGGTCCATAGTATAATGCAACAACTTCATTTCTCCTTGGGATTAAACCTTGATTTCTATCCTCCCGATACGGATCAAATATCATCTCTTCCGCAGTCAAATTGTCGATGACGGCTCGGAGTTTCATAAGATTTTACGGCATTTCCTTATCCTGAGTACCCTTAAAATTGTACCTTTGAGCTCTTGTCAAATGAACCGGACACCGTTATCCACTTTGACGTAAGAGTTGTCTTTGAACAAAGAAGGAAAGCGTTTATATATCCAAACCTGTGCAAACAGAAAAAAAGTTTAGTAAGAACCCTTATCTTACGAGATTTGCAAATATAAATGTTTTAAACAATAAAATTACCTGGAAGAGACATGTGTTTCCGTTAACTTGCTTAGTGAGTGCCCTAGAAGATTTTGTCAACTCATTGTTCAAGAAGGCAACCACCGCAGTACCCCAAGAATACCCACGCATCTCATGTAAGGGATCCAATAGTTGCAAGTAACCGGCCTTGACTTGGTTTAGGAACTATCTGGGAAGATACATCCGCCCAGGGTGTATAGCAAATAAGCGGTCGCGGTAGCATTGATTCGCAGGGTGCACCATTCCTTCCTATCAAGGATTTCCGAGTCTTCCATAGTTTGTCCCTCAACTTCTTCACATTAAAGTTCTTAATTAGTCGACCATCCTTCTTGTCAAGAACATCACCCATCAACCCGAGGCCTAGAACTCGACTCCAACCGAAACAATTTCTTGCTCAATTCGTAAATCTTCTCGAAAGAAATGGCATTATCGAATCCTTCGGTGAATGCTTTTCCATCAACCTCGAGGCCTAGAATTTGTTGAGCATCATCGGGAGTTATCGCCATCTCACCGAATGGGAATAACAAGAATTCACTGAAAAGAAAAAAATGGCTAGAAGAAGAAATATCGGTCTCTCCATAGAACCGCTCACATGAATTGAGGATGGAAAATATGAGGAATAGGAGATCTAGAAGTAGCGTGAGATCAAGTTCAAGAATGAAGAAACACAAAATCCGAACATGAGTATGGCGAGAGAAGAGGAGAAATAGAAGATCGTTATATTCCTTAAAATTTCAAAATCTTCAAAATGATGGAATAGGGAAAAATCAAGGAAACATGCAACTCAAGAACCGAATGCAGATGGTAACTTTATCATGATTAATATTCGAACTCTCCACCGCAGGCAACAACCCGAGTTCCTCACAATCACTTTCACCTCCTCACATTCCAAGTCAAGATTCCAAGTATGCATCACTGTAAATATTTCGTCAAGCCGAACACGAAGATTGGCGCCTCATGAGACGGATGGCATTCTTGTGATCCTAAATACAAAAAAAAAAAAAAACTCGAGAAACATTCGTTTAAATCGTAATACTTAAACCGATCTATGCTCAATTTCTAAAAAGACTTATATTTGGTCTCAAGTTCATTTAATGAAAGAGAGTTAATTTTGTGATGAACTACTTAAAGATGAAAGTTCCTCACTGAGAGATTATATACATCCGAAAGTAATAAGTTAGCAATCAACATTTCGTGTTTAAATTAAATCCTTCGATCACAATGAAAACTTTCAAGACGCCTTCGAGATCCGAGGCAACGACAAAAGAATCCAACCTATAAAAGAAGATAGAAAATCTCAAGAACATTGGTTATCCTTCGAAGATTCAAGCTTGAGCTTAAGGCAGAAGAGGATTGATCTTCTCGTAGGAAAGCTTCTTTACTCTTACTTTTAATCTTCGCAAAGAATAGTTTCTTCAACTCCAACTTTCGCATACGCGTAAAGATAAGAAACGTAGGCAACGAAGTGATCCGTAGTTTATCGAAGCAATGGAATGCTTTTCCGAAAAGATTTCACAAACTCCAAATTTGAAGCGAGTGCCATTTGAATTCCTTAAGGATGATACCCCGCGAGATCAGAAGAACTGGCCCAAGGATAGTAAGGAGGGGTACAACCACCATTTCTCATCTGAGTGGCGAGAGAAAAAAATGAAAAGAAATACAAACACTTGATGCAAATTTAATTAAGATAGTTACACACTTGAATAAATAACAAAAGATTAAGATTACTTACGATAGTATTATGTACCGCACATGCCCAAGAGTGTTTGTATCCAAAAAGAAACAGCTCCACCATCCGTGGGGTCCCTTTTGGAGGCTCACCTTCTTTCAAAGGCAACCATCAAGTATTTGGGAGTCATGTGAGAATCACTGTTTAGTGATCACCCTTCTTCGTTCCGGTTGAAGTTGAAGCCGAAGCTTCGGGGTGGTTTGAACAACAACTAGAGTTTGTTCTCCTTCTCCATCTCCATCTCCTTCTTCTTCTTGTTCCTCTTCCTCTTCAACAATTTCATCTTCGATGATATTCTTACCTTTATCTCCATTACCATCATCATCATCACCATCATCATTACCTCCTCCACTTCATGCATGTCTTGATCACCACCATCATCATCATCATCATTGTTACCTCCTCCAAAGAGCTCCTGGATTGGTTTCATCAACATCATCATCATCACCTCTTCTACCAGATGGAATTAATTGGTCTTCATCCGGAGTCTCGTCTCGAATCATTGGGTTCAGATAGTGGTTCTAAGACCTTGGTCGTCCGGGCACACATAACATATACCCCTCGATGTTTTGAAGACAAGAGTTTATCACCAACACGAGGAGTGGTTTGAAGGAGGACTAAGAGCCGCTTTCGTAGAGTCGCTTTCTTCTTTGCCATTCGTAACCGAACAAGAACAATTCGAAAAAAAAAAACATTACAGCCTAAGCAGTTAGTTATATACAACATATCCATGGAACAATGGCCTGTGTAAGGTAGACCAAAAGATGAGTGCTTAGGCTAAAAACGCCGCATTGTATCATCAAAATATCCTTCCGCGCATAAAAAACAAAAAGTTTTCACTATACAGCTCAAGCAAGGTCCATTACACATACATAGCCTACTGACAAACCGCCGCTTGGTTTTATATAACTACCCTTCCGGATTTAAAAGTTCTAGGCATCAGAAACATTCAAAAGAAGTAGTTAAGGGTAGAAAACAAAAACTTGCCGGCTTCATTAAAAGATAAAAGATGCCGGAAGGGTATACAGATGAATAACCCGCCGCCCGCTAGTAGCAAGCATAGAAACTATACATCCTAAGAAGTTCTTCAACCTTATACCTTCCCTACCAAACCCTAACTATGAAATCCCTAAAGGTCGATAACCAAGAACCTTGCCGGCGCCGTAACTACCAATTCACAAATTCGATTTTTTTGACCTAATTTGACATGCAAACATGAAATGAAGTACTAGAGTGAGTTTAAGTGTGCCCTTACTTTCTTAAGCGCACCATTTCACGTGTTTCAGCGGGAACAAATTCTTCTTCTTCAACCGTTTTTTTCTTCACTTTCTTTTGAACCAAATTTGCAATTCCAGGGTTATATTCATTGGGTTTTCGATTAGTTTGTTTCATACGAGTTGCCTTCTTCCGTGGTGGATCCATTGATGAAGACTAATCGGAGTTTTCGAATCGACGATTTTAACGAATTGATCGACGAGTTTTGGTGGTGGTGGGGTGATGGAGCCGGTAAGGTTGTGGAGGAGAAGAAGAAGAGAAGAAAATGAAGAAAGAAAACTGATTTTGGTAGTAATTAGAGTTATAATGAGAAAGGGTAATTTTGTAACTTTACCCATTGACCTCCCCCTTTGCCCTTAAAAAAGAGTCCCTATAAAATTGGGTATACCCCAATTAGTTTGAGTATACCCCAATCAAGCTGTAAATAAAACAGTTTGTCATCTCTTTTGTATTTTTCCATATAAACTTTGGCATGAACAAAAAAACCTAGTAATTCTAATCAAATCTATGGTTTCCCTAATTGGCAATTACTACTTCCCTTTTTGAAAAAGGTGTACTATCACTTTTTTTTTAGTCTAAAAATAAAATAGGCCAAATTAAATAAATAATAGTAACTCTTTTCTGAAATAGAGGAGTATTATACATTTTCTTCTCATCATATTCTTTTAATGAATAAATAACAATAACTCTTTTCCGGAAGGAATATTATACATTTTCTTGTCATCATAGTCTTTTCAAAGGTGAAAGTCCCTTGTGCCATATCCCTTGACAAGATCCCTCCGCCACATGTACTATTTGCAAGATTTATTCCATCCTCTCACTGTTGACATGGGCAACAGTTGATGGTGGAAAATGACTCAGCTGAATCCGACCAAACAATTGGAATAGCAATTTTTCACCTTTTCCCTTTTCTATCTAGATATAAACAGATATATAGTAATGGGGATTAAAGCGAACATTAGCAAGTTTAAATGATATAATTGGGTTTTCAAACTCAAAGGAAGTTAACCTTTTCGGTATAACTTCTTTAATGATCTTTTTGTCTTTCATGAATCATACTTATTGTCCAAATTAACTTCTTTAATGAATATTTCCATTATTTATTTCGTTAGTTTGTTTATGTTTCTTTTAGGTTGCATCAGTTTGGTACATGTATATGCAGGTGTCAGGGCCACTACAGTTACCAAATTACACGATAATTACCAGTCCAGTGGATTTGGTGGTGGAAATTGTTGTGGTGTATCAAGGGGGTTTGGTAACTCCTCGTAGTAGTCATGTGCACATGCATGTCCACTTTTAAATGAATATCTGAATTAATTTTTAAGTGAAAGTGCACGGACTTGGAAATGGATGGTCCAAAATGCGTCCGGACAAGTGACCATCAAAGAAGTGGCCTTTTTTTTCCCGAATTGATTGGGGTATACCAGATTAATTAGGGTATACCCAATTTTAAGTGGATCCTTTTTAAGGGCTAAGGGGAGTCCTAATGGGTAAAGTTATAAAACTACCCTTTCCCTTTATAATTCTTATTACCCTAAATTAGTTTTCATTTTTTTCATTTCATCCTCTTCTCTTCTTCTTTTCCTCCACCTCTACCTTACCGGCTCTTCCTCCCCCACCATTGAAAACTCGTCGATTAATTCGTCGTAATCGTCGATTCAAGAATTCCGATTAATCTTCAAACATGGAGCCACCACGGCCGAAGCCTAGTCGTATGAAAAGAGCAAATCGAAAACTCAATGAATACAACCATGGAATTGCTTTGTTAGTTCAAAAGAAAGAGAAGAAAAAAGTGGTTGAAGAAGAAGAAATCAAAGGCGCTGAAAAAGGAGAAATTGCGCGATTAAGAAAGTAAGGGCCTACTTAAACTCACTCTAGTACTTAAATTTCATGTTTGCATATCAAATTAAGTCAAAAAAAATCGAATTTGTGAATTTTCAGTTATTTAGCCGGCAAGGTGTTTGTTCCACGACCTTACCGACTTTTCATGTTTAGGGTTAGTCGGCAAGCTCTTAGGTTGAAGATCTTTTCGGCTGTTTATTATCTATAACTGCTTTTACAGGGTCGGCAAGTTATTCAACCTAGGAGCTTGCCAGCGTTAGTTTTTTTTTTTAGTCGGTGGGTTATAATTTTGTACCCTGCCGGCGGATTGTTTTGAAAATAGTGGTTCCTGATGCCTTCAAGTTATTTGAGTTGTTATAAGCCGACAGGTTATTTGAGTAAGAGCCAGCCGACTATAGTTTAGCCAGCAAGGATTATAGTTATAGACCCTTTCGACCATTGTTCTGCCGGCAAGGTTATATTTTCGACCCTGCCGACTATTGAATTTTTTCTTAATTGTTCTTGTTCAGGTTGGCAAAGGGAAAGAAGAAAAATGTTACTCCTCCTTCAAGACCTCCTCGCTTTGGTGAGAAAAATGTTGACTGCAACACATCGAGGGGCATTAGTTGATCCGGGAACGCTAAAGATCCGTGAACGGAATGATTCTCAACCATCACCGGAACCAAATGATTCAGATGAAACTCCAGATGAAGACCAATCAATTCCATCTGGTAGAAGAGGTGATGATGATGATGATGTTGAAAGAACTCCGGCTGCTGGAGGAGATAACAATGATGATGATGATGGTGATCAAGACATGCCACCTGTTGGTGGAGGTAATGATGATGATGATGATGGTAATGGAGACAAAGATAAGGAAGATAAAATTGTTGAAGAAGATGAAATTGTTGAAAAGGGAGAGGAAGAAGAAGAAACTAGAGAACAAACTCAAGCTAATGATCCACAAACCCAAGCTGCAACTACAACTGAAACCGGGAAGAAGCAGAGGGTTATCACTAAACCAGCTGATTCCCACATGCCTCCCTCTCACTTGAAGGTTACACTGAAACCAGGTAAGGCTCTAAAGAGGACCCCAGAAGATGATGGACATGTTCTTTTTGAATACAAAGACTCATGGGCATGTGAAATCCAAAATACTGTCGTAAGTAATCTCAATCCGTCTTTGTTTTTTATTTAAGTGTATCTATCTTAAATTTGCGTCAAGTGTTTGTATTTCTTTTCATTTTTTGTTTTTGGTATATAGGATCACAAGCATGCCATCCGTCTCTTGAGACGCCAAGCTTCATGTTCAGTGATTAAGAAATGTCCACTTGACAAGGAATGTGACGAGGTTCAAGAGATTATCAAGAAATCCGGGTTGTGGCCTACGGTGGAGAGTTCGGTTATTGAGTATGATAGAGTTACTGTATCTGCATTCTGTGAGAGGTTCTACGGAGAGACTGATACAATGTTATTCATATTCGGTGAGATGGCGATAACTCCCGATGATGCTCATCAAATTCTAGGCCTCGAGGTTGAGGGAAAAGCAATCAGTGATGGCTACGATGATGGCATTACTTGGGACAAGATCTTCGAATTGACCAAAGATTTGTTCGGTTGGAATCAGGTTCAGACGGAGTCTATGCTTGTGATTAAGGATGGTTATCTAAGCAAGAAGTTTAATCTGAAGAAGTTGAGGGACACATTCTGTAGAACCAAGGAAATTTATGATAAGGAAGGAAGGGTGGACTTGGTGCGAATCAATGCTACCGCGTCAGCTTATTTGTTATATATCATGGGCAAATGTATCTTCCCGACAGTTCTGGAAGCATGGTCGACGCCAAGTATATTCAACTATTGCATCCCTTAGATCAGATGCATCAGTATTCTTGGGGTACTGCGGTAGTCGCCTTCTTGAACAATGAGTTAACAAAGGCTTCAAGGGCACTCACTGCGCAAGTCAACGGAAATATATGTCTCTTCCAGGTAATATTATTGTCTAAATCATTTATAGAGGCAAAATTCTCATAATGTAGGATTCTTACTAAACTTTGTGTTTGCATAGGTTTGGATATATGAGCACTTCCCTACTTTAGTGAAAGCCAACCCCTACGCCAAAGTGAATGAGAAGCTTGTGATTGATAAGCCAAGAGGACAGAAATACAATTTTAAGGGTGCTCAAGATAAGGATATGCCGCAGCAGCTTATCAAAACGCGAATCGCCTTGGACAAATTGACTGCGGATGAGGTAATATTTGATCCGTATCGAGTTGCTAGAATGAAGGTTTAATCCAAAAGAGAGATGATGTTTCATTCTACTACGGTCCCTTGTTGTACCCCCCATGGATTTTCAATGTACGATCCACATCGGGTAATGCGACAACTGGGTTACGTCTAAGAAGAACCCCATTTCGATGCTAAGCCGTTATTTAAAGTGGTAAGGGAATCGTGCACCACGTCCCAAAAAAGTATTGGCGTCAATTACGCTCCAGCACCAGTTACATCTCATTGGAGGGGAAGACGTGACCGTAAAGTCGATACGAGTCTTTTGGACGAGGTAACCGAAGGTCATGAAGATCATGAAAATTACATGCCGTGGTGCTTGGGTTTTGCTCGTCCTACTGTGATTAGGGAACAGACTGCTGAACATGTGGCTCGTAAGAGGAAAATGGCCGCGAAAGACCCAGCAACAAGTCTTAAGTTCTTTGTAAGTATTTTAGAGTTTGTTTTAAGATTACATTATCGAATCATTCTAGTAATTGTTTGTTGTTTAATTGAAAATAGAAGGAGCATTTGAAGACCCTTGTGAAGGTGATGTGTTGCGCGAGAGACAGAGGAAAGCCTTTGTCGATTGAAGAGCAAACCAAGCACATTTACTATGCTAACAATGTTGGCAATGAGGATGCCACCGAATTGTTCCAGCAAGCTAATGCTGAAGTAAAGAGGGAAGCACAAGACAAGATGAATGCTGAAAAAAAGAGGGCGCGTAACCGTGGTGATGGTAGTGGTAGTCGTGAAAATGCTAAACGGGGCCGTGGTCGTGTTCTTGGTCGTGGTGGTGAATGAATGCATTTCTAGTTTATTTCTTTATGTTGTGGTAGACAAATGTTAAGGTTAATGGTTGGACATGTTTTTTTAAGGTTTATGGGACGTATGTTTTCGGATTTTGGACAAATGTTGGATTTCTAGTTGATGAATGAATGTTGGTTTTATCTATGTTAAGTTTCAATAATTCCGCCTGCAGGGTTTTGTTAAGTTAAATTGCCGACTAATCCAGGGTCGGAAAGGTTGTGAACTGTCGGCCCTTACAACAGAATTGGTGTAGTTACCAGGGTCGGCAAGGTAAGCAAATTAATACCTTGTCGACTGTTATACAGCTGG
Organism: Papaver armeniacum; assembly: GCA_023531295.1. Lineage (NCBI taxonomy): Eukaryota > Viridiplantae > Streptophyta > Magnoliopsida > Ranunculales > Papaveraceae > Papaver > Papaver armeniacum. Next base: position 77,159 of record JAJJWW010005116.1, read on the forward strand.
CAAGGTATTAAATTATCGACCCTGCCGACTATGTGTTGCAGAAAATACCTTCTCCTGATGCCCTAAAATCATATGGTCGGCAGGGTTATAAATTTACGATCTTGCCGACTATATAAAAGTCGGCACCCTAATGACCAAATACGTTGCCGACTTTTATACAGAATAAAATGAACTCCTGATGCCTGAAATCATAAGGTCGGCAAGGTAAGCAAATTACGACCTTGCCGGCTAAACTTGGTCGGCATATTGGGGAAACAGTAACCTAGCCGGCGATTTCAAAATTTAATTTTTTGCAAGTACAACTTCATTGATTGACTACCATAACGGCCAAATTTGGGCACCATCCTATAAATACACTAGTTCTCTCTACAAAACAACACACACCTATTTGCATACACTCTCCAAAGCTCATATCATCATACACTCCATCTAACTCTCCCAATACCTCTACATACAACAATGGCATCATTTGATTCAAATAAAGATTTGGAAATCACCAAAGCTTGGTACGCGGAAACTCGAGTTAGAAGGCAGTCCTCCGTAAGGGTGGATGCCGAAACCTTTTGTGCTAGGGTATACAACAAATATATACAAGACTTTGAGAATCCTAATGGAACAAGTGTTCAACAAATTCATGATAGGCACCTAGTCATCGAAAATGCAATATTTGCTTATTTAGCTATCCAAAAACCGATTTTCAACGCTACCCACTTTAACTTGTCCATTGAACTATTTGTAAGTATTTTTGTGGTTTATTTTACGTGATCCATGTTATTTGATCTTCCTACTAAACACCACAACCAAATTAAGTTTGTGTTTTGTTTTTGTAGCATGAAGTTGTCAAAGCCCGCTACTTGGAGGAAAAGGGGGAAGCATTTGCATTCGATGCAAGCTATAAATTCATGGTATCCAAAATCCCAGAGTATACCCCGGAGATGATGGACGGTGTATCGTCGTCGGATTCCTCGGACGAAGATTGATGGCTTTAGAAGTTTTAGTGTAGGTTTTGTGGGTAGATCTCTATGTGAAAAAGCGGGGGTACAACAACCACACCCAATATTTCGATTAGCAGTCTGTATGGACTAACTCCAATATAGTTTTAAGAGAATCAACTAGACAGTCAGACTCAATCTTAACAAAAGTATATCAAAGAGCTATATCTCACTTTCTCGATTCAATACTTACTCAAGCAAATAGAAATTTGCGAGTCTAATTTAATACAAGAGAAATCACTTGAATGGTACCAAAGACCAACGTTCAAGGATCAATCAATTTCAATCAACAACCAAAGGTTGGATTTCCCAATTGATCGATTCAAACGCACAACCTGTGATATTTTAATTATATAACAAAATATAATGCGAAAAGAAATAACACGTACACCGGTAAGTTTTGTTAACGAGGAAACCGCAAATGCGAAAAACCCAGGGACCTAGTCCAGATTGAACACACACTGTATTAAGCCGCTACACATACTAGCCTACTATAAACTAACTCGGTCTGGACTGTAGTTGAACCCCAATCAATCTCACACCGATCCAAGGTAAAGTTGCGCTCCATACGTCTCTGATCCCAGGAGGATACTACGTACTTGATTCCTTAGCTGATCTCACCTACAACTAAGAGTTGCTACGACCCAAAGTCGAAGACTTTAATAAACAAATCTGTATCACACAAAAAAGTATACGGTAATAGATAAATTTGTCTCCCACAGAAATACCTACGAGTTTTGTTCCGTCTTTTGATAAATCAAGGTGAACAGGAACCAATTGATAACCTGGACTTATATTCCCGAAGAACAGCCTAGTATTATCAATCACCTCACAATAATCTTAATCGACTAGCGAAAGAAGATATCGCGGAATCACAAACGATGAGACGAAGATGTTTGTGACTTCTTTTATATCTTGTCTATCGGAGAAATCAATCTCAAGCCAATATTTATGATTGTACTTAGTACGATATAAACAGCAAGATCAGATCACACAACTACGAGAAAGTAGTATCGGTCTGGCTTCACAATCCTAATGAAGTCTTCAAGTCGTTAACCTACAGGGTCTCGATGGAAACCTAAGGTTAAAGGAGAATCAACTCTAGCTTATACAACTAGTATCACATAGGAGGTGTGGGGATTAGGTTTCCCAGTTGCTAGAGTTCTCCCTTATATAGTCTTTCAAATCAGGGTTTGAAATCAATGTTAGCTTAGTAACAAAGCATTCAATATTCACCGTTAGATGAAACCTGATTAGATTCAAGCTAATATCTTTCAACCGTTATATCGAAAATTAGCTTGTTACACACAAATGAAATGCACGTTTTTAGGTTTGTGTAACCGTACCCAAACATGTACATTTAGTTGGTTCAACAGTAGTTGACCAAATGGTTAGCCATACGAGCACTTTCATATCAACCATATTCTTCTTTACCATAACTAGTTCAAATGACTCAAATGAACTAATTAGAGAGTTGTTCAATTGCTTAGATCTTTATAATAGACACAAATGAAACAAAAACGATTTGATTCACTCGAATCTATTTATGAACTTTATAGCCACGGTTTGCAATTATGCATTCCTTAGTTTATATAAGTTTAAGTTCACAAATAATCGTTTTAGAAAATAACCAACTTAAGTACGCGAACTGGTACGCGGACTTAAGTACTCGGAATAAGTTTGTTTTTAGTTTACAAACTCCAGCAGAATTTCTCGGGACGAGAACTTCCGACAGTACGCAGACTTGGTACGCGGACTCTAGTTCCGGTTTTCCTGAGTAGCAAAGTACGTATACTTTGGTTCAAGGAATAAGGATTTACACACATATGTGTTACCACACAATGTTTATATCATTCCATGGTTATGTAATCTAAACTCTCATTCTAATCATTGAAACATTCTTAGAGGACGTTATATAGTTGTTATTCACAAATTATTTTTCGTCAAAGCCATTTTCAAGTGATTGAAACTTAATATGACTTTCGTCACTAGTAAAGATGAACTTGGCCAAAGCGAAAGCTTACCAACATATATTTCGAGAAATAGATAAGCGAGATAAACTAGGCTCGAAATAGCAAATGTGTATAATCATAGTCTATATAGCAAAACGACTTTTGTCTCAAGATAGGAGATAGAGTAGATAGACTTTTGAGTGATAGATAAGTTCAAGTCTCCATATACCTTTTAGTCGATGAAGTTCCACAATTTCCTTGATTAGTTCTTCGTCTTTGTATGATGATCTCCATGGAGTTTTGAGCACAACTACACTTTCTATCCTAGTCCGAGACTTAGCTAATAATAGACTAGAAATCAAGATTTATAGTTTTGATCACTAATATTGACAAACATGCTTGAGATAGCAACGCATGCGAGTTCGACCGAGCAGTGCTCTAACACTATGTAAACCCTCACGAGACTATAACTTGTCCACTAGGGTCGCCTAGGGGTTCAAAGGCTTGATGCACATGCTAAGTGCATTCGTTATTCCGTCGACAAGGATTTAGATTTTATGTTTCAATCAATGTAGTAACAAAAATTGCATGAATAAAGTGAATTACATCTTCCCATATTCTGTTTTCTGTTTAAAGGTCGACAAGGTTACAATGCCGACTATTGGACCGCCGGCAATGTTAGGAATTTATTGTTTGCTGAATTTTGTTTTGCCGGCAAGGTAAGAAATATGTATGTGCCGACTATAACATAGCCGACAAGGTAAGAAATTAACAAAATGCCGACAAGTGATGCAAAGAGTCGGAATGTTCTTCATCCGTATACCTTGCCGGCCATTTGTAGTCGGGATGTTCTTCATCCGAAGACCGTGCCGGCCATATGTAGTCGGCATGTTCTTCATCCGTATACCTTGCCGACTTTTCACAAAATTTAAAACTGGTTTTGATTGAAGTCATGAGACAAAAGTTTTAATCTACTCCATTCATAATTTCAAAAGTTTTAATCTACTCAATTAATTAAGCTAATCAGATTTTTTAGTGTTAACTAAACAGGGGTATATTAGCTATTTAGAAAATATAAGGTTAAGGGGTGGCCTATTTTACTTCAAAATGTCTTGGGTTTTGTCTCATTAGGTATACCCCAATTAATATGGGTATACCCCAATCAAGCCATGATTTTTTCTGTCTTTGTTTAATAGATCTTCTAAACCGTTCCGTAGATTTTAGATATTTTGATTGTTTCATTTGAATGGCAGGCTCACCGCTCACTAGTACCACCATACTCAATCCACCGCACGCACAACAACGTTGGCAGCAAGAAAATCACTTAGGATTCCTTGTTAACACAAAGTTATTCCAAGCATTTACGTGCATATTGAAGAGAAGCGTAGCTATGCAAAATGATTAGTCTGCATTGATTGATGTGTCACTATCTATATTGTTTAAGCAGTCTAGCATTTGGCTATTTATTCTTGTGGATATCTACCTTTTTAATCTATGTTGCAATTAGGGGGATTTTGTGTTTCCCCCTAAAAATAAATAGCTAATTTGCATTACCCCTTTTTTAATTGATAATTGGTAAAACCCCCTTACGTTATAACTGCCGTTACACCCAAAAATATGAACACGTGTTTCTGTCGTAAAATTTCTTCTCTACCCACATATCCACCATTAACAAGTTGAGAGGAAAACTAAGTTACTCATATGTGGGTCAATAAAAATCAAGTATCTCCATCTGATGTCGTCACTTATTTATTAATGAAACCTCTACTAGTTTCAGAAGATAATCCAAAGATTTTGGTGGGTTGTCTTTCAGAGATTTAGAAAAGCTTAACTTGGCATTACTTACCAAGTTAGCTTGTAGATTGTGCACTGAATCATAAGCTCTTTGGACAAAAATTATGAGTAGTAAATACTTCAGAAATGGGGATATTCTTCATCAAGATCTTAAAGCTGAAAATTGTTCTTATATTTGGAATGGATTAATCAAGGGCTTGCAGGTAGTTCAATAGAATTATTTTATGGAAGTGAATAATGGTAAGAAAACCAAAATCTTGTTGGATAAATGGATACCAGGTGAAAGCTCACCCCCTCAGCCAATTAATGATCTTCATAGGTTTTATTATGATGTTGAAGAAATAATTCTCCAGGATACCAACAACTGGAATGCTGATCTTCTCAATCAACTCTTTGATATTAATACATCTCAGAAAATTCAAAATTTATACTTGGATACTTCCAAATAAGACATCATGGTTTGGATGCCTGCTAAAGATGGGAATTTTTCTGTTAAGAGCACTTATAAACAACTCACTATGAACAACTCATAAGTTATGGTAAATGGAAGAATTATTCAAAACAAGGTCTAAAAAATGCTCTTGAAAAGTAGCACAACTCACAGGATTTAGATATTTGCTTGGAGATGTATTCATGATTCTCACCCCACGAGGATTAAATTAGCTCGACATAACTCCATCATTGAAACTTGGTGTGCAATAGTGGTCACAGTGACGAAACAATGGAACATATTTTATTTCATTGTAGGCATGCAAGAACTGTGTGGAGACTGTTAAATGTTAATATTGATGAAGTTCAAAGAAGATGTGATAGTGTGTCAGAATGGTTTGAGAGTTGGTTTTTAAATCTTAACAATAGGAGTGATGATAGATGGCTGCTCACATTAATGATAACTGCTTGGATCCTTTGGAAGGACAGATGCGACAAGGTTTTTCATGGAGTAAATCTTAATCCATTTAACTCCATGCATAGAATTAGTTACCACCCGCATTCTAATTTGCATGACACAACCACAAATACTAGCTCTATTATCTCTTCTATTCCCTCTTAATGGAAACCCCCTGAGAATGATGTTTTAAAATTTAATGTAGATGCATCTTTTGATGAGGAAACTAATACTCTTGGTACTTGCATTGTCTTGCGCTCTCATGCAGGAAACTGTGAAGGAATCAAAGGATTCTACTCAAATGGAGTATTAAGTCCGGAGGATGGAGAATGCATGGATATATGTGAAGCTCTAAGGTGGGCTAGAGAAAATCAATTCACAAGAATTCATATAGAAGCAGATGCAAAGTTGGTAGTTCAATAAATCACTGACAATGTTCTTCTTATACAATGGGAGAATATGAACCTTTTGAAGCAGATCAAGAATCTAAATTCAAGTTTTATTCAGTGTAGTTTTTCTTTTGTAGGTAGAGATGATAATAGGGTAGTTGATTCAGTTGCAAGAACTATTAAAGAAACAGCTACAAACTTAACTCTCTCAAATAATTTCTCTGAGGAAATTTTTAGTCTCCTGGCAAGAGACATTAACAATTTTTCTACTTAAGCAATAAAATTCAATATTTATCAAAAAAATAAAATAAAGGATAATCCAATTATATTTGAGCAAAAACACCCTCCTAGATCTATCTCCCTCTAGAATCAAAATTATTGACACCAATATACAGGGTCATCCATGGAAACCATGATCAAACACTAAGAAGAAATAATTGCATTCACTTTTATTATACATGGTCTGTACATGGAAAAAATAGTTAGCCTCCATTAATGACCTTAACAATTCCGGACCAAAGTCCTGCTATCCATTGGAACAATCGAACCAACTTAATTTGAAAAACACGAAACACAAAATCCCCCTTGCGATTAAGCTTAATTTGTATCATATTCGTGCATCTATGGTCCCCTCAATCAAGTGTATGTGCTATTTTTGAATACGAAAGAAGAAACCGAAAGCCACAAGTTTAGTCACATGAACGACTTCTATCATTGGTAATTGATACTAGTTACACATTTTCCTCTCGCCATAACAAGCTTTTAAGAGTAAGTGGTGGACAATGGAACTATTATTTCGCATCTCCAATTTGCGAATGATACGCTGATTTTCATTGATGCAAGCGTGGAAGAAGTTAGGAGACTTCTAATTATTTTGTCGGTCTTTAAACTCTTACTGGTTTGAAGTTAAATTTGGAGAAACCTACTATGATTAGTATGGGTGAGGATAATGTTATCGATGTTCTTACCAGGGAAATGGGTTGCAAGGCAGAAACTTCCTTTTACTTATCTTGTCATGCCAATCGGGGCACATTGTCATAGCACCTCAGTTTGGGAGTATGTTTTGGTTAGAATGGAGCAAAAATTGGCGACATGGAAGAAGAAGAAATTTAATAGAGCGGGTAGACTCGTTCTTATTCAAAGTTGTCTTGCTAGTTTACCAATTTATTATTTATCTCTTTTTCATCTGCCGGTTAGTGTGGAAAAATGAATGGTTAAAATCATGCGTAACTTCTTATGGGGAGCTCTGGAAGGACGAAGGAAATTAATTTGGGTTGGTTGGACAAATATTTGTATGCCTAATTCTAACGGCGGTTTGGGAGTGAGGAATTTGAGGACAGTCAATCGGGCGTTGTTGGTTAAGTGGATATGGAGGTACTCAAAAAGCAATAACAATCTTTGGAAGAAGATAGTGCAAGAGAAGTTTAAGCGAAACATGAGATTGCTAATGTCGGATGTTGATTCAAATTCTCAATGCAGGAGTTTGTGGAAGAATGTGGTGAACATGATATCTTTGATTCAAAATATGGTACAGTTTACAGTAAAAGATGGTAACGTTATTAGATTTTGGAAGGACAAATGGCTTGATGGAGGTTGCTTGCAAGACATTTTTCCGAAGGTGTTTAAGGTAGTGAAAGTTAAAGATACTACTGTGGCTGAGATGATTAGAAGCAACGGTTGGAAATGGGTTTTCAAGATAGCATTGAATGCTAATGAGCATCTTGAATGGGATCTACTTCGGCGTGATGTTCGTATTCCTAGTCTTGTGGAAAATGGAGATGAGATGTTTGTTATGGAGAATTTTAGTATGGCCAAGTGTTACGAAACTCTAGCTGGATAGTATGATTCTTGCAGTTTCGCGAAGCATCTTTGGAAAACTAATAACCCTAATAAGGTTAGTTTTATAATTTGGGCTTCCTTTCATAATTCTCTTCCAACTAGAGACATGTTAAAGCATATAGGAGTAGAAGTGATTTGTTTGTTTCCTGCAATACCGAAAGAGAAACAACGGATCATATGTTTTTGCATAGTTCTTATTCTTTTGAGGTATGGAATTACTTCATTAAAGCTTTTCGGATTTCTTGGCTAATGCCGGGGACACTTTTTGATTTGTTTGAAGCTTGGACTACAAATATTTTGTGGGGTAGAGATAGTTTAGTTTGGCGGATTATCCACTATGCAATTTGTTGGAGATTGTGGAAGGAAACGAAATGAAAGAGTTTTTTGAACTGCTAGAAAGAAGGAAGTGACTGAAACTATTGACCTTGTTAAACAACTTGTAGTTGTTTGGTCTTGTGATTCAAATACGTTTAAGTATGTATCTCCTAGTCCTATATGGAGTAATTGGGAGACTCTCATGAATGTGTAACTCCCTTTGCTTTGTGTAACGGTTTTTTCATCTTAATATAACCTTTTCTTCGGAAAAATAAAAAAAGTAATTTTTTTTTTTTACAAAATTGGGCTTTTTTCTGACTGAAATCTAACTCATCCGTCACCTAAGTATATACCAAGCAGTATCTCACTCAATTTTAAATGGTGATCAAAATTGATATCAACAAAGAAACCCAACATAAAAAAAAGGGACAAGGAGGGAAAATATTTTGTTTGCGTGTTGTTTGTACCATTAGAAATAACCCGTGCCATAACGACACGCGTTGTAACATTTATCTTTTATCATGATGAACCCTTAACCTAACTAAATTACCTTTAATATGGTGTTAATATTCGATAAAAATATTAAAAAAAAAAAGGTTTATCTAATTTAATTATTGCTTCTAATGACAATATAGTTGGCCTCTATTATATCCTCAAAATCTGGTTAGGCTGAATCTCACACATTTCGTATTAGTATTTTATGATATTTTTTTTAGGATTAATTAGGATGGTCTGTACATGTATATACAATTACCTATCCTTCCGCTTTCCCTATCATTGCAAAATAAAAATGTGAAAAATTAGAATAAAAAAAAAGTCTACACAGAAGGTATTAAAATAAATAAATACGATATTTCAGCCCAAAATATATGCGAGTACATATTTTTTGTCTCCTAAAAATACTGACTTTCTCAAAAATAATAACTTCCCTCAAATATTCATCGATCTCCACTACGTCTTTGGTTTTCACTTCAGATAAGTTAGTGAAACCCTTCAAATTCTCGGGTGATGCAGATCAACTGAATGTATTTAAAATCCATTCTTTGATTTTCCATCTCATATCTACTAAATTTTTTGGAAAGACGATTTAGTGATTTCATATATCAGATTTCTGGTGTGTACGTGGTCGGGGAGAAAACATATAAAACTCGTTATGCAACTATGATTCTTTGTACATGTTTATTAATTGAAGGGTTTTATTCGTAGGAATATAAATGTAGGTTTTTTGTAGTATAAAAGATAGGAAAAGAGAAAGAGAAGGATTCTATATTGATCAGAGTTCTTTGGTTACATGGATATAATACATGTATATACATGGAGATGGGAAAACAAAAGACATATGTTTTGGGCTGCACATCTATGGGTTTTAAGCCATACAACACTCCCCCTTGTGCGGTCCAATATAACTCTGTATGTAATACCCTGTATTTTAACTTACGGTTTCGGGTCGGGTTATACCCAAATTAGCGAACCATGTGGTTTAGATCGTTTCTTTTGCCTTAACCTAGGTGGGTTGCTTGAACTAGAAAATCTAGGTGGAAATATAGTTACCTAATTAACTTTAATAATTAAAGAAAATTACAAGGAAATGAAAAGATAAATAAAACAATTAAGTTAAATATAAATAGGGAGAAAGGTATTAGAGAAGGGAGAAAACCAAAAGCTATGGAGATGAAGAAGATGATTTGGAGCTAGGAAAATCAGTGGAGAATCAATGGAATTGAGGTAGAATGTGAAACCCTTTCTCTTTAGGTGTTTTCTTTTGGTGTTTACTTTATATGATTTTGTATTATAATGATTCAGTGATTTATTCGAATAAATATATGCCTCTTTTTGATGATCAGGCTTCTGAAATTGTTAGATAACATGATTAGGTACCCATGGTTAAATTTTGAGAATTTTCCAATGTAAATTCACCGTTGAATGTTTGTTTGAAATTGGGTGATAATTTCTGAATTTCTGGACAGTTCTGCTTTGATGTGTTTTTGATATTCATAGGAAGTCTTAATGATGCTAAAACGATTTGAGTCCTTAATAAAAGTTGTAGATTTGTGATTTATCTATCAGTGTGCTTTGGATTGAGTCAATTTGACATTTCTATGAATTTACCATGAATTGTTTGGTAATGACATGTAATCTGCCCAATTTTTAGGATATCCTTGTAAATTCAATAATTTTTGTTTGAACCGTTGGTTTTCTGTGAAATTTAGATATGTTGTTGCTTATGGAGCAATGTATGTTCTGTAAAAGTTTCAGGAAGATCGGATGAATAAATCACCCAAATATGTATGATGCAAACTGGATGCAGTTAGCTTGTTTGTAGAAATGCTTGAAAGATAATTATGTTCTTATGCCATGGTTGCTTGTGTTGTGTGTAAAAACGATTTATAAAAGGAAATGAGTTCATGTTTTTCCGTTAGATGGAATATCGTTTCATGCTAACGGCGGGTAATGATCCCCGAGAGTTAAATGGGTAATGATCCCCATGGGAACTTGTGTTTCCCGACCATCGATGGCGGCTGTCCGTGCCGGTAAACGATAGGTGGTGTACGAACCAAGGTTTTAAATGATTGTGGAATGAAACGGGTAATGATCCCCGAGAGCAGATGGGTATGATCCCCATAGGAACTTTCGTTCCTGACCATCGATGGAGGCTGTCCGTGCCGATAAACGATAGGTGGGTGTACGAACCAAGGTTTTCGTACCGTGAACTCAAGATTTGTTGGTGAGATGTGCTGAAATATAGATTAAATGATTTATTGGAAACATAATTGGTTTTATGAACTCATGAGTTGAAACTTAAATGGATGAATTGTGAATTGATGTGTTAAATCCCAAATGGATGATTAGTGAACTCATGGTTTCTCGGTGACAATTATTTTGGTATTGTAAACTCATGGTTACTTGTTGTGATGACAATATTAAATTGTGAATCATGTGTTGAAATATAGATTATATGATTTGTTGGAAAACATAATTGGTGTTATGAGCTAATGTGCGAAATATAATTCAATAAATTGTTGAACTCAAGTGTGAACTTATATGGATGAATTGTGAATTAATGTGTTAAATCCCAAATGGGTGATTAGTGAACTCATGGTTTCTCTGTAACTATATTTATGCGTGAATATATGTGTTGAATCATTGATGAATGGCCTGTTGACAATTATTGTGGTATTGTAAACTCATAGTTTGTTGGTGACAATATTTATATGTGAATGGCGTGTGGAAACTTAAATGGATGAGTTGTTGAAAACAATATTGTTGATGTGAATTGTTGAGTTGATCCTAAATGGATGATTTGTTGATAATAACATTAATGTTGTGAACCCATAGACTGAATTCTAGATTGGATAAGTTATCGAAAATATTGAGGTATTGTGATTCTTGAATATATCATTGATTCGTTGAAGTTGTAATGCGTTCTTGTTATATGTTTTTTTGCTTGATAAAATGATTATGTTTGCGCATCTTTGGAGAATTGGGAATGCATTCTATTGAGCTGTCATCTCACCCCAATTGACATCCTTGCAGATTTATCAGAGTGGCGCAACGAAAGCTAGGAATGAGTAGCTTAGTGATTGAATTGTCTTATTGTATTGCTTGAAATGTAATTTGAAATAATATGTTTGTTGAAAAAATGCTTTTTAAAGATGATTATCTAATTCATATGTTTAAATTCATATTAGAAAAGTTAAATAACTTTTTGTTGTTATAAATAAATTAGAAGAGTTATATGCATAAGTCTCTTTTCGACCCGTAACGCTTCGAGTTCGGATCTCCATATGGGTTTGACCCTGGTCCGGAACTCGGGGTGTTACACTGTATGCAGTGCTTCATATAAAGTGCTTCGAATATAATTCTTCAAATGTTGTCCTCTCCTTGATGACTTGTGCCTAAATCAATTGCCTCATAACTTTGACAAGGAACAACCCAGTAGGACAAAACTTTGGTACAACTATTCACATGTAGTACTTCACATGTTATCTCGTACTTTACATGTAGTTCACCACATGCAATAAAATCTTCAAAGGCCGACGAGTCTAAGTTAATTGCCTCGTTAAAATTTCGTCAGGAAAACCCAGAGGGACAAAACCTGAACGAAAGAAAAAGAGTACAATATTAAGCAAACTTAGAACATAGTTGGGCTCGAATATGTTGCCTCATTAAAACCTTGACAAGGAAACCTAGTGGGACAAAACCTTGACGAAGGGGAAAGAGTACGACGTGACAGATGCAAGTAAAGGTGATCTATTGCAGATGATCACTTTGCTTCGTTGAAGTTGATTAGTTGCTTCACAACTTCTTAGGCAGAAAATCCTTGTGGAAAAGACAATAGCCTTAGTTGGGAAGTTAATTCCCGGTGTTTTTTGTTGTCTAATTAAAAACCTTACTGAACAACAAAACTGTAAAGACCCTCAAGCTCGTCAACGCTATTAGACCGGTCAAGTGACGAATTAGCCGATTTTAACTCGATTAGTTTATCACGGACGTTAATTAATAGAAATTAATCTAACAACGATTTAGATACGCAACTAGGATCGTTAGATAGGTCTTGAAAAGTTACGCGAAATAGACTACTCGAACGTGTCAATCAGATATCAGACGAAGAAGATATTTCTGGGTTAGTACGAAGTGTAAACAACATGACTGCCCATATCTTTTGTATGGGTGCCTTTATTAATTTGGTAGGCCTTATCTTAAGCGAGAAGATTAACTCGTTCTCATTTTCTTTCTTCTTCTTCATTATTCTTCTTCTTTCTACTCCTCTCTTCTTCTTCTTCTTCTGTTCATCACCTCTGGCGATTCTGAGGCCGTGAAATCGAAAGGAAATTTAGGGGAAACATTTGGTATTGATTGTTAGTGATGATATTGAAGTTGTGGGGTTGTTTTGAAGTCGATTTGAGGAGGAATCAACGAATTAGGGTTTCTCAATATGAACTGGAATTATGATTAGTGATGAATATAAGAAGTAAAGACTGGGTTCAGTTAATTGAGTGTATTAAGGTGGTATTTCATGTGAAATCAAGACTTAGATGGTGAAGTTGATGGTGGTGATTGAGTTCAGGATTTGAAGACGATAATTCTAGGGTTTGAGTAGAATTGAATTGGGGGAAAAGTAATTCAGAAGGTGTTAAAGTTTGGGTAAGTCTTTAAACTGTTTAATTTTGATAGTTAAAGATGAATTTCTTAAAATTGTTGAGTCTATGTGTTTGTGAAAGATATGGAAGTAGAGATGAGTATTGATGCTAAGGTAGTTACAGAGAATATGTGGATTTGGCTAGTGTATGTGGTGTGCTGATGGTTGAGGTTACTTGAGATGATAATGATGTTGTTATTGTTGTAGTTGTATATGTGAGTGGCTGCAATTCGTAAAGTTACTGAGTTTAAGTCACAATGGTTGTGACTGAGATAAATTGAACAGAATCGGGATGGTGGTATGCAGTGACAACGGTGTTGCAGGTGATTGTGTTGGTTGAGAAAGAGAAATGGTAATGGTTCTGTTAAGTTGAAGTTGAGGAGTACATGCTATACATGGTGGTAGTGAAGTGAAGGTTAATATCTGATGGACTTTGGTCATGTTGCTGGTGCAATAATATTAGATACAACTGGTGGTGTGGTAATGATTTGCAAATGCAAGTGGGTTATGATCTAATTATGGAACTACAAATGGTACATATTAATGTCTGTTTCAGGTTTATATATTTCTGCTCAGTGTGCTAAATGGTAGTGATTAACAATTGAGATAGTTGAGATTTAAGTTATGTTGCGCTGTGTTGCAAAAGTTGGAATTAGATGAATGATTTAGGAAAGTTGTTGCTTAAAGTTGTAGTTGCAGGTAAGCACAGTTTGAAGTTGTAATTGTATTATGAAGTTTGTTTAAGATAAATGATTTGATGTTGTTGTGTTTAATGAAAGTGTTACACCAAATCTGGTAGAATGGAGAATGGAAGTCCATTGGTGAATCTATAATTAGACCTATTAGTCATCCTAGTCAGTTTAGCTGACTCAATTTGTTTAGCTAACTTAGTGTTACTGAATGAGTTAACTCAGTGACTGGACCTGACCAAACCTACTCAGTGACACTTGACTGAGTTGAATCCTTTGACCAAGTATGACCATTTACCCTGGATCTTGACCTGACTTTGGACGTTGACTGTTAGTTGACCTGTGACCATCAGTTTGACCGTTAGTTGACTCAGATAGAATGGACCTTAGTTTATTGGGCTGGTTAGTGGACTTGGGCTTAGGACTAGTTTTCCTATAATTGATGAATTGGACCTTTATGGTCTGAGTTAGCCTTTGGCTTCTTCTACAAAGTTGTAGATATTAGTAAGACTTAGCTAATAGACTATAGAATCAACCTAATTGAATTAGTAAACCTTAGTTATGCTAAAGATAGAGAATAAAAAGGTGTAAAGTCGTAAATGGGCTTAGAACCATTAGTTAGACTTGTATGATTCTTGTGTGATCTATTTAAGCTAGTTTCTTAGACTTCTTGTGTGATCAACAGTTAGTCTATATTAACAACGATCGATTCAAAGGATGAACCAGTGGATCGTGGATCTCGAGGTAGGCGTGGCTTGTCATCAAAAGAGGTGGGAATTTATATTTAGCTTTTTTGTGATTATTGTTGTTTTCTTTTACAAGAGTTTATGTTTAACAAATTCATGCATTGTCCAAGTTGTGTATTCCATGCATTGTTTTATTTAAAATTCCAAAAGTACTGTTGATTCCTTTAATCTTTCCATGGCTTGGAAAGGAGTTGTAATGTTTTGTTTGTCTGTATGAATTGGTTGGGAAATAAGAATTTCCATTTGATTGCTTGGAAATGAGAATTTCCATCCGTGGTATATAGGACACTGCTCCTTCATTTATATCTACATGAATTCGAGCTTTTATGCAATAACTAGGTGGAAGCTGAATCACCATATTAGTTATCTAGGTTGAGGATGAATAACCATATTATACATTGTTTGGAATGAGTTAGTTCCATATACATGAATGTTTACTCTGTGAATTGGTGTGTTTAGTGTTACGGAAAACATGAATTGTTTTCAAATCATTTTCAATGATTACATAAAAGTTAAATGTTATTCCTACTGGGCACCCCTTTTAGGGATGATGTGCTCACCCATTCCCACTTTCAGTTTCAGAGACAGATCAGAGTTGCGCAGCGAAAGCTTCGAGGAGTCGAGTTCGTAGTTGGTTAACTTCTGCTACGTTTATTTTGTTGTATATTCTATTTGTAATCTAAATGACTATTGTATATGTATCATTTGAGAGAAGTTCTTGTATATATATATATTTCAGAGCGGGGCTAGTTTTTGGGTTAAGTTTTGTAGCAGATTTCTTAATTGAATGTTTAAGTAAATGCTTTAGATTTTTATTACCTCTTTATTTAGTTAATCTCTTGGATTAGTCAGCTGCTAGATTTGGGGGCGCTACAAAAACCTTGTGGGAAAAAGTAACCTCGGTGAAGGAAAAGAGTTCAACACACCATTAGATGCTCCCCCTGATGTCAGACAATTTTCATTAGTCTAATGTAGTCAAAAGGAGTTTATCACACTTTACTTTGGTGACTTGGATGTTTATGGAACCATGTTGTTGATTCTTGAAGTTACCTTGCTTAACGGACTATCGTGTTTCATTTCTTTGATTCAGATATTTTCAATAATATCAACGCGATCTTTATGTCTTCAACGTTCAACATACTTGATGCTTTTAGTATTGTCTCGCTAAAAACCTTGTCGAGTAACAAAACCCTTTGGGAAAAACTATTCTCGATCGAAGGGAAAAATAGTACAACACATCTTCAATTTCGAAGTAAATTATGTCGACATCATATCCTTGGATCCTCCCCCTGATGCGGCATCTCCCCCTGATTACTTTCAGAGTTATTCTAGACAGTTCCTTTAGTCATGTACTTTTCGAACTGAATATCGGTAATAACTTAGAAAATAGTCTACTATATCTCCCCCTTAATTACTTTCATTGGAGAAGAGATTATTATTCTTTCATAATCAACAAATTTTGGATTGCACTTTCGTTAGCATTCCTTTTTATGTCTTTGCAGGGATAATACAAATTTATGTCAATGGGTTACTTTTAAGTACATGATTACATTGATGTTGCGTTGGCGCTGAGCTATATCTAGCTAACAAGTTCACTGAGGATGTAACATTTGGTCGAGTATATTATGCTAAGTACAACAATACATCTATTATACTTAGCTAAGGAAAGTTCATCTCCCAACACAACTTCGTCATTTTCCTTTAGACGAATTGGTCATTTATGTACATTTGAACCTCGATGGGAGTGCTATCGGGATGCATATCTTTATTACATTTGCCTGAAAAATTTAGACATAAGCAAAATGGTGGAATAATATACCACAAGATCAGTATTCGATCGAGCTTTCCCCAGATTTTTCATCTCAAATTCGGATTTCAAATAGCTTCTAATGTCTCTTATTGCATCAAGAGTACCCATCATGTCTGTATCATCGACATAGATAGCTACAATTCCAAATCAGGAACTTTCTTGTGAACTCGTAATGAAAATAATTTACTTGTCTATCCCCTCCAAATCAAATAGTCACTTAGACGGGTATACCACATCCGCCTGATTGCTTCAATCTATAAGTGAGTGTTATATCTAACTGTAAACGCACTCTGTGGTTTAGTGTCACTTGATTTGGGCTATCAAGTACTTCTGTAAATATCTAATATCTCTTAATTCTTTCAGAGATATGTAACAACCACATACATATGCTGAATTTCAATTTCTTTTGAAATTACCAAGATAACTAAGTAGCGGAACGCTATAACGTTCATTACAAGAGAACAATTCCAAGGCTTTGTGAGAAACCTCGTGCCACAAGGCGAGTCTTTATCCAATTTAAGACTGCTTTCTTCTCATTATGCTTTGTGACAAATTTATCATGTATGTCCAATAGGATTTACACTTGGTTGGTTATCATTACCACACCAAATACCCATATATTTGTCAAAAAAACAAGTTTTACCTGGATTGTATAGGCCAAATATGCTCTTGGTTGACATTAAGCAACAAGGAGCTTGGTTCGATTTTATATTGCTCTATTTTCTTAAGCAAGTGTACATGAAATTAATAACCAATATGCTCGCATGATCTTTACATTGACTCGTGAGCATTCTCATAATCCACTTGGGATGTCATTGTTCTCTGGAATCATTAAACTTATGAGCGTCCTCCAGTTTGATTCATGGACATATTCAGAGAAATTCTTATGAGATGGTATGTGATGATATAAATAAGTTGTGCCTTACTCACCTACTTCCTTTTTAGGTGAGGATTAATCGAACCAAGTGGTCTCTCCAACTTCCTTTATAGAGCCACGACCTCAACCACACTTCCACTAAGTGTAGTTGAAACACCTTAGTCTATGGTGTATATCCCTTATTGAGGATTCGTAACCTTGCGCAGGTAGGTTTGCAACTGGTATGTGTGATCTCATTACTTTAGCGACATCAGTGTACATTCTGAGAATCGATTATTCTTTGTCGATCACATTTACATTTGTGGAGTACATGAATCAATATGAGACATTTACCCGCAAATCTAGCGGTAAGAGATCTTCTGCCAAAGGTTTTAAGATGCGGATAATTGTTGGGAGTAAATATCCAACATAACTACTTAATCATTTTCGTGACCCATCATAGTACGATGTGGACTCGTAATAGCACATATATAGTGCAACCAAAAATGCGTAAGAACAAGAATATCAGACTTATATCTAGTTACTAACTGGTATGCAGAAAAGGTTGATTAATATTGGGTTCTAAAATGAATTAAGTAAAGATGCGTCAATGTTTCATATTCCCCAAGCAGTTAAAGGTAGGTTTGTACGCATAACCATGCCTTAGGCACCATCTATATCCTTTGATGGCAGCCTTTGCGAGACCATGGGGTATAGGATGCTCTGCATTGATCCTATTAAACATGCAATAACCATCAAGTCCTTTTGATGTACACTCGCTAGCATTTACAAGGGGTGGTGAGCCGTACATGTAAAATATGTGCTAGTAGTTTCTCAAACGCAAATTTCTTGGGAACTATAACTATTCCAAAATGTCAAAACATTCACCAGAGCCATAAGTCACTTTAATGGTCTGCATTCTGCATAAGTGTTTTTCTGAATTTTACCTCATTTTCTTTGTAATATAGGTTGTTTACCATTTGCATCTTCAGATGGTCTCAATCCTTTTTACAATAGACTTTGTAAAATGAGTGATATGCTTCCGTACTTTAAAATCTAGTATTTTAGAAAGCACTTATTGTGAGATATGCCGTCACTTCGCATTATGTCAATATTTTTCCCGTTTTCATTCACTCAAATAAAGTGATGTTTGTACGAGTTGTTTCAAAACAATCATCATGTCATAACCAAAGTTGCTTTATGGTTATGCCCAAAGGTTGTATGAGTCGATTCCAAACATTTCATTGTCGGAGTCAGTATGGATTCTTTAATATTTTTTTTATTAGAAAACTACCCATGGCAATGGCACACTGGGTAGAAATTTTATTAAAATCATAAATAAGAAAGAGGGAGACTAGGCCTTACCTCCAACAAGAAAAAGAAAAAAAGAGAAAAAAGAACAAAAAAAAATAAACAGTTACATATTACGAAAACGATACAACGGAAAGATGGATTTATCTATGAGGAGCTTCCGTCTTGTGAATTCAGTAATCCAAATATTATAGTGATTTACATTTCACTAGATTGACTCATTAGTTTCTCTAAAATATATTTCCTTCAAATATATTAGAGGCTATAAAAGATGCAATCAATTACATTCTCATCATTGTGAGGTTCCACGTGATATCTACTTGCATGGGTTACTTTGGAATTTAGCAAGGTGTGATTATCTCTCGGTACATGTAGAGATTTTGTGACGTCTTTGTTATCTTGAAAACAAATTTTGAGCAGTGTTGCGCTCGATGATCCAATCCTCGTAGTCACATTATAAGGAAATAGTTCAACAACTAGTTTAAGTTCCTTAAGCTGGTGGGAGGGATACCATTATCTGTTCGACATTAAATCTTGAGATATTAAATAAGTGGTGTGGAATTATTAGTAACAAAAGTGAGATTCAACTCAAGTACTTTAGAGTGATTATATGTTACGTTTCAGGGGGGATGATATATTTTTCATCCGAATGTATCTCAATTGCTATAGAGAATTTATGTCTCGTGGGAATGATGTAATTTTCATTCCATAAGCGCAGGCATTGGATCTAGTTCAAATAAATAGTCAATTGGCCATACAAAGTTCTTCTTGTCATTAAAGTTGATGTCTAAAGTATGACCTTCCCATGGAAATTGGTTGCTACTATGGTACTCGCATTGCATTGCTCGTACCAATACCGGTAGAAGATTCATTCCCAACTCTTTGGTGAGAGCTAGAATTACATCTTAGCTTCATCCCATATTCAGTTGATACATGTACTTTGTCTTACTACCAGGGGGGAAAATACATATTTGTCTCGTGATATATATGTCCCTTTTCACATGTTTTATATAAGTCCGTACGTCTAACCCTCATCACTTCGGGGTTCTTTCCGTTTTCAATTTTTCTACATTTAGCTTAATTTGAAAAATTTCTTTATCTCAACAGGCCAAGAGAATCTCACTACACATGTCAACCAATTACTTTAGGTTGAATAGATTACTAAAGATAGTTCTCTTGTTGTCATACTTCAACATATACTGGTTCGTTAGTATCATCGATGAAGAATAAAAAATGCTAATTTTCTGACTCATATCACCTTTTGTGAGTTCTTCCACAAAAATTGGAATACATGTGATTTAATTTGCAACGTATCTTTTGAAACTATCGACTCTTTAATAGTTGAGCCGGTGGATTACATCCCACGGAACATTTCAAATTTAGGGAGAAAAAAAAATAGCATTCAACCAATTAAATCGAGTTGGTACAACCAATTGAGCAAAAGACACCATTCAACTATAGCAAATATCATATTCAAGAGAACAAAATAGCATTAAGACCAAAATTCTTAATGATCGACATCAACAATCATCATTTAAATTGACCGTTGATATGCTATACACTTATCTTAAGAAGAAAAAAAAAACAGAATTAGGCATATTCTTAAAATAAATAAATAAGCCCAACAAACATTCAATATTAAAACTAATATTAGTTACATACCTCGAGCCTTTAGTTGCCACCGTACAATGCAGATACAAAACCAAACTCATGTGCATATACTTTGGTTTGGTTCCCCTTGTACATATGCAAAACCGGAACTGTCTTGATCATGCACGTCCCGAGCCCGACACAGACAAAACGGACAGATAGGACAGGAACGGGACCGATCTGGAACGGGACCGATCTGGAACGGGACAAGCTGGAACGGATCGGAACAAGGGATTTTCCTTTCTCCTCATAACATGAACAGCCGCGAAGAAAATTTCTTCACGAAGATCCACAAATGCCTTTTCCAATAATCATAATTTCTTACACGGAGATTGATGAGTGCCAAATATTGCATATTTATACACCTTTTTATTGACAATTAACTCATCTTTTGTGCTTTAAAATCATATATTATTCCAAATTCTGTATTTTTATTGTTTTCAAGAATAATTACTTTTACTAATTAATTTTATGTTTTTAGGTACTAAATAAAGCTTGGATGAATTGAGAAGCCAAAAGAGCAGGAAATTGGTGGCCAGGGGCGTAAAGGAAATGGGAAATTCCGAAGAAATGTTGCGCAAAGAGCAGCTGCAATCCGCTTTCACTCATTCCGCAAGCCGCTTGCAAGAGATATACTAGCAGTGGGCTTGATATATTAGCTTTGAAGAAGATATGGGCTTGGTAGAGAATTCAAAACCCAAACCCGTTTTCCAAACCCGAGATATCAAATCTGATACACCCGTTCAACACCCAGAAGCTTCTCAACATCCTACGACATCTCCACATGGTACATCAACTTCTGAAACATCCGCCCAACACCGAAACAACCTCTCTTTCTCCCTAAAATCGACCAGAAGAAAATATCTTCTCCATTTCTTCCCTTCTTCTACAGTACTAGCACCAGAACCATCAAATCTTCCTCCAAATCCATCTCCCCGACCATCTTTTCTCTCAGACACCTCCATAAACACAATCAAACTCCTAATATCTATCTCTCTCCATCTTATCTTCTCCCTTATCAAAAACAGTAACCCTAGAAACTAGGATTGAGAGAGATAAGGCTAGGGTTATCCTCAATAGCTAAAAGAAAACATCAAATCAAGAGTTGCAGGTACAATTGCAGAGGGGGTTTGTCGGAAAACACGTTTGAGTAAGTGGTTGTTCTCTAATTTATCAAATTTAAGGGATTGATTGAAATTTTGTATAAATAGGGATGAGAGTTATGTGTAAAAGGCATGCTCGGATTAGCCGGTTCACCAAGCTTTAGATTTATGTTTGTTCTCAGTATTTTCATAATGTTCTAATTCAATAACTAGGGTTTAGATGAAGCCCTTGATTGTATGCTAAGATAGTAAGTTTTCATGTTGTTGTTCTTGATGTGCTTAAATTGATTTAGGATTGATAGATAGCTAATAGACCAAATGAGCCTGTGATAGGTTATACTGTAAGAAGACAGCTTATACTAGGGGTGAGTTAGTGAGAGTAGCTGATAAATCATCCATTGTATTCTTCCCTGGAAAGGAACAAAAACATAATTTGAATGAGTATTGCCTTAGAATAGGATTAGGTGGTGGATTCAACTGCCCTAGTACTCTTTAACTCCTTTGTTTACAATCTGCTTTACTATTTCAGTTATTACCAAACCTCTCAGTCGTATCGACAAAACAAAACCCTTTTGTGTTACTCTTGTTTCGAATCAGTTTAGTAAAAACCTTAGAATCAACTGTACACCCACCTTGTCTCTTTGGGATCAACCTGTATTTGCTCTGTCTCCAATAGACGTTGTGCACTTGTAGTTAGACATAGTCGTAGGCTTGTTTACATACCTACCAAGTTTTTGGCACCGCTGCCGGCAGTGTAGCTGAAGTTTCTTCGTTACTTTACTGATTTTTAATATATTGTTTGTATATATGTGTTAGAAAATTGCATCATGTTGTTACTGTTAGTTGTAATTTTAAAATTTTTAGTTAACTGCACCATTGTCTTATAGTATATCTAGATTGACTTATGTGCATCTGTAGGTAGTTCTGTTGATAGTTCATGTTATAAAGTTGCTAGGTATCTGTTGTTTTTAACTTTCTTAGAATACAATAAAACCATCTGTATATTTCCATCAGTCAAGTATCTTTGCATCTCTTCTGTTATTCTTCTCCTTTTGCAGCCTGTCTGTATCTGCATCATTTTTAATCTTTTGGCATTTATAACTAGTTGCATTCTGCATTTTAGGCGTGCATCTATTAAGTTTGTTGTATCTTTCAAACTCTTTTAGTTCATAGGTCATTGCATCATTGGTTCTATAATTTTCCAATCCACTTAAATTGTTTCAGGTACTCATAAGCATTATATTGTAACTTAGCTTTTGAAGTTTTTCATGAAAATTGCATCTGTACCGTAAGCATTGGAGATGTAGCTGGTTTTGCAGATCACTACCAATGTACAGTATTCATCATCTCATTTTAGTTTAAGCATGCTAGTAATCTCATTGTATATAAGTATTGTTTGTGTTAAATCTGTTTCGTTCTGTTTGCATCATAGCTGAATCGCATCCTGTAGTGTAGATTGTAGGTCTATGAAGTTTTCTTTTGTTTTTAACATTCTCAGTTTGCTGCATATTTCTCAGTTCATTTGTTACTATAAGCTGTAGCCTGCTGTTGTACTTGTATCTTAATTGTGTATCATATTAGCTGTAGTAACTGTCATTTTTATCATTCCATTGTCATTCGCATAACTGCATCTGTAAGTTGTGTATATATTTGTTTAAATTTGAGTCATTGGTATAACTTAGTATAATCCATCTGATATATATATTTTGCATTTTGTAGCATTTTAGCATTTTAGCTGTATTTTTGCATTTAGTTACCACTTGCATAGTTCTAGCTATATTATTTTAAAGTAGCTCATATTACAAGCATCCTGTATAATATCCATTCCAACATATGCATATCTTTGTTCTTTTTATATTTGCAACCTGTTGATACTTGCATCAGTTTGTCCTGTCCAGTGCATTTTAGTTTATGAGCTATTTGCACTAAAATTATTGTCATTGTTCCGTGTTTTGGCACATATTTCTGGGTACTGAAATTACTCTTTGAGATCACCAGGTGCCTGTAAAACTACACTGCGAACCAAGGAAAAAGAAGGGACAGGAACAACATAACTTTTTTATCGTGCCTAAACCCAGTTGTATACTGGAGGTATCGTTCTCTAAACTTGTGTATATGATTGTTGTGTGAGTGATACACCATCTTTGCATGCTAAACTAGCTGCTTCACATAACCCTGACTAACCCCTGCAACATTTGGCATATGTGTACCTATTCCTGAGATACTTAAGTGACATATTTGCTACCTGAACTGCTACTTCACAATGCATCGCTTAACCACTTGTATCCGCCATAGTCTGTGTATCTGTCCATGTACTTGAGCAGTACTTCTCTGGTTTGTTCACCTACTGATTGTCTGAACTTTTGATTATATGTCGTGAATGACACACCATGTTCACCTGATTAACTAGTTGCCTGACCGAAAATTTTCCATAATCCTGTGAAGTCAAACAACATGTTTACGCGCTGAAATTGCTAATTAACTGTGCTTTTCTCAATTATTGGCCAAAAATACTGTGTGCGTGCATGCATCTCTGGATCCGTTCGTCAGTCTGATAAGCATCATCTGTGACCTAACTTTTGCACTGGTTGTTTACTCTGGTCACTATAATATGCTAAGCAATGTGTTCCCTAGTCTGTGATAGTAGTTATGTGACTGAACTGATATCTTAGCTATCCCTCATCAAGACTGCTTGCTTGAAACCCATTCTCAGTTTTTGACACACCTTCCCAGTTGAGACATGGGTGATGATATGAATAGACCCCATAGTCTCCATGAGTACATGTACCCCAAAAGAACAAGTCAGTTATCATGCATCGTCTTACCTCAAACTGCTGGCCCATTTGAACTGAATGCAAGCATGATACAAATACTTCCTATATTTCGAGGGGTTGATTCTGAAAACCCCTATCATCACATAAGAGAGTTTGAGCAAATTTGTCGGACTATACAACCCGACCATATGTCCGAAGACTCTCTGAAATTACGTTTGTTTACATTTTCTTTAAAGGAAAGGGCTAAAACATGGTTTTACGGTTTGAGACACAGTCAATCACCACTTGGGACCAACTTACAAATTAATTTGTCAGAAAAAAATTTCCACATCATAGGACAATTGATATTCGTCAAAATATTAATTATTTTGTCCAGTTAGATGGGGAGACTCTTTTTCAGTATGTTGAATGGTTTAATGATTTGTTGATTGAGTGTCCGCACCATGGCTTCGAGAAGTGGAGACTGGTCGTTATCCTCTATGAGGGACTAGACTTTAATTCTCGATCCATGGTTGAATCTATGTGTAATGGTGAATTTATTGATAAAACTATGGATGATGCATGGAAATTTTTAGCTGAGGTTGCGGAGAAAACCCATGAATGAGAATCCATTAGGGAAACTACGACACTATCACATGATATGGGTAACCCACATGAGTTAGAGTCTGATTTAAACTCTGATACAAACATGAACTGCATGACTAGGAGAGGCGAAGCTCTAGAAAAATGTAGGAATACAAATTAATGTTATTGTCCCTACGTCATTTGCCCAAACTGAACTCCATGTTTGTATGTCGTGTGATAGCTCATACCATTTGATTGAAAATTTCCCTAAATTGCATGCCCTTGACCATTGTAGAACACATCGTGATAATGCTCTCTATGAAACACAAGACACCCACTCACAGATTTGCACTCTAGGATGGAGAAATCCCTGTTACAATGATGATGATAAATCAATTTTTGAAAATAGGGTGTCTAGTCCTACTCATGCAACTGATACTGAATATGAACCTCATCTAGAGGAAAATGAGTTGACTGAGGACACCACGACTGTTAACAGGGAAGAGTATGCATATTACTCTGATGATAATATGATGTTAGAAGAGCTAGTTATTCTTGAAGACTCAATTTCACAGTCATGTGACTCTGAAATGCTTGACTATAGTATAGAGACTACCACTGATGATGTCTCTTCTGATGTTAATAGTCATTGGAATGATGATTTTCGTGCTGATTTGGGTCTTGTGCAACTGTTCTGTGAAAAAGAGCATGACACACAGCTTGTGTCTGACTTAGGGAAGGTTGAATTTTCTGATGATATTATGGATCTTATGCATGAAAACATAATTGGTGTGTTTGATTCCCTGCCTAGGTCACAATATGATGTCTCTTTTGAATTTCTTATGCATGAGACTAAAGTTTTGAATGATGTTGATGATACTGAATTGGGGTTTGCTGATTTATTAAATGAATGTGAGCATGATAGAGTACTACTTGCTTCTGACTTGGGAAAAAATAGATTGCATAATGATATTTTTGATCCTAGAAATGAATGTAACTTAAATGCATCTGATTCCCTGCCTAGAACACAGTATGTTGCTCAATATGATTTTCTTATGCATGACTCAGAGGTTTTGGATAATGATGATTCTGAAGTGGGACTTGATGATTTGTTCCATGAAAGTGAGCATGATTTATTTGTTTCCGACTGGGGAAAAACTAGACTGTGTAGTGATATTTGTGAGCCTAAGAATGAGCATATCTTAAACACATCGGCTTCCATGCCTAAGTCACAAACTGATGGTCTTGCTTCGACTCGTAGATTGTCCCCTTAGAATATGCTAAATCCATGTTGTTGGCGGTTCCTAACATAGGGCTAGATTTAGGTGCATCTCAAATTCTTTTGGACATTTTGTCCACTAAGTATCCTGTCATTGAGAGGCTACATCTGGAATCCCCTCCTGTTTCTTTGCACATCCCTGAACATGTCAATTTAGACTTTGGAATTGTGCAGGGAGTACCTCAAGATTTGATAGTTGTTGATAATTGTCATATCTTTGAAAAATCCAGGTTTGGGGGTAGCTCATTTTGTTTTGCAGTCTCATGGTACGCTGAGAAGATGGTCTGATTTTTATGCCTACTTGTTATGACCGCAAGTGCACGGTGTCTAGTCCGTAAGACGGGGCAAGTACGAGTCGAACCACGAGACTTGTGGTCTTTGTGTGTGATCTAAGGCTTGGCTTAACTAAATTTCGGGTGATATTGTAACAACGGGGGTTTTGTTGCCGATACGGCTGATTGAAGGATATAACAATGAAGTAAAGATGAAATACAAACAAAGTGAGAGTAAATGGGTCTTGGGATTATCAAATCCACCTCTAAATCATGTTGTGTGTCAACTAGTTGGATTATTCTTGTTCCTATGATGAGATAAGGGTAATTTGTCAATTCTACCACTTATCTAAGGAGTTTCTCCTAGTGATTCTTCAATTAACGGCTAAGGTACTAACCTAGAGCACTAGTTGTCTAATTAAGCACAACTAGTCAAGAGAATTAGCAATAATAATTGAAGCAAGAGTGAAACACACTCAACAAAGTTATAACCTAACTACAATGTATACTTGGCATGCATTGTGAGAGAAAAGCATTGAGGTGTTTAGAATTGAAGTTATCCGATAAAATTAAGCACTCAAGAACACTCAAGCGAGTTGAAATCATAACAAGTGAATTGGGTTTCATTGAACCCCTAGCAAACTAAATTAAAACATCAAAAACAACAATTATCCTACAATTAAACCTAAATTGTCTTTGCTCTCGCTAGCCTGGGCATAAACTATAACACACTCTACTCACTTCTATTTATACATGCAATTCTAAACTCTAATTTTCTTCAAAATACAAATTAAAAGCAAACCCATACCGCCCATATCCTCTGAATCGTACTCTCCTCTTGTCAATTGTCTCAGAGCTCCATACGTCCATAGTTGGTGAAACCCTAGCTCTTATTTTCTCTAAGTTAGCTTCTAGGGTTGGGAGATACGAGAGAGAAAACTAGAGCTAGAGATGTGGAGAAGGTGGTGCGGTCATTGTGGATGGTTGTTGTGTGTCGAGGAGGTGA
The DNA here is from genome assembly GCA_023531295.1 of Papaver armeniacum. Classification (NCBI taxonomy): domain Eukaryota; kingdom Viridiplantae; phylum Streptophyta; class Magnoliopsida; order Ranunculales; family Papaveraceae; genus Papaver; species Papaver armeniacum. The sequence continues at coordinate 104,526 of JAJJWW010005116.1, forward strand.
TGGATGTGGTGACCGCAAATGTATGGGAGGAGAAGAAGAAGGTAAGGGATTTGCAGAGGGGTTGCTCGAGAGAATAAGAAAGAGAAGATGGAGGAGAAATGGTTAGGTCGATGGGGGTATAGGTGTAGGCGAGTTTTTTGTGGAGCGGAGGCATCGAAGTTTGATGAGAGGAAGGCGGAGCGAGCGTTGGATTTAGCCGAGGAGATCCGAACGGCTCGGTGGTGAATGGGATGTTTCGGTGTTGAGCGGAGTATCAAGAGATGATGTATATGAGTGCGATGAGCGTTGGATGCAGAAGGATGAAGATCTAACGGCTCGGAAGAGACGGGCTCGGATTCGGGTCATGGCTAGCTCAAGCCCATGTCTTGTAAGTTGGGTTGCGACCGATGCGCGCGCGGCTTTGGCTTTTCTGCTCCATAGACGCTTGTCTCCAATTCTTTGCTCTTTTGGCTTCGCACTTTCTCCGAACTTTATTTATTACCTAAAAACACAAAATTAATTAATACAAATTTTTATTCTTGAAAACAAAGAAAACACAGAATCTGGGATAATATCTGATTCTTGAGCATAAAAGATGAGTTAAATGCCAATAAAAAGGTGTATAAATATGCAATATTTGGCACTCATCAAATACCCCCAAACCCGAATTTTACTTGTCCTCAAGTGAAAGAGAAATTAAGAAATCCTAACTATACCCCCGTCGCAGTCTCTCGAATGCATTTAGCGTATGCACTAAGCCTTTAAACCCCTAGTGTCCCTAGTGGACGAGTTGTAGTCTCGTGAGGGTTTACCGAGAGGTGTACCCACAAAACCTTCTCCAACTCCAGTGTAAAAGAGTCTCAAGCATCCAAGGAGCTATGAGGACATAGAGTTTCGCATGCTAGTAACACGAAGTTAGAACTACCAAAGAACGCATTCTCATCCTTAAGTCCGAGCGAGAAGTAACCATACCATATGAAAGAATTCGGATTCGATCGTGATCATAAGCCTCGAATTCTGCCTCACCATTAGGGTTTATGATAATTGCACTCAAAAAGATTGCTTTTTTAGTCTCTCATGTGTGCAGGCAGGAATAAAGAGAAAAATCCTGCACACGTTGTAGGTAAGAAGGATAACCTTCCGAAATAAATTCTGGAGACTCCACAGAAGTGTGGACAAAAAGAATCTTTTCTGATGATCTCTAAGAAAGGAAATCAACCATTAGCAAGGGTGGGAGTACTCACTTACCTTTTCACCCGATCGGCAATTAACATCATTCTCTCATAGGAACCATAGAAACGTCTTCAATCTTCGGTCTTCGGTCTTCAATTGTTGATGAAGAACTTCTGAATTTCATAAAAACTTGACATTTTTTTTTTTTTTTTTTTTTTGATTAAGTACATGAAATGAAAATAATTAATACAACAATTTTTTTTTTTTTTAAACCACAATAAAACTCAATTTTCCACAAACTTCATTAATTCTCATCTTCTTTTCTTTTCTTTTCTTTTGTTGCACGTAAACCTTGGACTATATCAACTTTTCCTTCAAATATTCTGATGATGCTCCGCTTGCTGACGATGATGTGTTTCTATGGGTCCGCTGATTGAGAGAGAGAGTGATGCTAACTGCAAATCGATATTTAGAAGGAGTTTTCATCTTTAAACGTCACCCTCATGATTGACAAAAATTAGCACTCAAGAGATCAAAAGTAGTGCTGGAAGTGGTGCGAAGTTGGGTAGCTCACCATTCCTACCCGGAATTGATGTACGGTGACACACACTCTAACAGCTTTTCAAAAAAGTTGCAAAAAATTGAAGGTTGGTGCCTCACTTGATGTAAAATGGGTAGTCTCCACTATGGGTGATCACAATTCTACTACCGAATATCTAAACAACACCTAATTCGCCCTCCTGTATGGTTAAATCCAACTTTAACGCTCTAATCACTAAGAAACCCGATTGTGTTCTCCAAGACTTCCAAGTTCTGTTATTTCGGTCGACTCTCTGTGTAAACATAGCTAGAAGCATGCTAGTGACTCTAAAATCTCTAAAAGTTGGAGGTTTTTATTTGCAAAAAAGTTTTTTTTTCCTGAAATAAAAGACTAAAAACAAAGATTAAAAACTCTACATGCAAATGCACCCCAAACCTAAATCAAACATTGTCCTCAATGTGTCGACGGATAGAAAAAAATTTAAACAGTCACATACCAAGAGAACTATGTTGAGTCGAGAAAAGGAAAGAGATTAGGATGTCGGCGGGAGCAAGGTTAGAGCTTCATTAGTCAAGGCTAGAATCCAACACTCTCAGCGGAGATCATATCGGATTAGCACAAAATATGCACAAGAAGACTCAACCGATTCAAGAAAAGAAAATTTAACAAGTCCTACTGGATTATATACAATGAAAATTCACCATAAACCAACAATCTAAAGAGTTGAGGATCAACCCAAAAGAAAATATATACAAACATCAACAGCCTTACATAGATATAATATGAGAGTACAAGTAAGACTGCATATGAGAATGAGTTTCCCCCAAACCTAAACTTGTGAACAGGTGTGTTTGAGAGCACAAAATCTTGCAATTTTAAAGGTACATCATGCAAAAGGTCTAACTCAAAATGATTTTTGCTAAGAACAGGCAGATATACGCATTCCAACTGTGGTTCCCTAAAAGTGTTATATTTTGATGCAAAATAGTCCAAGAGGACTTGGGAAGCACAAAGCTCTAGGCCTAGATTAGGCATCAGAAAAGATGGTTTAAGATTTGTGTGACAAACTACACCTAGGTTTGGTGGAGGAGTTGCAATCTGTGCCTTAGGAGAGAGATTAGGTACATCTAAGTTGTGTTCATGTATAAAATCATTTGCACCATCACACACTTTCCTAAGGTCAGAAGAGGGTAAATCATGTTCACCAGCATAGAACAATTCATCAATCTCCATGTCATAATCATCATCACTCTCATGCACAACATAACCAGGAGAGATATCATGCTGTAACCTAGGCATGGAATCAGGCACATGCATTGAATCATCTGTGTCAACAGACAATTCAGCTATTCCTAAGTCACAAACAGGTGGTAAGGCATGCTCATTTTCACAGGACAAATGCACAGGTTCCACATCAGCAGCACATGTATGAATATCAGAAGAAGCATCATTCATAGGGTTCACAGAAGAGACACTTAATGTCTCTGAACCTAAAGATTCCACTACATTTTCAAAATACACATGCTCTTCATATTCATCATCATCATCATCATAACAAAATTGTATTTCCCTATTCAAAATTGTAGCATTTCTAGTGTACTCATTTTCCTCTAGATTAGGTTCATATTCAGTGTTAGTTGCATGAGTAGGAAGAGAAACACTATTTTCAAGATTTTCTTTATTAGGGACAACAATCATCCTATCATGAACTTCCCTCCATTCTTCTTTTCTAAATGAATCAGTTCATCTTTAAAAACAAGTAACATTGTTCAATGGAAGGAGAGTCTTCAATAGTGGGTATGCATGCCTCATATGGATATTCACTGCATGGTTGTGCATGAGGTTCACTAGAGAAGGGAAATTCAGACATGTTGCTATATAGATGATCATGCATTGCATTCAATTCAAACCTAGCATTGTTTTTTTCTATGAGGTTTTCTTCCACCGAGTGCATACATGGGTTCATTGGAGGATAGAATTGCTCATCCTCCCATGGTGGTTGATGATACATGTGGTTATAATGATTAGGGTATGAGTATTCAAGGTCGTGGCCCGATAAGGCTCATAATATTCCCTAAAATCACTATGGTATGTGGGGAGTTCATACCGTGAAGCATGCCCGTAAGCAAGTTCTCCGATGGATTTGTTTGTGTCCCCAGTTGCAGACCAAAATCCCGACATGATTTAGCACTCAAAGTGGGCTGGTTTTGGTTTAAGTGGGTTTTGGTTTATGTGGGATTTGGTTTATTGGGCTTCATTTTGGTTTATTATGGGAATGTACACCCCAGTGGAACTGTGGGCTCAGTTATGTTACATAGCCCAGGTTTGGGTTCAATTAGCCCAGTGGAACTGGGTTCCAGCCCAGCAATTGGCAGCTTAGGTTGAGCCCAATGGTTGGGTGACAGGTTAACAGCCCAGGTGCACTTTGTGTATTTGGGCTTGATTTGATGCGAGAGAACAAGTTTGGTTTAAGTGGGCTGGTTTACTCACAGAGCCCAGGTTATGTGGTCTGGGTTTGAGCACAAATTGTCTCTGTGTAGGTTTTAAGCACAAGTTGAGTTGCACAGAGCAAGGACAACACAAGGAAACTCAACTTGGGCAGTTGCAGATTTGCATAGCAAGGAGAACACAACTTTAACAAGGAAAGCAAGATGCATTAGTTGGCAGCTCAATCAATTTCAACACGCATTGGCAGCTCAATTAAAACTTGTACACAAAGACAGCTTTGGGATCAAGTGCAGCTCACAAAGACAGACAACCACGGCTAGATTTATGTGAATGAAGACTGGTGATGCACAACCTCTCAAAACAAAAGACACAACACGGCTTGGTAACAAAGACAGAACGAGCAATGTGTACACAAGCACAGGATGATTAAGAGCAACTCCACAAAGACAAATTACTGTGTATTGGTTCATAGAAGCACGATGCTACAAATTCTAACAGATTTAGTAGAGTGTCAACCGGTTTAGTTGATGTCACTCTTCACGGTTAATGCTCAATGATTTGTAGGGTATATGGCACAGCTAATACCAATTCACAAATGCAACGGGGGTTGGGAGGGTAATGCTCGTGGTATGCAACTCCAATGGCTATACAAGCATAATATCGATTTTAACACACTTGCCAATGTAATAGAGCATGCAAGGGGTCTCATCAACAATTTAAGCACGTGGTGCGTCAACCGGCTTGGTTGATATTACTTTTCAAAGATTAAACTCACAAGTATGCAAATATTAGCGGGCGGATGGCCTAGCAATTGACAGGTTTTCGCAACAAATCTGAAGGGCAAATGACCTAGCTCAGTTGATGGCAACAAGTTGCAAGTTTGCACAAATGAATATACTTTAGCATCTACACAGAGATTTACACAGGATCTTAGCCCAGATGCACTCAAGGTGACTAGCTTGGCAAGTGATCAAATGACAGGAAATGCGCAATGGTTTATGCTCATGCCACACAAGGCTCGGTGATATCACGGGGATCACATAGGGGTGTAGATGGTTCTAGTTGATCGAGTATAGCATGCATAAGGGCACAGTGGCAACTATCTCGGTTGACTTGGTGGGCTTGTAGCTAAGTGGTTATCCAAGCCGCAACTCAAGCTCAACAGGCTACGGGGCTGTTCTTTGAGCACAAGGTAGCTTATTTTCATACATTCATGCCAAGAGGTTCATGCAAGGGTGATACAAGCTATGCTCACAAACACAGGCTTTAGATTGCACACATTTCGAGATAGTGCAAGGTTGAGCAACGCTTAGCAAAGTGACTGGCTTATCATGCAAAGGTACTGTGGTTGATTGTTTAGCAGTGCAAGCAAGGTAATGGCACAAAGTTATGTTCGTGTCATACAAGGATCATTCATGTTTTAAGCTCAAACTTGCAGCCTGTGGGGCTAGCAAGGGGGCAGGACTATCATGCATTCAAGGTTATCATACAAATATCATACAGACAGGGCAATGATAGAAGACAATACCACCAGTGTTAACTGGGTTTAGGCACTCCACTAATTGTTCTCGCTTCCTTTGTGTTTTCCTTTCCTTGGTTACACAAGAACACAGCATGTACCTTTTGCTCAACACAAGTTTAGTACCTTAAAAGTGCGCAAAGGTTAACACATGAAAAGGTGCATAGATGCACGCTTACAATGGATCAGGTCTAAGTTAGACAAGAATTGCTAAGGTGCTTGTGCTCATGTGTCACAGGAGGATGAAAAATGTAACCAATATTGCCTATGCTCAATACACAGATGCTCTGTTTTATGAGAGTGAAAGAGAGTATAGCTACAGCCTCAGATGAGAACTACAAGCTGGAGATTGTACCAGTTACCCTGTTACTCAACCGTCTCGATTGTTGTCAAATGAATATGAGAAGATATGCAAAGCAGACTAAGACGAAACAATGGTGATAAGCCAAGTACAAAGTTGTAAGGACCAATGGACTAAACAAGCTTGAGAGCACAAAGAGTGAAGCTTCAGAGCACAAAGACAGTAGATAACAAAATGCAGGACTATTGTGCGTGTACACAAGTCGCTAGATTAATGTACTAATCTGCAATGGGAATGCAGATATGCACTGAGATGGGCTAAAATGCAATGATACAATTAGCAATATGCAATAAAAGATGCAAAGAAGGAAGACTACGGCTAATTTACACTAAAACAGGGTTACAAGAAATAATACAAAGTAATTATGTACGTGGTGAAATGAACTCAAGAAAGGCAAGCAATGGATCAGATAGCACACGCCAAGTCCCCAGCAATGGGCGCCAAAACTTGGTAGGCCGAGAAGATGGTCTAATTTTTATGCCTACTTGTTATAACCGTAAGTGCACAAGTGTCTAGTCTATAAGACCGGGGCAAGGCACGAGTCGAACCACGAGAGACTTGTGGTGCTTCGTGTGTGATCTAAGGCTTGGCTTAACTAAATTTCAGTGATATTGTAATAACAGGGGGTTTTGTTGCCGATAAGGCCGATTCAAGGATATAACAATGAAGTAAAGATGAAATACAAACAAAGGAGAGTAAATGGGTCTTTGGGATTATCAAATCCACCTCTAAATCATGTTGTGTGTCAACTAGTTGGAGTATTCTTGTTCCTATGACAGATAAGGGTAATTTGTCAATTCTACCACTTATCTAAGGAGTTTCTCCTAGTGATTCTTCAATTAACAGCTAAGGTACTAACCTAGAGCACTAGTTGTCTAATTAAGCACAACTAGTCAAGAGAATTAGCAATAATAATTGAAGCAAGAGCTGAAACACACTCAACAAAGTTATAACCTAACTACAATGTATACTTGGCATGCATTGTGAGAGAAAAGCATTGAGGTGTTTAGAATTGAAGTTATCTGATAAAATTAAGCACTCAAGAACACTCAAGCAGAGTTGAAATCATAACAGTGAATTAGGGTTTCATTGAACCCCTAGCAAACTAAATTAAAACATCAAAAACAACAATTATCCTACAATTAAACCTAAATTGCTGCTCTGGCTAGCCCAGGCATAAACTCTAACACACTCTACTCACTTCTATTTATACATGCAATTTTAAACTCTAATTTTCTTCAAAATACAAATTAAAAGCAAACCCATACCGCCCATATCCTCTGAATCGTACTCTCCTCTTGTCAATTTGTCTCAGAGCTCCATACGTCCATAGTTGGTGAAACCCTAGCTCTTATTTTCTCTAAGTTAGCTTCTAGGGTTGGGAGAAGCTACGAGAGACAAAACTAGAGCTAGAGATGTGGAGAAGGTGGTGCGGTATTTGTTTGTTGCGGTGGATGGTTGTTGTGTGTCGGAGGTGATGGATGTGGTGGGACTCGTAAAGGTATGGGAGGAGAAGAAGAAGGTAAGGGATTTGCAGAGGGGTTGCTCGAGAGAATAAGAAAGAGAAGATGGAGGAGAAATGGTTAGGTCGATGGGGGTATAGGTGTAGGCGAGTTTTTCTGTGGAGCGGAGGCATCGAAGTTTGATGAGGAAGGCGAGCGAGCGTTGATTTAGCCGAGGAGATCCGAACGGCTCAGGGTGAATGGGATGTTTCGGTGTTGAGCGGAGTATCAAGAGATGATGTATAGGAGTGCAATGAGCGTTGGATGCAGAAGGATGAAGATCTAACGGCTCGGAAGAGACGGCTAGGATTCGGGTCATGGCTAGCTCAAGCCCATGTCTTGTAAGTTGGGTTGCGACCGATGCGCGCGCGGCTTTGGCTTTCTCGCTCCATAGACGCTTGTCTCCAATTCTTTGCTCTTTTGGCTTCTCACTTTCTCCGAACTTTATTTATTACCTAAAAACACAAAATTAATTAATACAAATATTTATTCTTGAAAACAAAGAAAATACGAGAACGGGATAATATCCGATTCTTGAGCACAAAAGATGAGTTAAATGCCAATAAAAAGGTGTATAAATATGCAATATTTGGCACTCATCATATCACTTGCATTTCGTCCCTATTATAATTGTGTGAGGCCATTAAAATTTTCGCATTCTGTTTTTTGGGTTGATCCCCAACTCTTCAGATTGTTAGTATATGGTGATCTATCTTTGTATAATCCAGTAGGTAATTCTATTTTCTAGATTTTTGTGCTAATCCAATGTGGCGTCTGTTGATTTCCTGTCGGATTCTACTTGAATAATGCAGTTCTAATCTTGCTCTCGCCAACATCTGGTAATCTCTTTCCTTTAAATCTACTCTGCACTGTTCTCCTGGTATGTTGTCGTAATTTTGCTTATTTGTCGAAACATTGAGGACAATGTTAGAACTAGGTGTAGGGGAGTATTTTGCATTTAGCGTTTTTAGTCTGTGGTTTATTTTGCATATAGAATTTTTAGTCTTTTGCTTTTATAAAACAAAAAAAAAAAATCAAAAATTTTGTAAATATTTGCATAAAAAAAAAAAAAAACCTCCAACTTGTAGAGATTTTAGAGTCACTAGCATGCTTCTAGCTATGTTTACATAGAGAGTTTGACAGAAATAACTGAACTTGGAAAAACCAGAGAACACAATCGGGTTTCTTAGTTGTTAGAGCGTTAAAGTTGGATTTAACCATCCTAGGTGGCCAAATTAGGTGTTGCGAAGATATTTGGTAGTAGAGTTGTGATCACCCTTAGTGGAGACTACCTATTTTTACATCAAGCGAGGCACCGACCTTCAATTTTTGTGACTACCTAAAAAGTCCTTTTAGAGTGTGTGTGTCACCGTACGTAAATTAGGGTAGGAATGGTGAGCTACCCAACTTCGCACCACTTTCGGCACTATTTTTGATCTCTTGATTGCTAATTTCGTCAATCATGAGGATGGCGTCTAAAGATGAAAACTCCTTCTTGTAGTTTGATTTGTAGTTAGCACCATTCTCTCTCTCTCGACAATATCAACAGATCCATAGAAACACATCATCATCAACGAGCGTAGTAACGCGATTCTATGAAGAAAGTTGAAGTAGTCCAAGGTTTACATGCAAGAATTCAAGGAAAAATAAAAAGTTCCTATTCAAAGTGAAGATACGTTCAAAGAGCAGAATTATACACATTTGAAGAGGTATTTTACAAGAACAAAGAAAAGAAAATAAGATGAGAATTAGTGAAGTTTATGAAATCAAGACAATACAAGTTGTAGAAAATTCTGTGGTAAAGTCCTTCATCCATGGTTTTAGTAGTTTCATTGTTTATTTTGTTGTTTCATTCTCAGGTTATATTTTGTTTTAAAAAAAATCAAAATAAAAAATAAAAAAATTAAACTAAGGGAAAAGTCGTCATCATGCTAGGCCCTTGGTGTTTAAAATAAAATAAAAATGTAGTTTATTTTTAGTTTTGTTTAATAAACATCATGGTAAAGAAGAAAATTTTAAGAGGAGAATTCAAGCAACAAGGAAATTCAAGAGCAAAATCAGAAATTTTCAAGGTTCTAAGAAGTTCAGAAGTTCATCATCGACAGTTGAAGACCTAAGATTGAAGACGTTTCTATGGATGCTGTGAGAGTGGTATTGATTTTCGATCAAATGTGAAGGTAAGTGAGTACTCCCATCCTTGCTAATGATTGATTTATTTTCTTAGAGATCATCAGAAAAGATTCTTTTTGTCCACGATTACGTGGGGTCTCCCGAAATTATTTCGGAAGGTTTTCCTTCCCACCATTCAACGTGTGTAGGATTTCTCTCTTTATTCTTGTCTGCACACATGAGAGACTAAAAAAAAAACGGTCTTTTTGAGTGCAATTATCATAAAACCATATTTGTAAGGAAGAAGTCGAGGCTTGTGATCACTCTCGAACCCGAATTCTTTCATATGGTGTGGTTATTCTCGCTCAACTCTTAAGGATGAGAATGCGTTCTTTGGTATTTCTAACTTCGTGTTACTAGCATGCAGAAACTCTATGTCCTCATAGCTCCTTGGATGCTTAGGACTCCATTACATTCTGAAGTTGGAGAAGGTTTTGTGGGTACACCTTTGGTGTACCCTCACGAGACTACAACTCGTCCAACTAGGGACACCTAGGGGTTTAAAGGCTTAGTGCATACGCTAAATGCATTCGATAAACCAAAGGACGGTGGTATAGTTAGGATTTCTTAACTGTTTCACTTGAGGACAAGTAAATTGAGGTTTGGGGGTATTTGATGAGTGCCAAATATTGCATATTTATACACCTTTTTATTGGCAATTAACTCATCTTTTGCACTTTAAAATCATATATTATTCCAAATTCTGTATTTTTATTGTTTTCAAGAATAATTACTTTTACTAATTACTTTTATGTTTTTAGGTACTAAATAAAGCTTGGATGAATTGAGAAGCCAAAAGAGCAGGAAATTGGTGGCCAGGGGCGTAAAGGCAATGAGAAATTTCGAAAAAATGTTGCGCAAAGAGCAGCTGCAATCCGTTTCACTCATTCCAAGCCGCTTGCAAGAGATATACTAGCAGTGGGCTTGATATATTAGCTTTGAAGAAGATATGGGATTGGTAGAGAATCCAAAACCCAAACCCGTTTTCCAAACCCGAGATATCAAATCTTATACACCCATTTAACACCCAGAAGCTGCTCAACATCCTACGACATCTCCACATGGTACATCAACTTCTGAAACATCCACTCAACACCGAAACAACCTCTCTTTCTCCCCAAAATCGACCAGAAGAAAATATCTTCTCCATTTCTTCCCTTCTTCTGATCTTAGCACCCGTAACCATCGATTCTTCCTCCAAATCCATCTCCCCGACCATCTCTGCTCTCGGCCCCCTCCATAAACACAATCAAACTCCTAATTTTTATCTCTCTCCATCTTATCTTCTCCCTTATCAAAAACAGTAACCCTAGAAGCTAGGATTGAGAGAGATACGGCTAGGGTTATCCTCAATAGCTAAAAGCAAATATCAAATCAAGAGTTGCAGGTAGAATTGCAGAGGGGGTTTGTCGGAAAACACGTTTTGAGTAAGTGGTGGTTATCTAATTTATCAAATTTAAGGGATTGAGTGAAATTGTGTATAAATAGGGATGAGAGTTATGTGTAAAAGGCATGCCCGGATTAGCCGGTGCACCAAGCTGTAAATTTATATATGTTTGTTCTCGGTATTTTCATAATGTTCTAATTCAATAACTAGGGTTTAGATGAAGCCCTAGATTGTATGCTAAGATAGTAAGTTTTCATGTTGTTGTTCTTGATGTGCTTAAATTGATTTAGGATTGATAGTTAGCTAATAGACCAAATGATCCTGTCATAGGTTGTACTGTAAGAAGACAGCTTATACTAGGGGTGAGTTAGTGAGAGTAGCTGATAAATCATCCATTGTATTCTTCCCTGGAAAGTAACAAGAACAAAATTTGAATGAGTATTGCCTTAACATAGGATTAGGTGGTGGATTCAATCGCCTAGTACTCTTTAACTCCTTTGTTTACAATATGCTTTACTATTTCGATTATTACCAAACCTCTCGGTCGTATCGACAAAACAAAACCCTTTTGTGTTACTCTTGTTTCGAATCAGTTTAGTAAAAACCTTAGAATCAACTGTACACCCACCTTATCTCTGTGGGATCGACCTGTATTTGCTCTGTCTCCAATAGACGTTGTGCACTTGCAGTTATACATAGTCGTAGGCTTGTTTACAGACCTACCAGAGATCCTCAAATGCCTTTTCCGATAATCAAGGGATGGGTGACCTCCTGGGAAGTTTCTGCTGGATTACCGCAGCGATGCCCATCGAAAACCCCACACTGCCGGATAACCAAAGTGGCTAAGTGGGGACAGTATCGGTGGAGGGATGGGTCATTACAATTACGCAGGTTATTGGCCTAGAGTCAATATCTAGGCTAATATCACACAAAAGTGGCGCATTATGTTTGGCATATTGGTCAAGGGTCAGTATCATGTTACCGGCTATATTGGTCAAAGGCCAATGTCGCATCAAATGACGCATTAGGCCAATTGGGTAGATGGCCTTAAGTGTTTGAGCGCAACATTAGCGTATTATGCAGGCTATTGGTCTAGAGCCAATATCGCACAACAGTTGTGCAATATGCCAGAGCAAGCTGGCCGAGTGATTATTGCACAATCATTGCGCAATATTGAAGTTGGCCTATGGACAGAACAAAAATACAACAATCATTGCCGGTTTTTTAGAAGTACATGGCAATGGCCATGAATAGTGTAGCTAGCACCTCAAAAATATGACTTGGTGAATGTAAAAGTGGTCCCCTGTTTAAAGTTGTAAAAATGTCCTTAAGACATATATAGGGAGGGGTACTTGGTTGAAGGTGCATATGCGGACTATGCACAAGTAAGCTTCAATCTTGGTCGGAAGAGCGTAAATGATGCTTAAACCTCATTTATAGCTACTTAGCCTTGCCAATGGGGCGCATGATGCTTAGGCATCACTATGCCATGCAACATGCCACATTATGCGCAACCTTTCTACATTTTGACGAACGACCTATACGGACCAGGCCATTATTGCTTGGCGACGTCCTTGCAACAAAAGTTGTCTTAAGTTATTGTCCCTTCGAGGATGAACTACGATCAAAGTAGTTGATATCGTATATCGGTATCCTATCGTCCAGGTCCGATATGCCTATACAAAAGATTATTTCGGTTTTTATCGGTGATACCTTCATTAAGACTGGAATTTTAAATATTTATAAATATTTCAATCCAAAAAAATTGGTAACATTTTTTTGCATTAATACTCAAGATCAAAATCTTCATAGTACAAATTCAATCTCATTTCATTATCTATTCCATATTTACTACTCATATTTCAGATGACCATTGTGTTGCTACTAACCTGAACTAATGATGTTGAAGAAAAAAGCATCAACGGAACGAATTATCATTTGATAAATATTTAAGAAAAAAAGAAAAGAGAGAAGGAGATATAAAGAACCGTAGTTGTTTCAAGGATAAGAAACTCATCAAAAAAATAAAATAGTTGGAAATCTCTTTACTGAATCGGATTGAGTTTTCAAGGGTACATAAGAAGAAGATTATTAGGAGGAAGGGTTTTGTTTACTTATTTTCAAATCTAAATAATTTATTCTACCAAATTACCCTTATCGGTATTATCATGTATAAGTGAACCCGATATATCGGTTTGTACAGGCCGATATGAGCGTTTTTATCGTTCAATCCTTGTATCACCGATATTTTAGATATTATAAAGGTTTTTTTCCGATACACAATAAAAACCTATAATATCGTTCGATACAACCGATATTGACTACCATGACTACGATATGTGCTTGATCCCTTTAGAGTGGGGAAGGGTACGTAGGAAGATGCAATGAGTTGCAGCATTTCCGGCATAGCACGTTGTCGCTCATATCATCTAATTGCGAGATGATTGTGGCATATTGGCCTCTCGTATCTTCTGGATTGACATTGAGGTGCAAGAGATGATTGTGGCCATACTTGATGAAGCGAGTTTCATTTCATTCCGTAGATGCTCATATTCCCTACCAAGGCTTTCGACATAGGCATGCGCCAATGGCGCATTGGGCATGTCCAGGGAAGTAAACTACATCAATATGCAAGTTATTGGAGCTTGCATAAGCTAGCCTAAAGTAAGTACGGCATAAGCCTGATTGATGCAACCTTGGTGCATCGGAAATAGCCTTCAAGGCTTTATACCCTTATTTTGTGGTAAGTTTGGAACGATGTGGAACCTAAGTTAAAGGAAACATGTCCGTCGAGCATGCATGAAAGGGAAAGTGAACATATATTTGCCTAGTTATTAAGGACCGGTTAGTAACATCAGAGTGGCACATCGGGGAGTTATGGGCCAGCGCGCAACTGGCGCGCTAAGCGTAATTTCCCGGTTCATCACAGTTTCACTAAAAATTACCAATTGCTTTAGACAACATAAAATTACTCTCGATTATTGTTAATGATCCTCATCGACTATTCTTCATCGATTCAGAATAAATCTTCAAGAATTGATGTTGTTGATGGATTTTGCTGGTGAATTTTCGTTTTCAGTTGGTGTTGATGAAAAAAATAGAGAAAACCTGATGTTATTAATAGGTTTTGTTGACAAATCTTCGTTTTCAGTTAGTGATGGAGATGGATTTTGTTGACGAATCTCCCTCTCTATTGATGAAGATAATAGAGATGGAGATGTAGTTAAAATGAGAGAAAGATGGAGGCTCTGCTCCTGGTCGATGAAGAATAAAATAAGTGAGAGAGTTAGGGTTGGATATAAGATAAGGAAAAAAACGGTGGAATAATCTTTCTCATGTAAAACGATTATATACATTTGGGGTGAGAAATAAAACTAGTGTGACCACCCACTCAGCCGGATCGCACACGTGAAACTCTGGTATTACCTTGTACACAAGCAGGCAGCACATGTGATAGGTCAGCCGTTGCGAATTACAACACGGCTTAAAAATTTACAACTGCAGAGAGCAATTGCATCTAGCAGTTGCGAAATTTTGAGATGTCGCGAATTCGCAACTGCTTAAGAGTCGTTGCTAAATTTTGTTGCTAGTATGCGATAATGGTGTAGTGTCTTGAAAGACATGTTGTTATGAAACTGTTACAACAAATATACGTGACGAATAACGTCTTAAGGAAAGAGATTACGCGCCTCGCTTCAAGTAAGTTTGTTCAAGATATATTATATTGATATTTTTTATTCTTCTTTTCTTATTTTGGTAACAGAACTACGGATGTAATAATAGACGAGACCGTTATTACAAAGAGTTATAACGAATTGGTAGATAATACATGATGAATTGTATTATAGAGAAATCGTTAACGAAGATAATTTTCTGACACTAATACAAATGTTATATTGACACTGTTCAACATAGTGTGCACGATATTAAACTTGTCTTAAAGATGATATTTTAAGATACAGTAAAAACTCCATATATTAATAACCTTGGGACTTTACAAAATTATTAATATATGGAGTTTATTAATATAGGGAGGTATACCTAAAAATAATATTTTTTTTGCTAAATTCAAAGTGGTTTGATAGTAGTCTGATGAGAAATGTCTTGCTTTTAATGGACAATTGTACAGCACATGGAAAAAAGGAGAATCTCCTCTCTTCGTCATACAAATGTTGTGTTCTTACCACCGAATAACACTTCTAAAATACAGCCATGTGACGCAGGCATCATTAGAAATTTAAAGGTTATTATCGGCAAAGATTTAATCGTCTTCCTTTTGAGACGAATTGAAGACCATGTTTTGGAACCATCAAAGATATCCATTTTTGATGGAATTGTAAATGCAGTTGCTTTATGGTCAATTGATGTGAAGCCACGCACAATTGAAAATTGCTTTAAACACTGCAAAATTCAAACCACTAATGTCGATGAATCGTCGGCTTCAAATGAAGTACGTGAGGAAAATCAAAGAATAGTTAAGGAAATTGAACAGTTGCACTACACTAATTGAATGGATATGGACGTCTTCCTTAATCATCCCAATGAGCAACAAGTCGTATATGCTTCAACCGAAGAAGAAATAATCGATGAAATTAGACAAGAAGCGGAGGGATATAATCCCGATGACGATACTACGGAGATACCAAAAGTTTCATGCCAAGAAGCTTTAAACATGCTCGACAAGTTGGAAATGTTTTGGCTTCAACAAGATGGTGCACATAGCAACGAGGTCTTACGCATACGCAAATCAAAAGATGCCATAACAATCCAAAAAATTACATCCCTTTCTCAAACAACTATAGATAAATATTTTCCTTCATCTTAAATTTTGATATTGATATAACAAGATCTATAATTTTCCTATTATGTTGATTTATATTAATATATGGAGGTAAATTCATTAAGGTGGGACTAGAAAAATCTATTAATATTAAATATTGGAGTTTATTACTATTTGTAACTGGCCCAAATTGGGACCATAATTTTTTATTAATATATAGAGTTTATTAATATATGGAGTATCAATATATGGAGTTTTTACTGTATATTATGCGACTTGGGTGGTCACTATACCACTTTGCTATCAATATACAGATATTTACCACGGTTTTTTTTTAATGTTCGAAGTGATTTCTAATAATTATTCCCTAGACTAAATTTTATGGAGGTTCATGAGCCCTTCATAAGGGAATGCTTTTCCCGCCTTGACAACTCTATCCTCGAAATTAGGAAAGACGTTGTAGGTCAGAGAAAAAACGCTAAATTGTTTCGTGTTGGAAAAATAGGTTATAAACCATTACACGCTGAGGGTGAGGGTTGTTGGATGTTGTAGATCCAATGGTTCCAAGGGTGAGGGTTGTGATTTCTAACCCCAGAAAAACTCTCTCTCTCTCTTTCTCTCGACCCTCTTTCTTTCTCTTTCATGAAATAAGAGAAACCAGAAAAAGCTAAACATCGCCGGCTTAGATCTGCTTCCATGGGAGCGGATCTGAGCCGATCTCCTCATCCCTGATTCTCTATATCTTTCTCTTCTAGTCAAGTGCTCTATTTCATCTTTATTGGGTTTCTTTTTACTTCGTTTTCTAGGATTAGATTGATCTACCTGTTGTTTAATTTCTTCTATCTTATCTCTCCTGTGTGGGTTTGATTAATCATACCCTTTTGGATTTCTTTGATAATTTTTAGTCGTTTATTCACAAGGTTTTGATGAGTTTCTCGCAGATTTTCCATGCAAATCCTTGTATAATTTTCAATTTAGAAGCACTTGCAAAGACACCAACATCAACAAGTTCCATAAGACTGATTTGTTCGAAGACCCAGACCGAGCCAGACCGATTCCACTGTAAGATAACCGATTTAGGTTATTCTTGTTACCTAAGTTACTGTAAATGTTACCTTTGTTACTTATGTTACTGCTACATTGACAAAATCATTGACAAATGGTTGGATCTATGGATCCTTATAAGCCTTTGTCATCTTCACTATGATTTTGAAAACAAAACCCTTGAGAAGTGGTCAGATCTTTTGATCCTAGCAATTTTACTAATAGTAGAATTATTATGTGGTTTGGATGAGTTTCTTTTGATCCAAACCAGGCCATTTGAACTTGTCCTGATACTTTGGAATTGGAATGGCATGGTTAGGTTTCCTTCTCAAATTGTGTCCTGTAACTATGATGCTAAGTCATCTGAATGTCTGTTGTCTATTTAAGATTTTTGTAATTGTAGGAAAATTTCAAGTCGAGTCCTGTAATCGATTCCGGTTTGAATATGAGATTTACTTTCAATATATTTGAGGCAGGCCTCTTTTTTTTAAAAAAAAAAAAAAAAAACTTTTAAGCGCCAAATAGTTACGCATTCAGAGCACATAATAAATTAGGGATTTATTTATGTTTACACCTTTACGATCGTAAGATATGGTGCCTGCATAGGCATGATATCTGGAATGGTTGTGAATTACTTGTGAATGTGGCACATTTACAAGGTTTTGTAGAAACTTCGAAAATCTTGAATTTTGAGTTCAATGGTGGTACCACCACCACACAGTGCCTAACCCCATCTGCATGTGCATGTGCATAGTGCATACATGATCCCCACATTGGGGAAGCCCCGCACTGTACAACAACACCACCTGAAGTGAAGTCGACGCTATGAATGAACATCGCTTGGGACCCTTTCTTTTAAATAAAGTTCATCGAGGCTTGTGTACGTAAATAAGCATGACATTGCAAAACTAACCTACATTGATTGATGTTCCTATTTACACACAGTAATTAGGCACTATTCACAGATCCTTACCCAATAAAGTCAAACGGAGATGTTTACTGTTCTATACGAACGGTGATTGCAAACCCGGTAAAAACCGCATACACACATTGTGGTGGGCCCAGCACTGCAGAGAAAAAACAGGGAATCTCGTATATGGGATTGATGTGTGTAGCGGTATCCATATTAACCTGACTAATCAATGTCCAGGACCTAACTGATTTTACGTCTTGATTAGTTTTATCTTCGTTTTTGAAAATTGCGGTATCCATATTAACCTGACTAATCAATCTATGGGAAGTGAACGCACGCATTTCACAAGGAAACGGAATGGTGAATTAAAATGTAGATACACAGCTGAACGACGACGCCCTACGGAAAAGTAAAAAGAAAAAAAAAAAATTATTATGTGCATGCCAAAATATTATGCCCGTTGGTGAAAGATTTTTGCACTTTTTTTAAGCACCACACCATATTGCAATGCGTAAATTGTTTCAAATACGTTTAAACCGTGCCCTTAGTGCTTTGTGGGTTAACTAATTGTGAAAATTGTTTTATGTGTAATTTATATATGAAGTCAGCCAATCTTTTTGAAACGGAGATTGTACGTATCATTGAACAAGAACCAAAAACCTAGCAATTCTATCAGGTTATTAATGGTTTCTCTCTAATCGGAAGTTATACATTTCTTGTATTCTTTCCAAGATTCATTCCACCTTTTCACTGTTGACATGGCAAAAGTTTATTGTGCGAATTGACTCAGACAAACCCGACCAAACAAGTGGAATTGCATTTGCTCGTTTACCTTTTTACCTTTTTAAATTTATATAGATATAGTAATTGGGATTGAATTTAGAACCAAGTTTATTAAGTAGTAATGCTTTAAAAAAAGGTTTAAGTAGTATTATTGGATTTGTGAAACTAAAAGGAAATTAACCTTTTCGGTATTACTTCTTCTTTTGGGAATATCTCCACTGTTTCTTTCCTTAGCTTTTGTGCTTTTTGTTTTTAAATTTGCTCATGTCTGAGACATAAATTCTTAGGTGGTGGTACTCGATAACTTTGGTTTGGTACATTTTAATTGTTAATTTTAGTCTAATGCATCCGTGTACACCTTTTAGATTTTAGGTTTGTGGCTTTTTAATACAAAAATACTAGTGTAAATGTGCCAGTTCAGACTTCTATACCACGGGTTGGCAAGCTATGGCCGGTTGACCCTAACCCTAGCCTGTTGGCAGCTTTATGATGAGACCAGAGGTGGTGGAACTGGAAAATAAGGGTGGCTTGAAAATTATTTGGATTTGGTGTGGGTGGCTTAAGCCTATGTTTTAGGCTTGATTTTTTTTGCCAAACTCAAAACCATGGTGAATTTGTGAGTTTTTTTGGACTTTGGGCAGCCCAAGTCTATATGCAGTTCCGCCCCTGGATGAGACTTAACTCTTAAGTCATCATTTTGGTGCATGCATAGACAGGGTTACTACAGAGACTACCAAGTTCCATAAGCGTTACCGATCCAGTGCATGCATATGGATGTTGGAAATGCGCCGCATAGGTGGCTACTAGCAAAACAAGTGGCTGTCAAGTGGTTTTCATTTTCTTTTTCTGAATTTGTATCTCAATTCGATTTTAAAACTAATTAAGATTGTATACATGTGAATGTAGGCTGCTCAACCCTATGCATGCCCAACCCCACTGTACGCACAACAACGTCGACAGCAAGGAAATCAGTTAGAATTCCTCGTCAATAAAGTTGTTCCAGGCATATAGAGAAGCGTATAGTTATGCAAAAACAGATACTTAAAGCCTACATTGATTGATGTCACTATCCATACTGTTTAACCAGTCTTGCATTTGGCTACTTGTTCTTGTGCATATCTACCGAGCTAATCCATGCAGCAATTAAGCTTAATTTGTGTCATACTCGTGCATCCATGGTCCCCTATGAAAGAAGAAACCGAAAGCCACTAATTTAGTCAAATGAATGATTTCTATCATTGCTAATTAATCTAGTTACACATTTTATTCTCATCGTACTTTTAAGAGTAAATTTTCTTTTTTAACCGAATTAGGAGGCGTTTTTGTGACTAAAATGTGACTCATCCGTCACCGAAGTATATAACAAGTTGTATATCTCACTTAATTTTAAGTGGTGAAAATTGGTCAAAAGACATAAGGAAAATCAATAATTCCCTGGTAAAAAGAAGTCAATTTAGGTTTTGATGCGCTAAATTTTGGTTTAAATACAGGCTTAAAATTAAAAAGAATTATTTAAATGGACAAAAATTTAAAAAAAAGCAGGATCTCCTGTCAGGTTTATCTTGTCCATTTTCAAATATTTTTTTCTTTTTTTATTTTACTTAAAGATACATTTGGTCTTTAATCCTTCGTTTATTTTTTAAGATGCCGGGATGAATCCGAGTTTCATCCTTGCTTATTTTTGGCTATTTCATTCGAAAATTTTTTACTCGTCCATTTTAGTTGTCGGTGTTTTAAATTTTTTGACAAATGTGAAACCATTTCCTCTTAATTTTAAGTGGTGATCTAAGAAACTTCCAATAAAAGAAAAGAAAGGAAAATATTTTGCTTGTGTGCGGATCAACCCAGTCTCTTGTTCCATGCGCTAAATTTTGGTTTTACAGATACCCACAGGCTTAAAAGTTAAATCTAGTGAAGAATTATTTTTTCTCTGAAAAACCTCTCAACATATAAATCCTAAATCTCCCGTTGGGTACGTCTAAACTGTCGTCAACAACAATTTATTTAAAAATTTTTGAGTTGATATGTGGTACTTAAAGATGTCTCAAATACTCTACCAAAAAATAGAGGTTTTTCATACCGGTTAAAAAATGTTTTACAACCATCAATTATTGTTGGCATGTGATGCTATATATATGCAGGTGTCACGCCAACAAAAGCAGCAACCGAAGATATCTTTATGTCACAAAACATTATCTCGACGAACCATAAAAGATTTGCCAACTTTATTCATATAAAATCACTTCGCTTCTACCCGTAACCAGCTCAGTCTTTTGTGTGGTCAAGTTCAACAATCTTGTCTAGAAATATCTCCATTCAAGCGATAAAAAGAATAAAAAATCTTAATTAGAGACTAGCTAGTTTGAAAAGTTACTGGGTACAGGTTGGTGTGTTAAATACTTAATTCACTAAAAATAACAAAGAAACATCAACTGAACCGAGAACTAAAACGAAGACGTTGCGGCATTAACAAAGAATTAACAGTCGACAGCCACAAGGAGAACAAAAGAAAGCACAAGTCAATGGCCGCAACTAGACTATTATTATACAAATCCAATTCACCGCATTAGATGTAAGCAACTAGACTTTTGATTTAACAATTGACAGTGGTGATGATGGCATGGTAACAACTGAACAATCAAGTGTCATTTTCTTCTTCCTCGTCGACTTGACGTGGAATATGTCGATAACAGTAGTTAAATGTACAATAATCATCTGAACAACTGCAGTTGTCCGCCCATATTTATTTATATATAGAGAGAGAACTCATCCACTTGTTCTTCGTCTTCATTTCCTCGATACAAGAAGTTCATATATATAATAGGAATATTTGCATCACGAAAACAACTACATTTTAAGAAGTTTGATTTGGATCACAATCACGTTTTCGTCATTGAACTCGACTAGTATTTTATTCTACAAATGATATTCGCAGTTCTTGGTCGTACTTTTGTATTTAATTCCTCTCTATATATACTTGTAGGCTAAAATTTGAGAATAATATCAGCAACTAGCTGGAATAAGATCTCTTATTCTATTAGTGGGGTTTGGTCTAGTTATAGGTCTTACGTACATTGAGCATCCACGGTCGACAAGATAACCAAATTTTTTGGTAAAAGTGAATTTAAAGTGGAGAAGGACAAAGAGCTCAAACACTGACTATAACCAAAACCCAGACTTTATTTAGTCTTTGAAATCGGTAATCAGGCGTAATTTAAAGTTACGCACGATGGAAATGGGTGTTGATCGACGATGATGAGGCGTAACTCAGAGTTACGCACCAAAAAAAAAAAAAAAAAAAAAAAAAAAAAAAATCTGGCGGAGTCTCAGGATTGCGCCCGATGGATCATGTAGATTTTACTTTGATGATTGGCGTAACTCAAGTTACGCCCATAACTAAAAAAATAGAAACAGTTTGAAACTACAATCGATGGGTTTTAGTCAAGCACCGTAGTGTCAAAGACGGAGTAAACTAAATTTTTTGATATTTTTTTTGTCTTTGAACTTTCAAAAGTTTAAGTAAATAGGTCTTAGCAGTTGCTTTACCGACCTCTCAAGTCTCGTCCTCGCGTATGTGTCATGTGGGGTTGATTGGTTTGGTCGTCCATAGACTAGCTAGTTTTTATGTTTTTATATGCCGCCGGACCAAGACAGAACATAGACAAAGGTGAAAAAAACTCACGGCAACAAATGAACTACACATAAAAATGAAGTATGAAATATGAGTGGTTTTCAAACCCAAAGCTAATTAAATAAACAATTGTATTTAGATTCATATGTTGATTTGGTTTTTTCTCCATAGAACGATGTAATTGACTAGTCTTATAACTGGGTCTTACCGATGAAACTTGATTTTTCTCTAGATGAGTGTAGAATTTTTTTCAACGAAAATGATATACACCGGAGAAAATCCAAAGAATACCACCCTATAAGAGAGTGGAAGACACACTTTCAACCTTTGTTATTGAGATTTAGGTGTTAGATACCGTTATTTTGAAAACTTAGTTCATGTAAGCTAGACTTACATTTCTTGAAATCATGGGGTTGGATTTTTGATTCAACCATCGGGTCAGGTTAGTCAAACAAATTAGTTTTGTTTCAAAATCTATTAGGCCCCCGTAATACTATTTGGTCCTTTTGGAATTCTAGAACAATTTTTAAATCCAGTAAAATTAGGATGGACGATTAAGAATTGGTGGAGATACTTAATCACGATGATAATGTAATGATCTTGAAAAATCATGTAATAATAGAAATTACTTCTTAGGCCTCTTCCTATGCACATGTCAAAACATGATATTTGGCATATGTGCGCCCACTATGGGTATGCCAAATCGTCAAACTCATATGCCAATATGTTAATTCCGGCATATAGGCATACACGACAGTTTCCGCCGAGCGATAAGTCTTCGCCGCTCGATGGTCAAAAAAAAAAAAAAACGCTCGTTAGTCTTCAAATCGCCAATGACAAGTCTTATCGCTCGCTAGTATGATAATCGCTTATCGCATCTTCATCTAACGGCTACAATTTCCCTACCCGATTTCAACCAATTCCAACCCAACTTCAAATTCATTTCACCATGCATAGTGCATAACCGAAGTGGATTTGACTACGAGGAAACAACATGGATCATGATAGCGTATTTCCCACATACCCACTGCGGAGAAAAGTGGATGATAGTTGTGGTATAACCTAGTAAGGCCGTATTTATTATTCGTATTTACAAAATGACTCGATTTAATCCTCGCTCAAATTCATCTTTTCTTTTCTTTTTTATTGGTCTAATTCGCTACTATCAAGGTGAATTTTTAATGAAATGTAACCGGGTTTCAATACTAATATTAATTTAAAAGATAGTTTCCATTAATCTAAAAACAAAATTACATTTCACATTTCAACTAAAAGAAAACATTTTAACTACTCATTTCCTTGTCCGTTTCCTTGTCCATTTTCCTAGGACCAAAGATCCAATTGCCGCATTTTCCGGGATCCATAGAGTTGTTCAACAAACTAGTTAAGGTACCGGTTTGAGACCTGACTTGGTGGTTGAGTCTCATCAAAATCACCATAACCTTGATAAGCAATGGGAGTACCTGGTATGGGAACATTATACAAATCTTGAAATACGTGTGATTGATATTGTTGTCGGAATGGTTGAAATCTTCAGTGAGGTTGAGGCAATCGGGGTATACAGATTAGTTTGCCTAAATACTTCCATGTTCACACCACCACCGGAGTCGTATGTCGCTTTTCAAATGACTAAACATACATGTAGGAGTTGTATCCATGCCAATGTTTTCTTCAACACCATGTACTTTGCTTGACTTCTAACACCATGTTTGGAGTTGAACTTTCCAGTACCTCCTCCATATGACGACGTCTCAATCTTTCCGTCACCACTTTGTCGACTTCCACGACTTTGATGACATCGACGACTTTGCCGACTTTGACGACTTTGTTGACTTCCACTGGGACTCATTCCTCTACCAACTCTCCAACACCGGACTCAATCCTCTCTACCCGGCTCCAACACCGGGACTCATGTCAAACATCATGCTTTCCCTCAATCTTTGCATCATTTCCAAGTGCATATTCCGAATTCCTTGAACAAGAGCATCATATTGTTACATCGGTCCGATACTCCATCTGATTGTAGCATTGACCCCGAGGTATGGATAAGTCCGAGTAGGTGCACTAAAAACAATTGGATAAGTAACAATCTCTCCAGATGTGCTAGATATAGTCTTTACTTCCCAAAATGGTGGCATGTATGTGATGAACTTTGAGAAGGATATGCAAATACGTCACCCGCCTCTCGGTGGAGGTTGGGAAGGGAAGAAATTCATTGTCAAGTGGCAACCTCCTAAATCGGGAAATCCATGGAACTCCAAACTTCTTTGCGGTTGCATGGAAATATTTGGCTTGAAAATAGTATTAAACCAAGATAGGTACTCATTGTCAATTTTATCATTATCCAAAACAACAAATTTTAAAAATAAGACCCCATACTATTGGAGATGGTTCATGAGCAAAGCATTATTATTTTTGCCACATACATTTGACCCCATAAATAAGGATCTAAATAAAAATTCCACATAGGATTTTTAGCACCCACTTTTGGAGATGCTCTTAGGAGACCAATTCATAAGGGGTTAAACTAGAATATTAGTCATTAATTAACATAAATAGATAGATAAGGGGTTAATTAATGAAATTACTTCTTAATGATCTTTTATTTGTCCTTTAGTAACAGGCCCCAAATAATCACACTAGATCCCAAACTAGTCATTGGTTAAAAATTGTTTTACCACCATCAATTATTGTTGGCATGTGATACTATATCAGGTTGCACTGACGCTCCATTTTTAGAGCGTAACCGCGTCCGATTGACGTCGGACACGGGACGCGCGTGGGACATTGACATGACGCGTGGCCGACGCACCAATTTGTGCATCCTGCGCGCGTCTGGTTTGGACGCACCGATGACTCGGATTTGACTCGTTTTTTTTTTTTTTTTCGATTTAAAATTCTTACTTTATTTTACTATTATTAACTAAATGAAAAAAAGACAAATATTTGGATCAATCATTTGGTCTTTAATAGGGTTTTGAAATTGGAAATGACATCGTCATTTTCTAAGAATGCATATTGATTGTGTCATATGTTTAATAGTGATTGATTACTTG
>JAJJWW010005117.1:0-211677 GCA_023531295.1 Papaver armeniacum
GCAGAAATTGTTCAGTGTACTTGGTAATAGTTAGGTTTCTTCCAATAGTATTCTGATGTTTGATTGTATTGTATTGAATCGATAGAAAGTGAATGTGTACAGGTTGTCCAGCTGAAATTGTCAGATGAAAGCACATCTGATGCTATTTCTGTATGAAGATTGCTTGGACACCGCTGTTACCTCTCGATGGAGTTCACGCTAGATCAGAATGGTACCACAATCTAATCTGCCTTTTCCCAATTAAAAACTAGGCTATGTTTGTTTTATTTGAAACTTGAATAGGGTATGATGACTCTTTTATTTTCGTTCGTTTCAACTTATTAAAGACTTTATCCTCCACTTGGTGTCTACTCAATTTGATGCTTAATGGTGCACATTGTTCGGCATGGTTTTCGAAAGGCTAACCCTATTGTACTCCTTAAACTGTTTTATTCTAGTACTAGCAAGTGAGTTCCCCTCTTTGAGAACCCCTCACATCAAATTCACTGACAGTTATATTAGGGACCACGACTCCCACCTCGTTTGATGAGAATCCCATTTTGATTTCACCAGCTTAAATTGATTACTATGTCTGTAGTCTCCCTTGGGATAATACACCTCTCCAGATCTTGAGCGCACTTGTTTCTAGAATGGAGAGGCACAAAGGAGAAAATGAGTTTGAAAGGGTAAAATATTGAATAGAGTTAGTGTTTCTTCTTGGATTAGAAAGGAGAACTATCTTTTTTTTATTGTTTGCGAGAGTCCTCTTCTAAATGAAGATGCGTTGTAAACCTTCTAAATGTAGTTGTCTTCATCATGCTTAAGTTTCTTCGTGTACTCAATCCAGGAAGGGGAGGTCAGGAGCTGAGAGCTTTCAAATGAGCATATTTGGGCATTTAGTAAAAATGGTTCTGTTTATTGAACTGTAAAAAGAGTTATTTCAATTGTACAAATTGAAAATATAATTATAATTTTGCTGGCAGTTATTGTGGTAAACTATGCCTTGTGCTAACCTACATTTGTTTTCTTTCAGAAACTAATGGTTCAGTTTTTAAATGTACTTAGCTTGCAACGATTGATACCAGATTATTTCATTTGATTAGGTCTTCCCCACCGTAAACCCTAGTATCGTGGAGCAGTTGAGTAAAGTGGTGCATTGTTTATGCTATTGGATCCCTCTTTACTTCGGTAAGTTTCAATGACCATATATTTGATTGTTTAAGATGCATATGTTCAATACTACTACAAGAATTGACCAAGATTTTTGACGGTTGTCACAGTTCGCTACTCCTTACTAGAGCCACCTGATATGAACAGTTTTAATTTTAGCTGGTTTTCTCATATGAACTACGACCATATACCACAATAGTAAACCAGCACTTGTTTGTACTACGTAAAACCTTCAAACGTGTGTGGATCACCAATACTTTTACATTACGTTGCTAGTTAACTGCTTAGGTTTTCCACATAAAAGTATGATATGAATATTGACAAAAAATCTAGGATTCTATAGAAATGAGTTAAGTTTTAAGACTTTCCCATGGTTTAAAATTCTCGTAAGAAACATCATAATTTATGCTAAAAATATAGGTTTGAAAATTCCGCTTATATTCGGCACATAGATTTTACGGATTAGGTTTCACCCATAATTTTGCGGACGGATATGGATGAAACCCGCGGTTCGGATTTTTTTTTGCTCACCCATAACTTCTGGGCGACTCAAAAACTACTATATGTTCGGCCCAATTGCGAATTCGGTAGTGGTCTTTTTTGCCTTCAACCAATAAACCATTCTCACACTTCTGAAACTTCTCTTTCTTGAACCATTCCACAGACATATTTCTTTCGTTCTCCATCGCTATTTCTTATCTTAAACCCTAACAAATTTCTTAATCAAATCAAATTGCTGTTTCTCCGTATGAAGATCAAAAAGGGTTTAATCATGGATTATTTCAAAAATCTACCGGATGAGATTACTTTAGAGTTTAGAGATATTATCTCGTGTACCAGTTGAATCGGTGCTGGATTGCAAATTGGTCTGCAGAAATTGGAGAAACATCGTTTCTAATGGTCGATCATTCAATCAGATGCACTTGCATCATTCAACTGCTGCTGAAGATTCTTGTAAGTTGGGTTTTCTTGCTTTAATTGATATAATGATGATCAGAATCATGAGTTAAGAAAACCCATTGAGAGAGTTAGAAGGCTGATTACAACACCAACGAAGGGTACTTGCTTTGTTGGTTCTTTTAATGGTTTAATCTGTCTTGTAAGAGAAGAAGCATGTAAACCTGTTTGTATTTGCAGTCCTTTCACCAAAGAGTATGTCAACCTTCCAGAAATCAGTATAGATGGTGATGATTTTGATTTTTGCACATTCGGATTTGGTTATCTTCCTTCAACAAATGAGTACAAAGTGGTATCGATAAATGAGTACAGATATTCATTCTGCAGGTCGAGTTATTGTTTACAAATACAATTTGTTTGTATAGTATGATCATAACTTATGCTAGCAAGTATGTACCCAGAATTGCTAGTGTAAGTGAACACCAGCCTGCAACATGGCCATCTTACTTTGTGGACATTCATTTTGGCTTTCCTAGTTCCAGCTGGACTAATTGTAAGTCCCAATCTCTTCTTTTCCTTTCTGTTTTGGTGCAACCATCTTTGCCCATGTCTTTTATTTGCTTAATTTTCACTTTGTTCGGAGAATTTTACTCTCTGGACAGGCATGCTTTCTTCCACTATCAAATGCCAGTTCCTTGGATGTCCTCTTTATAGTTACATCAGTGTATTTTTTAGGAGTCATGGTAAGACAATCGCCATTCACCTGATTTCACCTTTTATTTTTCGTGTTTGCTTAATGTTCTTTACATTCCTTTTGTCTTTCTATCTTTATTTCCGGATTGTTTTGCGTCCTTTCCAGGTTGGACTGATGCTTGTATTTGCACCAGCAGGACGCGTTATGGCTGGAATTGCTCTTTCTGGAGCGTTTGACGTCTTCACAAGCTCAGTAAATTGTAACTGCCTGGATTACTAGGGGATTCTGATGTAAGGCTGTTTCTGGTTTTCTTGCTTCTGCACATTCACGTTAGAACACTTCACGTTATTTTTGGTGAGTTAATCAGATGTGGTGGCTAATTGGGCGCCTTCTTATTGATAGATCGTACTCTAATCAAAATTGGGGTTGCTTTCTTCTCCCATTTCTACTTTGAACATATTTAAAAATTATTATATGTTTTGCTTGTGGCACATTATATCCTTTTTTATGGTGTTCTTCGTTTCCACTTTTCCCGATTTTCATTATTATCCATGTGGTGGCTCTGGTGTATTACATCAAGGGAGTTCTATCTTTGAAAATGTTTAGAGTGGCTTTGACACGTGTAGCATGTAAGCTCCTAAAACTTATAATAGTTTAGTGAATATTGAAGGACGTTGAAAGTTCAAATTAGACAGATAAAAGAAACCATTTAACCAAATGGTGGTGTGTTGGGGTCTGATGAATGCGTTTATTGACAAGTTAGGCTTGCTAGGATAGTTCCCGAGATTTCTAAGACAGATTGTAGGATGGTAAAACCGTAAAGTAGTTCCCTTGCTTGCAGTCTTACATATCAGATGGAGCATAAACATTGTTCTTTACTAATTACTTAGGGTGATCTATATTGCTGTTCTGCAGTGGTGGCCTCCAGCCCAACAAAGGGATGGAGCAGTTTGAGCAGTTTGGCCTCCAGCAACTTGTTTGTTATTTATACATTTTTCTAATTTTATTACATCGAGGGAATGATGAATGGCAGAATATTTCAAAATAGATTACACCTGAGCCACATGTTTGATTGACTCCTGCTGCTGCTGCATCCTGCTTTTTCTTTTTCGTCCTGACACAAGACAAATTCTTTCATTTGCCAATCTGTACCATCTGTTTTACTCTTACCTTGGAAGAACCTAAGGCTATTCTTAACCTCAGCCGTTCTACCGTAGACTCCTTTAATTTCTTATTTGCGTGGATATCGGGCATTTATACAGAAGTGGGAGATTCCAGCTGTTTGTGCTAAAGCAGCCGATGCCAACAATACTTGTTTGTGCTAAAGCCATTACTTGAAGAGTCTTTGTCCAGCAATGATTAGGTGACCGTGGTTCCCATCCCTATTAGTGCTGCGGCAGGGCCGTCTCTACCATTTCCGAGGCTCGGAGCGAACTTTCAAAAATGGGCCTCCTCTTTTCTCTAAAGTACAGGTATATAAGTGAGAAATGAATAATGGAAGATTAAATCAATTGAACAATTCAGTAACGGTCCGAGTTATCACCCCAAAGGTGTCCCTATACATCCACAAAAAACCCATCAAAACAAAAGTAACACAAAAACCCCCAAAAAAAGTAACAGAAAAACTCAAAGAATTTGTTGAAACCAATTTTGGTTTCATCATAAAATTTGATAAAACATCATGAAACCAATTTTGAAATTTGGGATTTTTGTATCAAATTTTAAAAATTTGGGGTTTTTATATCAATTTTGTTTAAGATGGAGTTTTAAATTAATGAACCCAACATTTGAACGGGGTTTTTGTACCACAGGTTTGGTCACCTTGGGTTTTTATGACTAGTTCTGATTCCGTAATGAGAGTTCGAAAACTATATTAAAATATACTCCATCCGTTCCATTTTAGATGATGTTTTAGGGTTATTTTTTTGTTCCATAATACTTGAAAGTTTTCATATTTTTCCACAAAATTACCAATAACACCCTAACTTTTTTTCTTGGAACTATAAGTTTTTTTTTTAATGCACTAATAGCAATTAATATTTGAGGACTTTTCTTAAGGGTATAGATGGAAAATCTTCATATCTCTCCATTTCTTAATCTGCGTGAAAAATCCAAAAACATCATCTAAAATGGAACGGAAGGAGTAAAATATTAGCTAACAACATTTCGGCCCACAATTTTCATCATTTTTACCTTGATTCTTGTTGAAAAATTATGTCATGAAATCACTACACAAGTTGCAAAATATGTTAAATTTCTTTTTTTTAGTGATTTACTATAATTTTGAAATTCAACAAATACTATGGAACATATTTTTTTAGGGTTATCAAAATAAAAAGAAAAAAGAAAAATACTTTCGATAGGCTTAAATAAATATTTCGAAAAACTTTAGCATTACTAAACTATTGATCTCACTGCTAATTAAACGAAGTCTTCCATTTTTAGAGTTTTGGATGTTCGCGTCCTTTATTTATATATCTAAGAGCATCTCCAATAGAAGGTGAAAATTTTATTTTTTTATGACACATAGGATTATAGACCCTCATTTACATAAAAGGCATCTCCAACAGTGGGTCCTATTAAGTAAGAAGGGTGTCAAAATAAATACGAAGGTCTTAGAGAAAGTCTTATTTAGACCTTGGCAATGACCTCCATGTCATCTTTTTAATTATATTTTAAATTTTTATCTTTAAATAAATTTTTCTAAACCAATAAGAAAAAGGGAATCAATTTAATCATTATCCAAAAATAACAAATCTTAGAAATATGACCCCCACCATTGGAGATAGTTCATGAGCAAAGTATTAATATTTTTGCCACAGACAAATCGCCCCATAAATAAGGATCTAAATAAAAATTCCACGTAGGATTTTTAACACCCACTGTTGGAGATGCTCTAAGAAAAAAGATTGATTAGATCATTTCTGTTATATGTTGTTGGCATTAATTATCGCTAATTCACCTTCTAATCGGGAAGGTCAACTCGGTCAAGATATGTTACTGTGGGTTGTGACACACGTAATACTTCCCACAAAATATTCCAATTTCAAACAGGTCGCGACTCGCGAGTTAATTGATTAATGGGACATACTAACAGTTTTCTATTTTTTGGGCCCCTCAAAAATTTGGGCCTAGGGCGGTCGACCATCTCGCCCTAGGCCTAAGACGGCCCTGCTGCGGGATTTCTCCCGGTGATTCCCACGGTCATTGTAGCATTACTCATCTTTGTCCAGACATGCACATAACTCGAGGTGTAAGTACACTTATTTATCACCCTCGCCACGTGTACTAGCAAAGCCCACGTGGAGGCCACGTCATAAAAGTGGATGACACGTAGGGGCATCCACGGGATCTAGACGGCGTGCCATTTGTCAAGATCAACGATCGAAGATGAAGGAGCATCAAAGGAAGGTATCCCCACATAACACCAAAGATCTACTCTGCTACACTTTACCTCATCACGAGGTGAGATATAATCAACGGCTGGGGAAAGCCCAACTGACACGAGACGTGACAAGAAAAGATCGACACCACAGCGGCGCACTGCACCGCCCCAACCACTCGCATTTAGTGCTCGGAGGGCACGCGTCATATGACCAACGAAGAGAGCGGGGTTGGTCAGCGTAATGAATATAGGAATTGTATAAGGCGCGAAATGATAAGGAAGTCCGCGGACTATGCACAGAGTACAAGAAGATAAGACTTCAACAGCTCTTTTCCAGTGGACCCACTTAAATTAGCTATATATATATGTCCCTTCCAAGCAGGAGAGGGGGGGAGGAACATAGAGAGAGAACGAGAGTATAGGAGAGAAATCAGTGAGAAGTAAGTATGAGCATCAACCTGCGGGTTTGATGAACACAAAGTCTTGCGACTATTCTTGTAACCATTACTTCATAGTGAATATCCCCAGACCCGTGGATGTAGGCCTTAGTCTTTGAACCACGTAAATCATTGTCTCCTTTACGTTTAGCACTCATATATCTTTATTTATGTGTTCACTTCTTAGATCTACCGTTTTGGATGTTGATGAGATCATGACAAACCCGCGGGGTTTGGAATCAATGAATCAACATCTATCTATGTATTTTATGCTATATTCACACTTTAATGCGTATATTCAATTCACGCAAAGATTGTTTGTGAACACGTGGATGCCTACGTGATTTCCGTGTTCACAATATGGCGCTAGAAACAGATTAATCTTTTCCTGTGACTTTATAGCCTCTACCTCAAAAATTTTACTTAGAACATAGACAAATCTGTGTTTAAACTCATTTTTTGCACATATCTGTATTCTTTGTACTTTCTACCAGCATATCTGGGTCTTTTACAACCTTTAACTAGCAGATCTGTATTTTGGGCTATTTTTCGCACATATTTATGTCCATTATATTTTCTACCAACAGATCTGGGCGTTGTGTAACTTCTAACCAACGGATCTATGTTTTAACTAGTCTTTCACACATAATTTCCACCAATAAATCTGGGATTTTTGCAAACAACACCCATGGACCTTATCCCAATTAATTCCGCACATCCGTCTATGTTTTTTCATATTATTCGCTAAACCAATAGCTTGAATACACTCTTTGCCACTAGAAATCGAGCTTATGAAATCGAGTTTGAACTAACACCCAACCCGTGGACTTTTTGTCTCGGTTTACCTCCATGCTTTCTCTGCAGAATATTACAATGGAAAAGAACAAAGATACAAGGAAGACAAAGGTACCTTCAAAAGAGGCGCCTAGGACTATGTCAGTAGTAACAAGGAGCAAACAGAAGGGCGAAGGCCTCATAGCCGGGGACAAGACGCAGAATGGAGCGGAAAGCACATCACTTTTAGATGCGGGCATCATTGCAACGGGAAGCAAAGAAGGCGCGGCGGCAAGAGCTGCTACACCTAATGTAGGAGTTTCTCAAGTGGTCGCCTCCAAAGTGACGGCTACAACCCGGGCCCACCGAGCCTCGAGAAGCGAGAGCGAGAATCGGTAATCCGGAACCTTCCTTACGGGATGCCGCCGACCAATGAACAAAACGCACAATCGCAAGGCGGATCTTACGGAATGATCGAGCCGGATATACGGCTAGTGGATGAAATCAATACCGCGGCCCGAGGGACAAGCTCGATTCTGAGATAGGAACGCCAAATCAAGATTCAAACCGATGCAACAAATATTGGCGCAACTAGAAGACCTAAAAAGGAATCACAGACATACGCGGACGCGTGGCCTTACTAGCCCAAGAGAACCAAAGAATTAAGAGAGAAGATCCTCCAAAGCGCGTAGCTAGAGAATCGGCGAAGACGAGGCTAATTACGTGGTACTGAGAATAGAGACCGGAGGATGATCTCGAAACATCCCCGGTAGTCAATCAAAGAGGAATACCCCAAAGAGGTGCGCGGAACAATAGAAGGTCGACCCGGACTACCATCCGGAAACTTCGGACTACTATGATGAAGAGGAGGCCACGATGTAACAACCTACAAGGAAGACGCGGTCTTCCATTCAGGACGAGCACTGTCTGGCAATGGAGAGTCTTCGTGAAGAAATGCTAGCAAAGATCAATCAAATCAAGACCAGGCAAGGATGTGGAAGACTAGAACAGGTTATGAAGGAGGCCAACACTACCCCACTAGCGCGGCAGTTGGCTACGGCTACCATTCCGCAGAAGTGTCCGGTCCCATCCTTTGAGTGTTACGACGGGTCCGCGGATCCCGCTGCCCACCTACGATATTACAACAGGGTAATGGCCGGGGTGGGACCATCACGAAGCTATACTATGCGGATACTTCCCTTCAAGCCTGAAAGGCTCGCGTTATCTTGGTTTGATAACCTCAAGCCGGGATGCATTGATTCGTATGATCAGCTCACCGAAAAGTTCTTGGCCACCTACATGTATAACAAGGTTGTGAACACAGGGATGGACAAGCTCTTCTCGCTTGCAATCAAATATAAGGAGTCCATTCGAGAATACACGGATAGGTGGCACAAGATATGTCAAGCCATAGGACATGTGGACCCGTGGTGAGTATTAAGCGTTACAAATGGGGACTTGACAGGGATGAGCCCATTGTTTGTCGAAATCCACGGTACCACCCCAACCACAGAGGGATATTTGAGGATCATCATCGAAAAACATGCAAGGTTGGAAGAAATTCAACGAGAGAACCCAAGAGCACAGGCTCAACGACCTCCACGGACCAACTCCATGGAACAAGCAAATGCAGAGACCCAGGTGAGCGCGAAAAAGATCAGAAAGACGACCACAAAAGGAGTGGTAGAAAATTTGAAGACCGAGTCTACACGAAGCTCAACACCAGCTACTCACGCATCTTAAAGGAGATCAAGGACCGCGAGAACTTAGACTGGCCTTGGTCTAAGGGGAAGCAACCACCGGCCTCGGAAGAATCCAAAGAGTCTTGTGATTTCCCACTTTCTACGGGCACCCAACGAGAGAAGTGCAAAAATCTCAAGATAGTGATACAAAAGCTGATAGATGCAGGGGATCTCAAAAAATATGTAGAGAAGGCTGGGGCGGAAGACAGAACCAAACGCAGCAAACAGGTCCAATTGCCAGAGGGTAATCGCTGGGTGAATACTATATCCTGCTCGGAAAGCAAAAAACCAACCCTAACTGCAAAAATAGGGAAAAGATTGAGGAAGCAATTTGAAGACTATTGTGAGCTTTACAATTTAGACGGGAAAGAAGTGGAAGATCACGAAGAATGGATGGACGCACCTCTAACCTTCGAGGTCGCGGACATTGAGGATGACATGGAAGATCACAATGATCCTTTGATCCTCACCTTGCCAATCGCATGATGCAACATAAAGAAAATCCTCATCGATGGAGGGAGCTCCGTAAATGTCCTGTTTTACGATACCTTCAAACGTATGGAGCTTAATGACGAGCAACTCTTGACCTCGCACTATACCATCTATGGGTTCAATGGTACGGCTACGAAGCCTCTCGGGGATATTGTTTTGCGGTGGACGCAGGTCCCATGAAAGTTGACACTCGCTTCGGTGTGGTGGACGCGCCTTCACCCTACAATGCCATTATTGGACGAAGATGGGTCCACAAGCTTAAGGGAGTCGCAACCACCTACCATCAATACCTTAGGTTTCCTACTCCCCTAGGAGTAATGGAGATCAAGGGTGATCAAGCTTCCGCAAAGGAATGCCAGGCAATGCAAATACAACTCAACAATGAAGAAGATGAGAAAAGAAGAACCCGTAGGGCTCGGAACAAGACAACATCCAAAGACAAAGCCATCGATGAATACTTGGAAGGAATCTCGGGGAAAAGCTTATCCAAGGGAACTCCGTAGGGAACACGGAAGCATCAACATCAACCGCTAACCGGATGCTCTCGCAAACAAAGAATCCGAGCCTACCAAATAGCAATTAAAGAAAGTTCCTCACCTTGGGGAACCAAAACCCACATTCACATCCTTGGAGGCGGTGAAGGAAGTTAACATAGGGACGGAGGAGAATCCAAAAAGATCAAGATAGGAACTCTAATGGACGAAGAATGCGAAGCCTCGCTGGTGAAACTACTAAAGGAATACGCGGACATCTTCGCGTGGAAACTATCGACATGCCCGGAATAGACCCAAAGACAGTACAACATGAGCTGCGCATTAAACCTGGCACACCCCGGTAAGACAAAAGATACGAAAGGTGGCTACGGAGTATCACAAAGTAGTAGAAACAGAGGCTGCGAAAGCTATTGGGAGGTTTGGTTTCATAAAAGAAGTCAAATATCCTACTTGGATCTCTAACATGGTAATAGTGCCAAAGAAGAGTGGTGGGGTCGAGAATGCATCGACTTCACCAACTTGAACAAGCGTGCCCCAAGGACGGTTACCCACTACCCGAAGATTGATCAACTAGTCGACGCTTGTTGATGAAGGATACGAAGAGCTATCATTCATGGACGGATACTCCGGTACAATCAACTATTTTTAGCGAAGAAGATCGGCAACATACGGCATTTTACACACCCCACGGCCTCTATTGCTACGTGAGGATGCCTTTCGGGCTCCGAAACACGGGAGCAACATACCAAAGGATGGTCGATGCCATTTTCAAGCCATGGATTGGCAGGACCTTGGAGGTCTACGTTGATGATATGCTCGTAAAAAGCGGATTGAGGAAGAACCATCACCAAGACCGAGGGACATCTTCGAAGCCATGAGAGAACACAATATGAAGGTAAACCGGGAGAAGTGCACCTTCGGAGTAACATCAGGAAAATTCCTTGGGTACTGGTGACAAAAGGGGCATTGAAGTAGATCCCGCAAAAATCCGAGCCATAGTGGACATGCCATCTCCAAAGAATCTAAAAGAAGTACAAAAGCTCAATGGATCCCTAGCAGCTCTGGGAAGGTTCATCTCAAGATCCTCGGATAAATGCAAACCCTTTTTCAACATACTAAAGAAGGGGACGAAATTTGAATGGGTGCGAGAATGCGAAGAAGCCTTCCTAGGCATCAAACAAGTACCTAGCGGAGATCCCTATCCTTCGAAACCAGACACGACGAAGTCTTGGCATTGTACATCGCGACAACGAGACGATGCGATAAGCGCGATCTTGGTCGGGATCCACACAAAGGAGGAGCAACCAATCTACTATGTCGGCCAAGACCACGAATTCCGGAAAGAAACTACACAAGAATCGAACAAGCTGATTTTAGCCATCGTATGGTCTACCTTAAAGCTGAGGACGTACTTCTTAATGCATGACATACGTATCCCATGTCGAGCACCCTTAGAAGCCATCCTCAAAGGGGCAGGAAAGGTAGGACGCATAGAAAAATGGAGCACGTACCTCGACCAATTCAACATCCACTATGAGCTTCAACACTCTCAGAAATCGCAAGTGTTCGCAGACTTCCTAGCAGATCTACCTTTGGACGCCAAGAAGAAGAGGTGCGCATACAAGGATGGAGGCCGGGCGCCCGAGAAATAGAAAAGAAAAAGGAGCCAAATAATATTCTTGAACCGGTAAACCCACGACAATGGGAGGTCTTTGTTGACGGCTCCAAAAATAGATAGGGCGTGGGGATAGGCATCGTCATCACCACACCCGCGGGGATAGGATCGTACACGCATTGATTGGAATTTGAAGGCCATACAAATAACATCGTAGAGTACGAAGGAGTGGTCCATGCTCTCCGCTTGATAATTGAAATGGGGATACAAGAAGTGCGGTTGACAAGTGACTCACAACTAATCATACGGCGAGATAGGCTACGAATACAATGTGTACGACGAGACACTAATGGCATACATGGCTCGGTGCAAACGTTGATTTCCCAAATACCAAAAATCAAGTTCCGCCATCTGCGTAGAAAGGAGCTCGAGTGCGCGGATGCCTTGGCATATATATCACCATGCTCAAGAACGAGGACGTCAAAGCAATCAAGATAACAAGAGTGTACGAACCATCCATCAAGCCCCAAGAGATGTGCGCGGCTAACCAACGCAAGTCTAGGGAGGAAGATATCTCTAACGATGATATCGGAGAGCACATATTCGACGACTTCTTAACGATGACATCATGCGACAAGCAGATGAGGATGACGATTACAGTCAGGAAGAAGATTGGAGAATCGAAATCCATTCTTTCCTCGAGGAAGGGAAACTCCCCCAGGATACCAAACAGGCTAGGAAAGTACAATCAGAGAAGAGGATGTACGAGCTAAGAGATGGAACCTTATACGAGAAAATCATTCATCGGGCCCTTCGTCGCTGCCTGTCCCGATCCGAGGGACATGGCATCTTGAAAGACATCCATAGAGGAGACGCGGGGAATCACAGCGGAATGAGGTCCCTTGCAGATAAGGCAAAGACACAGGGCTACTACTGGCCAACCATGATCCGAGACGCGGCCAGAATGGCGCAAAGGTGCGAGGAATGTCAAAGATTTGTGACGAATCCACGCCATGACCATAAAGTTGAACTCGTGGGCAGTTCGTGGCCCTTTGCAAAATGGGGTATCGACATAGTGGGCCCGCTCGTATCGGGGGACCGGGAAAAGAAGATTCCTAATAGTGGCAACGGATTACTTGACAAGTGGGTAGAAGCCAAGGCACTGGCAAGAATTCGTGATTCGGACGTCTTTACTTTTATTTTCAAAATATCATTTACGAGGTTTGGCATCCATGAGAGATAGTTTCCGACAACAGTAAACAACATTGCAAGGAAAGAATATCGACTTCTTTGTTCGACACCCTCAAAATTCGAAAAAACAAATCCACCCCCATATACCCACAGAGCAATGGACAAGCAGAAGCCACGAACAAAACTTTGGCACTTATCCTTAAAAAACAACTAGAAGAGTACAAGGGGCGGTGGTGTGAGCAATTACATAACGTTCTATGGGCATACAGGACAACTCGAAGATCAGCTACAGGAGAGTCTCCGTTTTTACTCACGTATGGAGCAAAAGCAGTAATCCCTACGGAAATTCTACTACCAACAACAAAGACAGAAGCATGGGAGAAGAACCTCACCACGGACATGATGTTGGAAAAGCTTGACGATCTCGAAGAAAGGAGAGAAGCGGCACTACAAAGAATGGAAAACTACCGGCGCGAGGCTAGCCGGAGAGTATAACAAAAAGTGAAACTTAGGAATTTTGTAAAAGGGCGGTATGTGTTAAGGACCATTCCCCAATACCAGCGAGAAAAGAAGTGGGGAAAATTAGCACCAACGTGGGGAGGACCCTACGTAATACACGACATCGCAGGAAATGGCTCTTACTATCTGCGTAATTTGAAAGGGGAAATCCTCATGCATCCGTGGAATGCCAAATATCTAAAGCCATACTACCCGTAATCTATTTACTGCGTATGCGTTTGGAGAAAGAAGAAAATTGACTTACAAGTCCACATGTTTCTATCTCTGATGAAGGAGTAACACGCCTTAATTTTTCAATCAATCCAAGCTTTCATCTTCAAGTGTCATATTCTACTCATTACCCACGCGCATTTCAATTTATTCAATACCCACAACCAATACCACATGGGACACACGTATACACAACTCACATACCCATCTGTACATAGGGAGATCAACAAAAGAACGAAATATGAATGTACATTGAAAACCATGCCACATCTTAATAAAATATTGACACTATCATTACCCCGTGGACGTAGGCCTTAGGGCTGAACCACGTAAATCATTGTGCAGTTACTATTATTAAGAACTTGCGTTATACTTTAATAAGAGGAATGTCCCGCACAAAGCGTGGATCATACCCACTGCAATATACCGGGGAATGTCCCGCACAAAGCGTGGATCATACCCAATGCAATATACCGGGGAATATCCCGCGCAAAGCATACACATGCAATCTCTCGGAACTCCCCCATAAGTGTCTATAAGTGTATGACCAGGGGGTGATTTCCCCCAGAACGAGATATCTGAACAATATTATAAGCCGCGAACTCAACGGAATATATCCTTGAACGTCGGCCGGACCCCCACCGTTCGAAATCCTGCGCCAAGGAATTAGGCGGACGGGGGTGACGGGTCACAAGACAATTCCGAGGATATCAACCTACGACACGAACAATACACTTCCTCAAATTCCACTTTCTCAAATTCCAAAGATCAACATCCTTGGATTACAAACACTACGGAATTACTCATTATATTAACTTGATTTATAAAGCCAATAGATGCGAATTCAACAAAATACAAATTGATTTAAACGCTAAAGTTTGATCTAGTACACAGCAGTTGATTACAAGCCTGGCAAGAAAAGCAGCGAAAAACACCAAGAAGGCTAAGCAACTGAGATTATTCCCTAGCATACTAGCTATAATCTACTGAGAAGGAGCATTATCCGCGGGTTTATCCTTCAAAGACGAAGGAACACTACCACCATAGGAAGGGCCAGAGGAACCTGAAGGGAGCGCGGGCACGGGACGACGAGTATAATTCTTGGTTAGTCCATGGTTCTTCTTGAGATCCAACTCAATCTCACCAAGAGTCCTGTTAATCTCTTTTGCCAACTGCTTACGAGCCACGAAGCCTATAGCTACACTCTTCATCTCAGCCTGATTTAGGGAAGTAGAAAGATGGCCCACCTTTTGATCGGCTTGTTTCAGCGCTTCCTCCTGAGACAAGGCCAGACCACGATGGTAATTGACTTGGCCCTCCAATTGAACTACCTTAGCCTGAGCTTCGGCAAACTTGCCATCCGCAGCTCGAAGCTGTCCTTGAAGCTCTGCGGATATTAGAAAAGGACAATTATAACAAATACAACACAAAGCACACTCGATGACAAAGACGTATACCTTCACAATGATAAACCGCGGAGTCCCGTGCTTCTGCGGCATAATCATATTCATTTGATAACCTATCATAATCTACCTGCAGAAGATTATGAGCATGCTGACTCGCGCTTAGGTCGTCTCGAAGCATTGAGTTCGAATGATGATATCGGTTAACCTCATCATTCTTCGATTCCAAACCCTTGTTAAGACGATACATAGTCACCTCTAAGTTTTTCTCATACTCAACCTGACGGGCCACATCAGCTCGAGACGCGGATAAGGCACTACTAAGAGCGCCAGATTCCGCCCTAGCGTCATCTCTTTCCTTAGCAAGACGTTGCATATAAGCCCGCACATCTGAGGGATGAGAAGAACGCGCTTGCCGCAGTTCTTCTTCCATGACATTGAGCTTAACTTCTAGAGCGGAAATCTGGCCGCGGGCTTTCTCAAGATTATCCCGCGTCCATAAAAGAGCCCAGTTGAATAAATGACGGTCATGGTTGTTTTGGTTTTGCGAGATCTACCAAGTAAAACTTTTCTTACGCCATTCTTCGGCCATAGCATTATGGACATCCGCGCGAGCATTCCATTTCGCTGATTCACTCTTGAGTTTTTCAACTAACTTAGCAATACGACCTTTTTGACGAATTATCTCACCCCGAAGCCACATCAACTCAGGGATTCCACCCACTGAAGATAGTACAACGGGAGGAGGGAAGAAGAAGATAACTCAGAACATATAAGGAACATCTAATAATCAAAGAGAAGGAGACGCAGACCTGAAATAGATGAAGAATTCTTCTCCGCCACCTCTAACCTGCCCTTGACCGAAGCTAGCTCAGAACGCAGCTTTGCCTCTTCCACGTCCTGCTGCTCCTTGCGCTTAAGCAGACCCTTCAGCTATGCTATTTCCTTATTTTTAGCAGAGGCCGCAGCTTCAACACTCGAAAGCACCTCTTCACGATGGCGGAGTTTCGCTTCTAGCTTGAGAGACTTAGCCTTGAAGAGCCGGTAAAGATTATGGTTGTAATACTCACTCCTCATCATCTATCGATCAAAAAGGGAAATTAGTTCACATAACACACCTAAGTAAAATC
Organism: Papaver armeniacum; assembly: GCA_023531295.1. NCBI lineage: Eukaryota > Viridiplantae > Streptophyta > Magnoliopsida > Ranunculales > Papaveraceae > Papaver > Papaver armeniacum. Next base: position 16,133 of record JAJJWW010005117.1, read on the forward strand.
AGGGATAGAGAGAGCAGGACAAACCTCCAATAACCATTTCTTTGGGGATAACTCAGGGTACCCATCAGCAATAGCCATCATACCCGCAACAGTAGAGGGAGGATTCACCACGAGATCAATCTCGCTGGCCACAAGATTCTTGTCCCACTCTTCATCTACCACCTCCTCAGAGGTTAGCTCCATATTCCTGCGACTAAAAGAGTCCAAACTCTTTTCCCCTTCAATCACAGGGGCAGGATGCGACACGACAAGCAAGTCCTTCTTTTTAAGCCAAGCCAAAATAGCATCATCGCCATCCGCGATCAATGACCGCGAGAAATCATCTGAGGGCTTCCCACCAAGTAAAGCACCAGTATTACCTTGCACCAAAGCCCCGCCGGCAGCGCGGAGAAAGTGCCAACAAAACCCTCTCGGATGAACCGCCAAAACCTCAAAGATCGGATCCGCGTCGACCCACCTCATGGCTACCTTGAAGAACATCCCAGTCATCACCAGCGGGAAGCAGATTGAAATCCGAGACAAGCCCTATAGCTGCGGCCATGTCAAAAGATTGTTCCCCAGATAAAACCTTACCAAAGGAGAACTCACAGTAAGCATCCCCATCCTTGTCACTACTACCAAGAGCAACTCCCTTGCCCTTGTCTACAACGACCCGTTGCAGGCCAATGCCACTGTCCTCTGCGACCAGATTTTGACCAACCTCAATACCCGCGACCCCACTTGACTTAGCAGCCCCCCAGACACGACATCACCACCACCACCAGGGGCCTGATCACCACTACCACCACCAGTGGCCTGATCACCATCACCTCTACCAACGCCCCCACCAGCAACACTATTTCCTTCTTGAAAGGGCGGAGAAGTCTCAATCCGCTCTTCCTTATCGGAAACATCCTCGTCACCATCCACTGGACTGTTCACATCCTCGAAGTGCGTAGAATCTTCGGTGGGAGAATTTGACGATTGCTTGGGATTGATCTTTTTCTTTCTAAGCACCTGCGAGACATAATGATAAAGAAACATAATGATAAAGAGACAATGATAAAAGAGCCATTTGTATCTCCTTTCCTTAGCATAATCAACATTACTTAAGAAAACGAAGGGGCATATATACGTAGAAAACAAACAACACACCTTAGCAATATTAGCACTCTGCGTAGGAGGGTTAGCATCGGAGATATCTTCATCTTCCGCATCATCAACATCACGATTGTAAGCAAAATCCATACCTTCAAAACTCATCTGCCAAGGGCAGTAATGGGCATAACGAGAAGGAGAGGCTTCGCGATAAGAACTGTCAACAGTAGCTAGGTTGCCAACCATGAGGTCCGGGGACCCAACCATAGACCCACGGACCAACAACTTCAAGAACAGTGGAAGACCACTCATAGTCATGATCACGCTTAATTCTCTCATCGAGCGGGAATAGGAAGACCTTGACACCGGAATCCTCGCCATCTTGGAATCACTTACCTCGCTCAAAAGGCGAATTTCCCCCTTAACAGGAGCAATATTCCGCAGACTCACAGACCACGGCTTACGTGTATTCCTGTTAACATAATCTCCAAAGGACTTGTTGAAATTTTCAGGAGTATACCACCCTTTCTCCTCTTCTAATTTGGGGGTATAGCGAGGTCATCATCGTTTGCCCTTTGCTACGAAGATAGCATTCTCGGAGATGGTGAAGATAATTTCTGTCAACTCGCTGCACCCCACGATTATGACTCTTCTTAGCGATGATCGCGGCTATGCAAGACCAGTAGTAGAAATCATCACCGACTTTATACAAAGGCAACATCAAACCAGCCTCGAAAGCACCCATGGTCGTCAATAAATGAAAGGCATCGATCGATAATTGGTAACCATCTCATAGGTTATATCTTTATCAGGGGCATAAAAGCGCACTTGGAAGTGCTGAAGACCGTGTTTCAATTTGAAGGCTTCAAGATCGATGTGTCTGAAAGTGAACTTCTTGTTACCCAAAGGTAAAGGACGAAAAGTAACAGCAGAGTCATCCTCGTAAGCGTCCCCCGTAGCATCTTCCGCAGAACCCGCTACCTTCTTCTTAGGAGGAACTACATCTCCCGAAGATTCTATCTCCGTAGCCTTCCTCTTCGGAGGCTGATTCTTAGTTGACTTGCCTGAACTAGGCACAGGTTGAGACGAAGGAAGATTAGTCCGCGGTGGGGGCATGGTGCGGAGAGGCCGCACATATAGAAGATCAGTGCGCGGATTCTGCTGTTTCTTAGGAGACCCATCTCTAGGACGAGTCACGGCGTATCCAGACCCCTGCGGCGGATCACCTCTTTTGAGCGAAGGCCTCTGACCAGAGGACGAGGACGTTCGTCTATCCCGAGGACCACCCTGAGTAAGAGGAGGCGAAGTTCCGCCCCTAATATTGGAATCTCTCCGAGGAGACCTATGAGGACTTGACGGAGGAGTTTGATAAGGAACCCGCGGACGATCGGACATATCTGCGGACACAAACACAAATAGAAGTGCAAATCAGAGTCAAGGAAGATCGAAAAACAATAAAATCTCAAGAACAGCAGCAAACGTGAAGAAAACCCTAGATTTCATCTACAACCATTTAAGTCCTCAAGCTATTACCCAAACTCAAAAGAAGAAAAAGAGAATCAAAAAGTGGCCGGCAAAACACACGGCTCAGCGGCATCAACTTTCAAACTCCATGATATGCATAAGATTGAAACCCATCACGATTCATCACCAGAAAACCAAGAACTCAACATGGGTAGAAACGGCGAGTAAACAAAGTAAAAAATCCTACCTGAACTTCAATAAGTAAAGCAACGACAACAGCAACAGCAGCAGCAACAGCATGATAATAGAATGGAAGAAGTTAAGAAGACGAAGAAGAGAGTGGGGCAGAGAATAAACGAGAGAATGTGAATTTAATTCACATTCCTTCATTCTTTTCTTTTTATAGGACCAAAAGAAACCGTCAGATTACCCGAGGGGCATTTATTTAGGATATGGGAAACGTGCACAATAAATGCGAGATAACCCCTTTTTAGGAGAAGTTATGAAGAGAGAGATAAAAACGTACCACACGGTTCTTCTTCCAACTAAAGCTGGCACCCAGTCACAAGAAGAGGGGAAAATTGTAAGTACACTTATTTATCTCCCTCACCACGTGTACTAGCAAAGCCCACATGGAGGCCACGTCATAAAAGTGGATGACACGTAGGGGCATCCACGGGATCTAGACGGCGTGCCATCTGTCAAGATCAACGATCGAAGATGAAGGAGCATCAAAGGAAGGTATCCCCACATAACACCAAAGAGCTACTCTGCTACACTTTACCTCATCACGAGGTGAGATATAATCAACGGCTGGGAAAGCCCAACCGAGACGTGACAAGAAAAGACCGACATCTGGCGCCGACCGTCATAGCCCCAACCACTCGCATTTAGTTCTCGCTCGGAGGGCACGCGTCCGATGACCAACGAAGAGCGGGGTTGGTCAGCGTAATGAACATAGGAATTGTATAAGGCGCGGAATGATAAGGAAGTCCGCGGACTATGCACAGAGTACAAGAAGATAAGACTTCAACAGCTCTTTTCCAGTGGACCCACTTAAATTAGCTATATATATATGTCCCTTCCAAGCAGGAGGGGGGGAGGAACATAGAGAGAGAACGAGAGTATAGGAGAGAAATCAGTGAGAAGTAAGTATGAGCATCAACTGCGGGTTTGATGAACACTAAAAGTCTTGCGACTATTCTTGTAACCATTACTTCATAGTGAATATCCCAGCACCCGTGGATGTAGGCCTTAGTCTTTGAACCACGTAAATCATTGTCTCCTTTACGTTTAGCACTCATATATCTTTATTTATGTGTTCACTTCTTAGATCTACCGTTTTGGATGTTGATGAGATCATGACAAACCCGCGGGGTTTGGAATCAATGAATCAACATCTATCTATGTATTTTATGTTATATTCACACTTTAATGCGTATATTCAATTCACGCAAAGATTGTTTGTGAACACGTGCCTACGTGATTTCCGTGTTCACACGAGGGGAGGATGCACGTTATCATGAGACAAAGACATTAACCATAGGTCAATTCAAACTTGGATTGTGCCATGGTCGACATCAGGTTATCCCATGGGGTGACCTAGCTATGATCCAGAGACAGTTGGATGTGGATATCGTCGTCACCGGTCACACTCATCAATTTAAGGCTTATAAATAAACATGAGGGTGGTGTTGTCATAGATCTGCTTACAGCAGCATTACATATGATGTTAACCCAAGCTTTGTTCTGATGGACATTGACGGTCTTCGTGTTGTGTATGTTTATGAACTTATCGACCGAGAGGTGAAAGTAGACAAGATTGATTTCAAGAAAACAGCCAGCTGAAATAAAAACATCTGTAATTCTTGTTTGCAAATTGGTCCCATAGCAGTCAAAGACTCAAAATGGTAAAAGAAAAACCAGTTTAGCTATTATGAAAATCCATTATTACAGGAAGGAGAAAAATAAGAATAATCAAATCCCACCACTTTTACTTGGAGAGTTAAATTTATTTAAATATACACCAGCACCTGCTCTTCCTAGTCTGGATCTTAATTTTCACTCCCGTATATCTCTGCACATCACAAAGAATGTAATTCAGTCAGGAGTAAACAAAAATGAGTTTTGCTGTAAAGTTTAACCTGATGCATGGTTTTGCCATATGCTATGAACTGAAAACAAAGGTAAAATTTGAAGACACCAGGAAGTGATATTCATATTCATACCTGAAGACACTAGGGTGAAAAGCGTGGCGAAGGGGTTCTTGGGGTTGTGACAACTGGGTAAGATGTTCTCCGGCCGGCGGCGAATGATAACTGTGATTGACCCGGCTAGAATAGCTATAAAGAGCAAGAAACACGACGATACCAAAAATCAATGTCATTCCACCGCCATGTGATGGTGGCGGTGGTGGAAAATGGTCACCGGGGATGCAGTCGATGCAGTTATTAGGTGAAGCGGCGGGAGCAATCTCTCTCAGTTCTTCCATTATCTAATTGCAAGAGATAGATTTTAATTGCAATCACATAATGTCGATTATCTAACTGCTATGCATGCATGTATTACCATACATGGTTAACGAATCAATAATCATGTATTAAATGTACCCTAGTGAAATAGTTAACGGTAAAACTCCACACATCCTGATTTTGTACCGTTATTTTGGTTTCCTATCGTAATCTTTCAAGAAATGATCAGAATCGAGTAACAGATGATGTAGCTGGAAGTTAGATATTCTTTGACTTTTCCATGCCCATTCTCTTAAATCAGTATAAATTGTTAGTAGTTGGGCAGTTTCTTTCAGTCCCATGGTGTACACACACATACAATCGCTCAACAGGGACGTTTCACCGTCTCCTCGCTAGTAGTAAAATTTGGTTGTTGTGGCCTGTGGGGGATTAATGCAGTTGCAGAAGTTTACTGCATTTGTTTAAGAAATTAATGGCCATTATCATGCACCAACCAACCTAACATCTCATACCAAATCCTACTCGACTCCAAAACCTCTTTTATTAATATCATCATCTTCTAGCTAGCTGCAGATCCCACAAAGATGAGTAAATTAAAGAAAGCGACTGGAAAGGATGGAGCCACTGTATGATAGATATCATGAGCCAAATTCATGGCGCTTGCCGTGCATGATTTTGTACCGTTATTTTGGTTTCCTATCGTAATCTTTCAAGAAATGATCAGAATGGAGTAATTTATAAAAGATGATGTAGCTGGACTAGAATGTTATATTCATGTCCCTGTAACAAAATCCCAACTTTGTATATTCTTTGATTTTTCCATACCCATTCTCTTAAGTCAGTAAGAGAACTTTGTTTGGTTCAAATCATGATCCAGCCATCTTTAAGGAAAAAAATACATGCAGAGGTATGAAAAAATCAGTGCAAGAAAATGTTGGCATGAAACATACAAAGTTCAGATGGATCGGGAAGAAGTAATGTTTATGTACTTTAAAAAACAAAAACAACAGGAATCACTTAAAAGAGTCGAATGATCACAGTACCATGAACTTACTTATTGTTCTGAGAGGAAATATCATGATGCTGTCTTGATTTGGGTTTTTGAGTCTCCACCACCACATTCCCATACAAATCCCCTATTCAATCTGAATCCCATTTTCGAAATATTTCCCTGATTCAAAAGACAAAATTAAGAAAAAAATATTGAACACTTTAAAAGAAGAAAAAAATGAAACTCAAGGTATACAAAATTAAAGACCTTTTTCTTCTTCTCCTCCTTGTTTTGCCAAATAGTTTCAGCTAAGCACCAGAAATGTAAACAAATTCTTGACTCACAGAAAGAGAAACTCTAAGAGTAAATGACATGAAAAACTAGTATATAGTGTACACATACAATTCGTCTTTATCTTCTTAACAGGGTGGAAGGCAATGGCCCACTCTTGGCTGTGCTCTAACTAGTAGGACAATATAATTTTAACTCAAGGGAAGCTACATAAACCTCAGCCACAAATTCTTATCCCACCCATATATACAAATTCGTTGATGGATTCCAAATATAAGTCTGAACAATAAAAAACCAATTTCCCCTTGTGAGTTGTGACTATTCCCTGGAGAATTGCAGTAGATTGCCGTTATAACCGAATTCTAAAGAAAAGCGGGCCAATTAACTGGAAAGCGAAGTGCGTAATAAGAAGGTTACTTTGGGTATTCTATGATTATACCCCTTAATGATGCTGCGTGTAGACTGTTGCCTGTTGGTGAAGTTAATGAATCAGCTTTGTTCTTCTTAGTGAACGTGCCTTCAGAGTTTCTTCGCTTTTCCCAGCCAGCAGCTGCATTTCAATCAGCCTTGGTTAGTTCTATCCCAATATCGACTCACCACATGATAGCAAGCAAGTGCACAAGCAAGAAAACCAGAAACAAGCTTACATCAGAATCCCCTACTAGTCAGGCAATTGAAATTTGGCTAATCTTGTGAAGACGTCAAAAGCTCAAGAAAGAGTAATTCCAGCCATAATGCATCCTGCTGGGGCCAATACAAGGATCAGCCAAACCTGGAAAGAACGCGGAACAATCAGAAAATAAAGATAGAAGACGAAGTAAAACTAGAGAACATTAAGCTAACACGAGAAATAAAAGGCGAAATCAGGTGAGTGGATATTGCCTTACCATGACTCCTGATGTTCCTATGTAAAGGACAGATAAGGAACTGGCATCCGAAAGTGGAAGAAATCGTGCCAGCTGGAACCATGAAAGCCAAGATGTCGATGTCCATAAAGTAAGATGGCCATGTTGGCGGTTAGCAGCAAAGATAATCGAACAAACCATATTCTCAGGATCAAAGCGACTCATATAAAGATACAAGCTGATAAGTATAACAGTAAGAGGTAAACTGACCAAGCATTAGCTTTCAACGAACCACGACGGTCCTCATGTGAATGAGAAGTTAGAACGATAAAAGAAACTGGGTAAGCCTCAGCCGCAGCCCAGACACATTGATCTACACAGAATTTATTAGCACTAAAAGATGATGTCTACACCATACCAGACAATCGTTACATAATGCTGAGAAGGGTCTTAGTTAGATCATTTATCAGCGAATGACTCTGGTTATCAAATGGCTGAACAACCGGGATCAATTTACTTACAGTACTTAGTTAACACTCACAAATAACCTCTTATGAATGTTTAGCAGAAAGATGGATATTCCTAGCTCAATATCAGATGATCACTTATTCACAAACCTCTTGTGGGGATAATAGTTTTCATTTCCCATCTCATGGAAAACTGACTAAGTTTTACTAAAGAATCATCATGATATGAGCACTCCCGGACTGAGCTTAGTCTACGCAATACCCATGCATATGAAGGCTTTTTTTGCCATGTTGTTACTGGCATAATGGCACTTAGACTGTCAAAAGATTGAAAATCAAATCCCACTGTGATCCCTATACTGTAACAAAGTGACCAATCACATTGAATTACTTTGCTAGAAACCCTGGTCAGACATATGTTTCAATAACCATAATTCAAGATTTAAGGAAATTATGCCTTTTGGAATGCTTTGGATGAACAAGTGCAACCTCAGAAAGCTTAGCAGCAGAAAGAGCTTTCTTAGCTTCATTCGAAAGAGGACCACCACTTTCAATGCCACTACACATTAACAAATCAGTTTTAATAAAAAGTAGAAACCATCCATCGGAACACTATGTTGATGTCTACCTCTCGTCGGTCTCTCACTGGAACCACCACCTAATACTGCACTCTCGGATATCAGCAAACTCATTGACTGGTGTTCAACATTTCTACCAGTAGTAGTATTGTCGTTTGATGTTGCTGAAGTAAATTTATACATATCAACATACATTGAAAAAAGATCATCTTCAGTCTCAGAAGGACAACCATCATTATCAGAACCACCAACAGCACCTAATCCACTATCAAAACTTATATCATCTAGTAAATTTAGAATCTCTGACTGTGCTATGCCCTAGACAGTTTCTTGGAAAATCAAACATACCACTTATCTTGACTAAAGTTACAACATGCCCTAATATTCTAATCGGCTGAAACTGATGACGGTGGTGTGATGCACAAGAAGAAGAATGAAATGCAGTGGCACGATTCAATGATGGAGGTGGCATATAGGTAACATCACTACAGTGACCAGAGATACCAGAGGCTATATACGCCGGCCATAATGGCCTATGGTTTTAAATAGTGAAAGGCTAGTATTGTTTATTTCCACCGACAGCTTCAATAGCTTTTTCACCAGGAAAATGACCGTCAATAAAAACAAGCAAAACATGGCCAGCTGATAACACAGAGAGTTAGGATACTTTACTAGATGTACCACAGGCTTTATATGAAGGCCAATAACGACCTAAGGTTTTTAAGTAGTGAGAAGCTGTCGTTCTGTATCTCCTCAGAGAGCTTGAAAACTGCTTTTTCACATGAGAGCTGACCATCAATAAAAAACGAGCAAAGCATGGCCAGCTGATAACATAGAGCAATCTTCACTCGTTTATCTCAAGATGCCAACAATAGGGAAAATAAACATGTCACTGACAGATAAGGAATGGCACATGAATAATAGTTTTAGTTGTAGACTTGTAGTGACTGTTTACGGAGCTAATTCAACTGAGCTAGAGTTGGCTACTGAATAAAGCTAACACACATGACGATGCCATTGCTAATATCAGACTGAAATGACCTACTTGAGATCTAACTGAACAGAGTTAAGCAAATGGAAAATTGATACAGCTGTGGAAGTAGGCATGAAGTGTGTGAATAACAACAGTTTTAAGTGCAAATTCAAGATGTCAAAATTCTAGCGGCATGGTAACTGGCTCACTGCCTTCCCACGAAGGTGGAAAAGAGGTTGGTTGTAGGTAATGACAGAATAGAGACATAAATCATGTTAATTAATATAGAGAACTGTGCCTGATTGACTAGCTGTTTCTTGTGAAATTCGTTGAAGGACTAAGACAAACTTCAGGGAAGTTTCCCATTAAAATTTATGATTTTTCCTGCACATGCTTATTCAACCCCCATGTATCAACGAAATAACTCAGTACAGTATAGGTTGAGTCACTAACAAAATTGACAGTTTAGAAAGCAGTATAGTCTAACCCAAAACAGAAAATACTCCCATAAAGTTGGATCGATGATATAAAGATGGAATAAAAGAAAATCTATGTAGTTACTCACTAACACGATGTCAACAACATTGAGGTTTACACCAAGGTTACTTGCTAATGGAACTCATGAGTCTACAGAATGGTATGAATATACTGCCAAAACTCAATGAAGATTACCCGTTTACAAGTATCTAGTCAGGGTTCGCATCCTCCTGTAGCTGCTTGAGTGGAGATCAAAGATTCCTGCTTCCTTTTAACTGGTTTCATTTTTTCTGTATCTTCCTCCTTCATTTCTTTCAACGATACGAAGGTGTTCTTGTGAGGGAATACTTGAAGAAACTCGCCCTCAAACTCCACAAGCCTTTTCGAAGTTGAAGCTTTTGTGTCGTAAAGATAGACATAGCACTCATCATCATCGTAAGTTAGAACACCACCATTCTTTGTAACGGCTAATAATTCGTTGTCAACCCTATACTCTTTACTCCATTCAAATGACTGATGTCTCTCTCCCTCTTTCTTGACGCCATTATCATTCTTCTTTTTCAATAGCCATATGTCAAAATATTTGTCTTCTGTATCAATTGCAATATACAAAAGCCCATCCAAAACCCCTAGTTTTTGATGAAGCTTTTTCTGCCTTCGTGACAAAGGAGGGAGTGCAAGATGTTCGCAGAACTTTTCCTCAATCAAATCGAAGGTCACGATCTTGTTGACATTCCTGCCAATCCAATATATAGCTTCATTCGCAAAGCTGCCATGTACAAGATCACATGGGGCGAATTTTTGAAGACTAAACTTTCCAAGGTTTCTCCACCCATTGCCACTGCCCAAAGTGTATATGTGGACTTTCAACTTACTGGACTTGGACACAAATGTACCTACAACTTTGTACTCATTTGTTGCAGCAACGTAACCAAATCCGATCGACCAAACATTAAACTCGTCATAATCATCAAACACACCCATCCTGATGTCTGGGAGCATAACATATTCTTGGATGAAAGGGTTACATATACAAACAAGTTCTTTAGGTTGATGTGGAGAAAGACAGATTAAACCATTGCAGGAGCCAATATGGCGACCCCCAAAATCAATTGTCGAACTAATCTCTCTAGTTCTTCCAAGGGGTATTGTTAACTTTAGATTCTGATCGTATTCAAAAAATTGAAATCCACTAGAAGTATAAGCAAGAAAACTTAACATACCAGAATCTTCAGCAGCAGCAGCAGATGGATGATTGACATGATACAAGTGCTTCTGAAAGAAAGAGTACGATGGATCATTCATAACAGTATCAACAATCTTTCTCCAATTTCTGCAGACTGATTTACATTCAAGCACCGATTCTGCTGGTGCACGAGTTAATATCTCTGATGCAAACTCGAGTGGTAGATTGTTGAAATGATCCATGTCGAGATCCTTAATAATCTTCATATTGAGAAATGGTGATTTTTTCTGTAGAAAGAAAGAGTTAGGGTTCAAGAAAAAGAACTTTCAGAAGTCTCGGATGGGAGATTGTTGAAATTCTTGAAATCTTTGTACAGAGAAACAGCAATTTGGTTCAAGAAATTTTGTTAGGGTTTTGAAAATTGGAAAATGGGGGTTCAAGAAAAAAGAATTTTCAGAAGAGGGTAATTTGATTCAAGAAATTCTTGTAATTTTTGTACAGAGAAACACCCAATTTGATTCAAGAAATTTGTTAGGGTTTTGAGATAGGTAACGGGTGTTCTGTGGAACTGGAAAGAGATTTGCGTGATTTGTTAAAATAGGTGTGTTGTGTAGAACGGTATATTTAGGACTACCACTCGGTAATACTGTCTCTAGAATTAATTCCCGGTTAGTTAGTTTAAGAGCATAAAGTGCACTCAAGACATATGTAGGAATGATATTTAGCATGTACAAGAACCAAAGCTCTATTTCCAGTAACAAGTACCCGGTAGAGCGGAAATAAACCGCGAAACGATCTTATCTCCAAAAATGCGACAAAAGTTTTTACACCGTCCGTCAGCCTGCCTAGACGCAACTTACCCGGGGGTAAGAGTAATCCTTAACACATTTTGTGTCGTGTTGTAATGAACAGGGAGTGAGCACACCGCTCTAGTTGGATTTACGTATTCACGACCGTTAAAGTAGCATATTCACTTTATCCCTGCCCAGAAGACAGAGCAAGTCTGCCAACTGGTGGTTTAACAAGTTCGCATGCTGAGGGTATAGCCATCGAAAGAGTTGACCCGGCGAATGACCCGTACACATGAACAAGAGTCCATGGATACGACTTACCACCCAAAAGGGCATATCGCCAGATACTACTAACAACGGTGTTAACGCTCAACATTGTTGGGTAATCGAGTCTGGTTGTTGGATTACCTTTGGACAGGGTCCATTGCAATGATCTATCCCCATCACGATGAAATTTTCGAAGATTACCCGGGCTTGTCGGCCAAGGCTATATACTCGTTGAATATATCAGTGTAGCGCGTGTGCGGCCTAGAACATCTAAGGGCATCATAGACCTTTTATTGCCTCAAACTTTCGTGGCCTAAACGTCCATAGTCCCTCTAAGAAGCTGGCCGCGGAGAGAATCCTATGCATAGCTAGTTAGCAGGTTGAGGTCTCGTTCGTTAACGTAATTAACCAGACAAATCGCTCCACCAACTAAGAACGGCCATGCACCACCACCCATAGAATGATATTTAGCATGTACTTCATCATTAAATTATCTTCATTCTCACAATACACTATGCGCAGTATATATCGATGCTTCTTTTGATCATTGCACTAACAATTGTGGCACTGGTATGGTGCTTCTTTCTTGTGCAAGTGAACCCACATGATTCAAAGGCTCCTATGCAGATAGAGTGACATATTCAGAAGCTGGAGAGTGCATGGCTATCATAAAAGCCCTTAGCTAGATTAAAGTTTAGGGGATTAACAACATTAAAGTGATAGCTGATGTAGACACTATAGTTAACTCTATCTTGTCGGATAACTCCTTCGTTAGATGGGAGAACATGAAGATTGTTAGAGATATCAAACTTCTTATGAATTCTTTTAATTTTTGTCAAGTAACTCATGTTAAGAGAGACATCAATAATTTGGCAGATGTCATTGCTAAAAGAGTGAGAAGAGAGAAAACTATTGAGGTTTCTCACAATGTTTCAAGTTTTACAAACTTTCATAGGCAGGCATATTGAGCCTGCCATTATCTTATAAAATGCATTCATGTTATCTAAACAAATAACATACTTTGGGTAATTAAACAGGTTTTAGGTGTAGATTGTGCTGGTTAAAAGGTGGGGTAAAATGAACTACGGCATTTAATGGTGACACTCTTTTTATTAATAGCAAGTATCATCAACACCATCCATATAATGCTATAAGAGTTGGCAACTTGTTTTCACCGTTAGGTCGACTTTCTCTTCGCCATTTTGGATGATTTATACGAGTAACTGGGTTATTTTTATTATTCTTCTAGAAACTTTTTTTAGATGTAGCTGGAATGGCCTTAGTTAAATTACTTCCTTTTTCCTCTTATTTTACCATAAACCATGGCTTCGACTTAAAATATACACGAACAAAATGAGGTTGAAGACATCAATGACGAGAATGGCGTTTTTGTTTGAGCGAGGATAACATTGTTGTGGGGATGACTACAAACTTCATCGATCAGGAGTCTCGGGACTCTAAATACTGCTTGGTTGTGAAATTGGTGTTGAAAAGGCGAGGGTACCCAAATACACCTCAAAACTTTTCCTACCTATAAGTCCTTTCTCCGAAAGTGATTGTCTATGGACTGAGTCGAGACAATATAGCTAATCGGTTCACACTTCGTGTGATCGTCTATGGATCCGAGATCGAGACAATACAACAACGAAGTATGTTTACTTGATAAAAGTTTCGGACTTAACCAAACACAATAGGATTGCTTATCAAGTAAATAGGAATTAACGTTTGTGTAATTTACTTTAATTATAATAAAACAATTATAATGCGGAAATATAAAGTAAATGACATAACGAGAAAACCGAAAATGCAGAAAAACCTCGGGACCTTGTCCAGAATTGAATACTTTCAGGATTAAGCTGTTATACAAAATTAAACCTAACTTCGTATAGTTGAGACCAAACAACTAAACCTATAGTTCACATAGTTCCGTCTGTATTCCCACACCTCCAACTTATGAATAAGTCACGTACTTGGAACAATTCCTTTGGTTCGTATTCCAAACAGTAAAGGAACAACAAATTTGTTTGGTATCAACTCTATTCAACCAAGTGATATGAGTCGGACAAAGGCTCTTCTGTTTATCTTAACATAAACTCCTTCGTCGGGTTCTTAGATCTATCTTATGTTCAATCACCAAAGGTAATCGTTAAGATTTTGCAATCAATACTTTTAATCACAAAGAATTATATTGATGCCGATCTACACAACTAATCAATCCAATCTACCATAAGGATAAACCGATTATAGTTGGATCCTCTTATACCAAAACAAGTATTGTGCACACCAAAGATTATGAACCCCAAATCAGAAATCTTAAATATCTTCTTTGTCTTCAAATCTTCTTAGATCTTCAATAAACACCTGCACACAACAACTTGAATCTCTTGTGATCAATCACGCACAGAACGGAGTCTGTTAACAATGGATTATCACAAGATCGTCTTTAGCACTAAAAATAGTCTAAAGATCCCTGTCGAAACTTTGATCTAGTTTGAGTGAATCTTATATCATAAGAGAAGATTCTCAAGCATAAACAAACTAGGTGCAATCAAAGTTCAACCACCGTTAGTCAATCAAATCAATCGAAAACACAAGATAAACCATAATTATCTAGTTTCCCACCAACGGTACTCGTAGAGCTTCTCAATCCCAAAGAAGACTTTATAAACTGAGCGGCCGTAAGAGATTTCGCCTAATTAGGTTACTCACCTCTTCGAATAGGCGGCTACACCAGTAACAACACAACCGAGGAAGTTTGCTGTCACGAAGGATTAGTTTGCTAGAAATGCAAACTTCAAGTAGTTATAGACAAGGAAGTTTGGACACCAAGGAATTTCCAAAACCGAAAATATTCTCAAAGATATTCAATACATTCCAAATTCGATTTCCATAATTCTTGGAAATTCTCTGTCCAAAATAATGATCGAAAATCTCTCTGGAAAATCTCAACTAGTAAATGCACATTACTAATTCTCATTTTCCTAAAATAAAATTAACAACCTTAAATAAAAGATTCTTAACTTATTTATTTCGATCCTGGGATTTTCTTCTGTAGCTATTAAGGAATAACTTTGAACAATAAAATATAAACATTCTTGCACGTGTTCAAAGTATGCGACATCCTTTCTTTATAAGTCCTCTTTATAACCTTGAAACCGATTTGCCACACTTCCAAACAAGTTTAGAATTGGTTCATCTGACTTTCAAGAACTATGCGATTGATTAAGAAACACTCAATCACAAATCATGGGTTTCATGGTTCTACCAAAACAAGTTTCGGTTCTACCTCCATGTGAGTATTGTGCATAGTCACACTAGCTTTCCAAAATTCGGTTGACTAGGTACTAGGATCGGTTCCCCACATATATATATGGTATCTAACTTATATGTGTTGCACATGTCTATAGGATCGGTTCCCCTTTGCCTAAAAACGTGTTGCACATGTGCATAGGATCGGTTCCCCTTTCTGCTATAAACCTTGTTGCACCTCATACAAGGATCGATTCCCCTTTGTGATGTGTTGCACATCTTCATAGGATCGGTTCCCCTTTACCCAGATTCGTTTCAACAAAACACAAAATCGATCATACTATCTCAGGTGATTACTTAAGATCGGTTTCACTAATAAAAGTCATACCAATACATAAGTCAGGCCTTTGTGAATAGTTATACCAAGAACACGAACAAGTCATGAGCGGTTATACTAAATCACACATATTGGATGTTCACAAGATATGCAATGAATAACAATCCCAATAACGCCTGGAAATTTCCTTTTCGATTCATAAACAAGTTTATGAACTTAATTCCTTAAAACACATGTAAAACATTATTTCCTAGGATGAAATCCTCACCTCATACCCATACATAATCACAATATCATTTAAACAATTATGTCGATGTCTTATCTACAGAGTTTAATGGTTAAGAAATAAACTTCATATTGTATTCCTTAATATTATGTCTATCTAGAGTGTTCATGCTTCGCAGTTTCGTTTTCAATATGCACGACTTGAAAGATACGTTAGGGAATGAAACAGTTCAAGTCAAATATCACTAACCTCAAGTGGAAGGATGATGTTGTCGTTGTAGCTTATTACTTCTTCACTTCTTCAAGTCTTCGCAATACTTGTAATGTCTCATATCCTAATACTTTCAAGATAACTTATACGAAGTTG
Source organism: Papaver armeniacum (assembly GCA_023531295.1). NCBI lineage: Eukaryota > Viridiplantae > Streptophyta > Magnoliopsida > Ranunculales > Papaveraceae > Papaver > Papaver armeniacum. The sequence continues at coordinate 32,189 of JAJJWW010005117.1, forward strand.
ACTCTAGTACATAATCAAGCGACTCTTAAAATGATTTTTGATTCACTAAAATATGACAACCAAACTTGACATACCAACGCTTGGTGGGTTCAACCGAGCTATGCTCTAACATGTATGAATGGAAGGCGGTATAATATAGAAGTACTATATGAAGTTTTATCAAAAGCGTGGAAATTAGCAGGTTGGATTATGATTTCGGAGATGAATATAGGCATTTATTCGGCGAAGTTTGAACATAGGTGTGATATGTCTTTAGCATAGTAGGGGGATCATGGAGTTTAAATGATGATCTTTTACTTATGGTAACTTTGATCCAAATAAACTCCCCATGGATTACTTGTTTCATTTTGCGGATTATATCTTCAAATCCATGGATTACCTAAAGGAGGTTCGTTGAAGTAGAGCAAATATGCTAAAGTTAAAATTAAAATTGATATCGCTGAGAGGCTTAAAAAATCAATCGATGTCACTCTTCCATCTAAGAAGGTAATTGAAAAAGCGGGGGTCTAACAACCACACCCAATATTTCGTTTAGCAATCTGTATGGACAAACTCCAATATACTTTCTAGAGAATCAACTAGACATCCTGACTCAATCTAGATAAAAAGTATATCAACAAGTTTATATCTCAATCTCTCGATTTGATCTTTACTCAAGCAAATAGAAATCTGCGAGTCTTTATCAAAGAGAGATAACTTGGATGATACCAAAGACCAATATCCAAGTGCCAATCAATTTAAATCAACAACCAAAAGGTCGGATATTCTAATTGATTGAACAACGCACAACCGGTGATATTTCAATTATATAAACAAATATAATACGGAATAGAAATAACACAGACACTAGAATTTTGTTAACGAGGAAACCTCAAATGCAGAAAAACCCTGGGACCTAGTCCAGATTGAACACACACTGTATTAAGCCGCTACAGACTCTAGCATACTCAAAAATAACTTCGGTCTGGACTGTAGTTGAACCACATTCAATCTCACACTGATCCAAGGTACAGTTATGCTCCTACGCCTCTGATCCCAGCAAGATGCTACGTGCTTGATTCCCTTAGCTAATCTCACCCACAACTAAGAGTTGCTACGACCCAAAGTCGAAGTCTTTAATAAACAAATTTGTATCACATAGAAAAGTCTACAGAATAGATAAATCCGTCTCTCATGAATAAACCTATGAGTTTTGTTCCGTCTTTTGATAAATTAAGGTGAACAGGAACCAATCAATAACCCGGACTTATATTCCCGAAGAACAACCTAGTATTATTGATCACCTCACAATAATCTTAATCGACGCAGTGAAAAAAGATATTGCGGAATCACAAACGATGAGACGAAGTGTTTCTGATTTGTTTTTTATCTTGCCTATCGGAGATATAAATCTCAAGCCAATTATTTCAATTGTACTCGTACGATAGAAATAGCAAGATCAGATCACACAACTACAATTAAAGTAGTATCGGTCTGGTTTCACAATCCCAATGAAGTCTTTAAGTCGTTAACCTGGTTTTAGAAGAACAAAACCAAAGGTTAAAAGATAATCGACTCTAGCTTAGCAAACTAGTATCACACGTAAAGTGTGGGGATTTGGTTTCCCAGTTTCTAGAGTTCTCCCTTATATAGTCTTTCAAATCAGGGTTTGCAATCAATGTTAGCTTTGTAACAAAGCATTCAATATTCACCGTTAGATGAAAACCTGATTAGATTCAAGCTAATATTTATCAACCGTTGGATCGAAAACTTAGCTTGTTACACACAAACGAAATGTTTAATTTTGGGTTTATGAACCGTACCCAAACATTAACATTTGTTGGTTCAACAATAGTCAACCAAATGGTTAGCCATATGATCACTCTCATATCAACCATATTCTTCTTCACCATAACTAGTTCAAATGACTCAAATGAACTATTTAGAGAGTTGTTCAATTGATTAGATCTTATGTAACTACACAAGACACAATTGAAGCAAAAACGGTTGGATTCACTCGAATCGGTTCATGAACTTTATAGCCACGGTTTGCAAAAGCATTCCTTAGTTTATATAAACATTAGTTCAAGAACAACCGGTTTTAGATATAACCTACTCAAAGTTCGCGGACTTAAGCTCATGGAAGGAGTACACAAACTCCAGCAGAAATTCTCGGGTGAGAACTTCCGCCAGTTCGCGGACTTGGCTTGTGCCACTTCCATTTCTCTTGATCAACAAAGTTCGCAAACTTTGGTTCAAGGAATAAGGACTTATACATATATGTGTTTCCACAACAATGCTTATATCCTACCAATGGTTATGTAATCTAAACTATCATTTCAATCATTGAAACATTCTCAGAGAACGTTATATAGCCGTTATTCACAGACCATTTTTCGTCAGAGAAATTTCCAAAGTGATTGAAACATATCATGACTTTCGTCACTAGGTAAAGATGAATTCGGTTAAAGCGAAAGCTTACCAACACATATTTCGAGAAATAGATAGGCGAGTTAAACTTGACTCAAAATAGCAAATGTGTATAATGAAAGTCTATACGTCTAAACGACTTTTGTCTCAATAGTAGGAGATAGAGTAAATAGACTTTTGAGTGATGAGATAAGTTTAAGTCTCCACATACCTTTTAGTCGATGAAGTTCCACCGGTTCCTCAAGTAGTCCTTCGTCTTGTATGATGATTTCCATGGAGTTCTTGAGCTCAACTACACTTTTTATCCTAGTCCGAGACCTTTAGCTACATAGGATAGAAATCAAGACTTATAGTTTTGATCACTAACATTGACAAACATGCTTGAGATAGAAACGCAAGCGAGTTCGACCGAGCAATGCTCTAACAATCTCCCCCTTTGTCAATTTTAGTGGCAAAACTATTAATACATATGGAATACAACAAATAAATAAATTAACTTTTGTAGCTCATATTCCACATGTCTAATCTTCAACATTACTCGAAATCTTCGTCACTTCCAAGTACTCCAATGATCCCAAAGGTTGTAAGTTTAGCATCATCATTGTTGAAAATTCGTATCTATAACAATAAGAAAACAAGAGTTCTCAATCATTGTTATACAATGTCATAATATCGTTACACAGCGTCAAAGTTCAATTGTATCACAACTTCAACAACAATACTATGGTGATATGTATCACTCCCCCTTAGTCAATACTCCATCTCACATGGAAACCACTCCCCCTTACATAATGATCCGAAAACCATATGTATTTGTAGTGTAAACTACATATTAATTCTCCCCCTTTTTGTCAATAAAATTGGCAAAGGTAGAAGAACGGGATCCTAATGAAATTTCCGAAAGAGACATTTCATGACCAAAAGAAAGAAACACATATCATCTTATTTAGATGCAATCATAAAGCCAAAGCTAAATGCATTCATCAAGGAGTTTAAAGATACAAGACAACCCCTGTAATATTCCACATCCGCACTCCCCACAAAGATATGGCAATTAAGCGCAAGTTCCAAAAGAACTCTCCCCCATAATATGTCATTCTCGAAAGAACAACAAGAGCGACCTTAATTTCGAAAGAAAAGAAGGATTTCTTTGGACATAACAAATCACATACAAGTATGAATTTGAATCCAAAATACTCAATTAAATTAACCACAAGAGAACCCATGATTAATTTAATCAAAATAAATAATCAAACTAATCACAAAGAGTAATCAATTTAACTGCCCATACTCACATAAGAGAATCTATGGAGCAATGACTAAGTTAATCATGAAAATAACCAACTCAATCAAAAGTGCTCAAACATAAGAAAACTTATGGAGTCATAACTAAATAACCAAACAAGATGATTAATTTAGTTCAATATGCTCGTCATAAAGTACCTTATGGAACAACAACAAAGCTAACCATGAAAATAATCAACTTTGATTGTTTTAGTGCTCAACATAAGACACATTACGGAGCCTCACAGTAATACACACAAATTATGGATCAGGGAAGATCAATTACTGCGGAATACACAAGGATGCATTCTATTTTCCATCAAAATTTGCACCATGACATACAATAGACATAATCCTTGAAAAACAAAAGATTTTAACCTATCTTCCATCAATAATTGATAATATAGGCTTAAATTTTGTATTTGTCAAAAGTCCATTCATTCCTTTATCAATATAAGAATATCGACTTACGAAAGACTTTACTTTTGACAAGATATGGGCAATCATAGTTCACGGACGCAAACACACATATCCCATAAACAATTGCAATATATAAAACCATAAGGATTAATACTGCAAAAATTATTTTCCAAACAAGTTTAGAATTTAAACCAATAAATCTAAAAACAAGAAGATGAGAACGTTGGACATAGCTATGTGTAATCACAATAATGGCTATTCCAAACTCTAGTTATTCTTCTAAAAAAAATAAATAAAAGATTTACTAGATGTTAACACCTTTGAAGAATTCTTTATCGTCCCCGAACTCCTTGTCGTCAACAACCATTGGGACATAAGGTTCATTTTATATCAATAAACCTTCTTGGTTGATGATGTCGAACCAGGCCTTCTGAATCTCATGAGTCTTAAACACAAAAGCCTTTATTTGTTGAATCTCCTTTCGCATCTCTTTCAACACTTCAAGAACATCATAAAATTTCTGAGAGTTTGAAGGAACGACTCTTGGCTTCCTCACATTCCTTCTTTTTCTTTTCAATGTTGGAGCTAACGGAGATTTTTCGTTTTCCTTCATGATTGATGGCTTGACAATCATATTAACATCCTTTCTATCAGAAGACAGAGCACTTGGAGCATCCATAGGTGTATGGGTTTGTGAGAGGAAATCAAAGATTCAACAAGTAGTCTTGGGATAAAAAGGAGTTTCAAAGAAGTAAAAGGAATGTAGGGTTTCGAAACCTTTAACAGGTTCGTACACGACCACTCTCAATCCTATGAAGAGTAGAATTGTCGATAGTACCCTTTCTTTTTGTTTGACAGACACAAAATCAAAACTAAGAAAAAGAAAAGAAAAAACTTTTCCTAAAGCCTATGAGGTACAAAATCATTGTCTCTTTGATCATGCACATGTGACAAGATTTTCATCAATCAACACAATTAAATGCGTTGCGGTGAACAATAATTTGTCCACCATTTCCTCATGAGAGGAATCCTCAGACTTCTGTCTATCAAACCGACTTGACCATAATTTCTTCTCTAATGGTCTTGGTTTGTCCTTGGAAACTAACTTCTTAGATGAAGATAAAATCCTACATACCTCAGCGGTCTTCTGAGAAAGTTTAAGATTCCTTGTTAAATGATTTGCTCTTCGTTAAGGTTTGTTGACGTGCCTTAGTTGGTGTTTGTACTTGTAACACCTTGAAAGTTCATGACCCCTTTGAGAACAATACGAACACGTCAATCTAGGATAAAAATCAGGCTTTTGAGATGTGCACGCAGCTAGGCACATAGTGGAACTTGAAACATTATAAACAAAGTTTCCAAAGTATGGATCAACTTTATCTTCCAGAATAGTTGGATTATCTTCTGAAAGAATATTAAGATTGATGTATGTATTGCTACAATTATCAAAATAAATACTTTCACCTAGAAGTGCAACACTTGATTTCTTGTCTTCATTAGAATCATAGTTGTCAGACATTCATCAAGAGTTGCAGCAAGACCTTTGTTCCAGTGTATTTTCTACGATTTGGGCACTCGTTTACAAAATGAACAAATCCTTTACACTTAAAGCACTGAGGCATATCCTCGTCATCAGTTTCATCAATATCCCTATTTTTAGGAGGAACACTATTATGAGATTTGACTGATTCCTTAGGCTTATCTTTAGAGAACCGTTTACTTCTCTTCAGCAGAAAATCCCTAAACTGTCTTGTGATCATCGAGAATGATTTGTCAAGATCTTCATCTGATGAATCTGTCTCGAGTGATCATCTTCAGAGATATACACTTTTTTACTTTTATCAAGTAATTTAGTGTCCTTTAGTGCTTTGAACGCAACATCCTTAGTCTTAGATGAATGTTCATGATCAAAGATCTTAAGCTTCCCAACTAGCGTATTTCTGGAGAGATTATCAAGGCTATTTCCCTTAACTATGGCATGCTTCTTAGAATCGTATGTGGATGGCAGCGATATGAGAATTTTCATCACAATATCCTTTTCAGGAATAGTCTTACTTAATGCAAAAGATGCATTAATAATTTCAGACACTTTGTGATTAAACTCATCAAATATTTCTTCATCTGCCATATGAAGGTTTTCCCAATCAGAATTAAGGTTTTGAAGCCTAGCTTCCTTTTCACTTGTATTACCTTCAAAAACGGTTTCTAAGATATCCTAAGCTTCTTGCGAATTAGTGCAGTTTGTCACATGGTGCTGAAGATTTGGGGTAATGGCATGTATGATGGCATTCAAACCGTCGGAATTTTGCTTTGCAGCAAGTACCTCAGCAGGGGTGTATTCACCAATATTCTTGGGAACATTTACATCACCAACTGCCATGACGGGAGGATCATAGCCATTAACAACATATACCCATGATTGAAAATCACGCGCTTGAAGAAAAGCTCGCATATCAATTTTTCACCATATGTAATTAGAGCCATCGAATACTGGTGGTACGTTAATAGAGATAACACCTCTGTCCATAGAGTCAGATCGCTACAAACACAGACTTATAAGGTCTTAAACGTGTTTGCTTTCTCTGATACCAATTGAAAAATGGGGGGTCTAACAACCACACCCAATATTTCGCTTAGCAATCTGTATGGACAAACTCCAATATACTTTCTAGAGAATCAACTAGACAGTCAGACTCCATCTAGATAAAAAGTATATCAACGAGTTTATATCACAATCTCTCGATTTTATCTTTACTCAAGCAAATAGAAATCTGCGAGTCTTTATCAAAGAAAGATAACTTGGATGGTACCAAAGACCAATATCCAAGTGTCAATCAATTTAAATCAACAACCAAAGGGTCGGATATTCTAATTGATTGAACAACGCACAACCTATGATATTTCAATTATATAAACAAATATAATGCGGAATAGAAATAACACAGACACCAGAATTTTGTTAACGAGGAAACCGCAAATGCAGAAAAACCCCGGGACCTAGTCCTGATTGAACACACACTGTATTAAGCCGCTACAGACTCTAGCCTACTCCAAATTAACTTTGGTCTGGACTGTAGTTGAACCCCAATCAATCTCACATTGATCCAAGGTACAGTTATGCTCCTACGCCTCAGATCCCAGCAGGATGCTACGTACCAGTGTAGTCAAAATCGCTCTCTAAGGCCGATTACTCACCGAGTTATTGCTACAAGCTCTATGACCGAGGCGATTTCCGATTCCAAGGCCTCTCCGATTTTTAGCAATTAAGGCTACCGATTTGACCGATTTTTTAGAAAAAGTTAACGATTTTTCCGAGTTGGCCTTGCATGCACTTAAATCAGAAAATAAAATATTCATAACCCTTAGATAAAAGTTATAAAATAGAAAAACCTCTAAATACATGATAAATACGTTCAATATAACAATATTACACACTTAATTACATTATAATGTTAAAATTTTAATTTTAATTAGGTACAAATCATGACTTATAAGCAGCAATATATAAATTATTAATAAATAGATTCCGAGTATTAGACCAAGTTTGGCGATTTCCAAGTCCGAACTTATTGCTCCTCGCTCCAAGCTCCCCAACCGAGTAGCACCGAGGAACGATTTCGATTACTTTGCTACGTACTTGATTCCCTTAGATGATCTTACTCACAACTAAGAGTTTTTACGACCCAAAGTCGAAGACTTTAATAAACAAACGTATCACACGAGATAAGTACATAATAGTAATAGCTAAATCTATGAGTTTTCCTCTTTTGATAAACGAATAAAACTATGAGTTTTGTTCCGTCTTTTGATAAATCAAGGTGACAGGAACCAATCAATAACTCGGACTTATATTCCCGAAGAAAAGTAGTATCGATCTGGCTTCACAATCCCAATGAAGTCTTTAAGTCGTTAACCTGGTTTTAGAAGAACAAAACCAAAGGTTAAAGTAGAATCGACTCTATCTTAGCAAACTAGTATCACACGTAAAGTGTGGGGATTAGGTTTCCCAGTTGCTAGAGTTCTCCCTTGTATAGTCTTTTAAATCAGGGTTTGCAATCAATGTTAGCTTAGTAGCAAAGCATTAAATATTCACCGTTAGATGAAAACATGATTAGATTCAAGCTAATATTTCTCAACCGTTGGATCGAAAACTTAGCTTGTTACACACAAACGAAATGTTCAATTTTGGGTTTATGAAACATACCCAAACATTAACATTTGTTGGTTCAATAATAGTCAACCAAATGGTTATCCATATGATCACTCTCATATCAACCATATTCTTCTTCACCATAACTAGTTCAAATGACTCAAATGAACTAGTTAGAGAGTTGTTCAATTGGTTAGATCTTATGTAACTACACAAGACACAATCGAAGCAAAAACGGTTTGATTCACTCGAATCGGTTCATGAACTTTATAGCCACGTTTTGCAAAAGCATTCCTTAGTTTATATAAACATTAGTTCAAGAACAACCGGTTTTAGATATAACCTACTCAAGTTCGCGTACTGGGGTCGCGGACTTAAGCTCATGGAAGGAGTACACAAACTCCAGTAGAAATTCTCGGGTGAGAACTTCCGCCAGTTCGCGGACTTGGCTTGCACCACTTTCATTTCTCTTGATCAACAAAGTTCGCAAACTTTGGTTCATGGAATTAGGACTTATACATATACGTGTTTCCACAACAATGCTTATATCCTACCAATGGTTATGTAATCTAAATTCTCATCTCAATCATTTAAATATTCTCAGAGAACGTTATATAACCGCTATTCACTGACCATTTTTCGTCAGAGAAATTTCCAAAGTGATTGAAACATATCATGACTTTCGTCACTAGGTAAAGATGAATTCGGTTAAAGCGAAAGCTTACCAACACATATTTCGAGAAATAGATAGGAGAGTTAAAATCGGCTCGAAATAGCAAATATGTATAATGAAAGTCTATACGTCTAAAAGACTTTTGTCTCAAGAGTAGGAGATAGAGTAAATAGACTTTTGAGTGACAGATAAGTTCAAGTCTCCACATACCTTTTAGTCGAGTAGTACTTCGTCTTGTATGATGATTGACATGGAGTGCTTGAGCTCAACTACACTTTCTATCCTAGTCCGATACCTTTAGCTACATAGGCTAGAAATCAAGACTTATAGTTTTTATCACTAACATTGACAAACATGCTTGAGATAGCAACGCATGCGAGTTCGACCGAGCAATGCTCTAACAGTAATTGAAGCCCAACTCAGGTATGGGAAATTGATGAAACTTTTTTTTTCTGTGGTTTCTGATGCATATTGGATGCCCCATATCAATATTGAAACACAATTTATCTTCCATATTTGAAACATTTTGAATAGGCCAAGTATTCCCTTGGTGCTAGTATAAATTAGAAGACATAAGGCTAAAGGAGTTTAGTTTTGGTTTTATCATATTTGTGAGGATGAGAGTTATATCTTCTTTGAATCCTAATTGTTGTCTCTTGGGGGATTATATCATATAATTCTAGAGCCTCAAATAGATGCCTCTTATTATCTTTTAGTTTCCAATTCATATTGGAGAGAAACTATAAGTTGTTTAGGAGAAGAATCTCCATTTTTAGGTTCTTCCTTTATTCAAAGGTAGAAGAAACTAATTTGGTTGATTATTTATCCATTTCAATTTAGCCTTACCTCTTCATTAAGCACCACGATCATCTTCTTATGCAAAACTTATCAAAACTAAGAATAATTCATACACCTTGCTCCATATTTTCTTTGATTCCTACTAGTATTGCCACCTTTGATATCTCCTTTGCTTCTCTCAAATTCTTAGCCTAGAACATAACTTATTTCTTTTATTACCTTCTTAATTATCTGTTAGATCATAGCTCTGTTGAACCCAACAAGCGTTGGTATGTCAAGTTTGGTTGTCATGTTTAAGTGAATCAAAACTCATCTAAGAGTCGCTTGATTATGTACTAGCTAGAGACAACTTCGTATAGGTTCGACTAGAAAGTCTAGGATTATGAGACATACAAGTATTACTCGAAGACCTGAAGAATGTGAAGAAGTAACAAGCTACAACGACAACATTATCCTTCCTCTTGAGGTTAGTAATATTGACTTGACATGTTTCATTCCTAACGTACCTTTCAAGTCATGATATATTGAAAACATAAATGCGAAGTTGTGAATGATTATACTATAGTAGTGAGACATGATCACATGATCATAGTGTTAAAGAATTAGGATATGAAGTATAACGCTTATCTTTTGAACTGCGTATATATGACACCGACATAATCGTATGAATGCTATTGTGATTATGTGTATGGGTAAAGGTGAAGATTTCATCCTAGGAAACAATATTTACATTTGCTTAAAAGAAATACATTCATGAATCGAAAGGGAAATCACTGGGGTTATTGGTATTGTTATTGATTGCATATCTTTGGATTACTAATATGTGTGAGTTAGTAGAACTGATCATAACTTGTTATTTATCTTGATATAACTAATCACAATGCCTGACTTATGATTTGGTATGACTTTTATTAGTGTAACAGATCCTAAGTAATCACCTGAGATGGTATGATCGATATTTGTAATTGGTGTGACCGATCCTACTAATTGGTGTGACCGATCACAAAAGAGTTGTGTAATCGATCCTTGTAATTGGTGTAACCGGTCCTAGTAATTGGTGTAACCGATCCTAGTGCCTTGTGTAACCAATCACAAGTAATACCATGAGTATATGGTAACCGGTCCTGGTAATTGACGTAACCGATCCTGGTAACTGATGTAATCGGTCCTGGTAACTTGTGTGTTCGATCACAAGCAAACCATATTGAGATAGAACCGATCCTTGTGTTTGGTAAAACCGTGAAACCATGATTAGTGAATTGATATTTGATCAATCACATATTAATCAATTCTAAACTTGTTTGGAAGTGTGGTATAATCGATTCCGAGATTGTAAATATGAAAGAGGAATTACAAATATGTCCACACACTTTGAACATGAACAATAACTCTTATCTTTGATTGTTCAAAGATATTCCTTAATTACTCAAGGAGATCCCGGTACGAAATAAATTAAGAATCTTTTAATTAAGGTTGTTAGTTTTATATGTTTTAATTACCAGTAATTAGATTCATATCTCTAGAAAATAAAAATTGGTAATGTGCATTTACGAATTGGAGATTTTCTATTGAGAGATTTCGAAAAAATTGGACAAAACATTTCCAGGAATTATGAAAACCGATTTTGAGCATTTATTGCATTATCTTGAGAATATTTAGTTTTGGAAATTCCTTGGTGTCCAAACATCCTTGGTATATAAATACCCAAGTTTGCATTTCTAGCAGACTATCCTAAGAGCCAGGCAAACTTCATATTTTTGTTGTTTCTGGTGGAGCCATCTATCCGGAGAGGAAGGTACCCTAATTTGGTGAAATCTCTTACGACCGCTCGTTTAAATATTTTTGTGGGATCAATAAGCTCTACGAGTACCGTTGGTGGGAAACTAGATAATTGCAGTCTATTTTAGTTTCGATTGATTTGATTGACTAACGGTCGTTGAAATTTGATTGCACCTATTTTGTTTATTCTTGAGAATCTTCTCTTCTGATACAAGATTCACTCAAACTAAATTGAAGTGTCGACGGGATCTTTAAAACTGTTTGTAGATTTAAAGACGTCTTGTGATAATCCATCGTTAACAGACTTCGTTCTGTGCGTGATTGATCATAAGAGATTCAAGTGGTGTTGTGCAGGTGTTTATTGAAGATTAAAGAAGATTTGAAAACAAAAAAGATTTCTTATTTGGTTTCTATATCTTTGGGTGTGCAAAAACCTTGATCGTCTGGGATCCAACTAGAATCAAATTTATTCGATTGTTCAAATCAAAACTCTAATACTTCGGTAGTTGTTGGATAGATTGATCTAACCAAGCAAAGGAGATTATTTGTTAAACGGAAGAGCCTTTGCGTATGACTTGAGATATCTTCATATGAAAGAATGAAGAGATTTTTTACCAAACGTATTTGTTGTTCCTTTACTGTTTGGAATACGATCCAAAGGAATTGTTCCAGTGCGTGCACTTATTGAATGTCAGAGCGCAGGGATACTAAAAAAACTAAGTGAGCTAGGTTTTAGTCGCTTGGTCTCAACTATACGAAGTCGGTTTAGATTTTGTGAAGCGGCTTAATTATGAGAGTATTAATTATGGACTAGATCCCGAGGTTTTTCTGCATTTGCGGTTTCCTCGCTAACAAAATCTTGTTGTGTCATTTACTTTTCCTCTCCGCATTTATAATTGTTTTTATAATTTAAAGTAAAATACACAAACGTTAACTTCTTATTACTTGATAGTGATCCTATAAAGCTTGGTTAATTCCGAACCTATTATCAAGTAATCACACTTTGTTTGTTGTATTGTCTCGATCTCGTATCCATAAACGATCACACAAAGTGTGGATACCGATTTGTAGTATTGTCTCGACTTTGTACATAGACAATCACTTTCGGTAAGAGGACTTATAGGTGGATAATTTAAATATTGTGGTGTATTTGGGTACCCTCGTATTTTCATTATCAATCAATTCTCTATATCACTAACCATTCTCTTGAAGTTCTTAACACCTTTGAAACTCTCTGTTTATGGGTGAAAACTATTCCTGCCGAATTTGGTAATTTGGGGTGTGTGGATGAGGAATGAATCTAAACCCTAAACAAATGCACTGCACGGTGAGTGCTTGTAGATTCGGAAATCAATCTGTGCAAGTCCGGCCTAAACCAAGAAATGGCCGTTCCAGACTTTTTTCGGTCACAAATTGAAGGAGATGGGGTTGATCTTAGGGAGGTAAGCGAAGAAGGTGTTGAGATTGTGAAGGTGTTGGCTTGCTTATGACTTGTAACAGAAAGCTGAACCGGCTTACAGGATGAAATCTATCAGTTCCGGTGATTTGTATTAACACTTGGTTTCTGTTTTTTGTCTGGACTTGCTCTGTTGGTGGAAATAGGGAGGAGAACCTATTTATACAAGTCATTGAGCCTTATTCACGTCTCTCGTGGGAAGTGGAGGAAGTGGAGTAGTGGAGGTGTGTGTTGGTGTTACACGACCAGTCTTGCCCACTTCTCCTGTCATCTCTAACCGTCCATAACTTCCTAACACGTTCTTGTGATGGCGCGTTGCACGCCGCACGCCGTAAACCGCCGGACCAATACCCCAAAGATGTATCCCCAGTTTGTGACATGATTGATGTCTCGAGTGTGTGGATCGTGGGACCACAAAAGGTAGCATGTAATGCTAAATTGAATAACTGCATTATTCAGGAAGTTGATACTTGTGAAGTATCATGTGTATTTTATGCGGGTACTGCATCATGGTGTGGTAAAGTGACGGGTGATGATTACCATGACGCCTCACTGACCAGGGTTGTATAACCAAGCCGATGAAGTTGGAGGGACGAGATGATCTTTGAGACACTCATCTGCGACCGTTGGTGGAATTAGGATTTTAGAAGAGGTGCGCAAGCATCCCTCTTCAGCCTAGTCGAATCCCAGCTTGGGATATGACTTTGGCCAGGCCGACCGTACATGCGTGTAGACGGCATGACGGTGTAGGTGCCTATACCCATTAACTCACGAAAGTATGATCTGTGCCACTCAATTCGTCCGATGAAGTTGAATGGTCGAGATCAATTTGTGACAGAAAACCAGTGCCGCAATAGCCACGCGTCATGCCGACTTCGGGCGCACGTTCCAAGGTGACCAATCTTGGTCGGTCTTGGCCGATCGGTCTGGTGTGAAGGTGGTAGGTTGGTGTTCACGCCTATACCTGAATATCCCATGAAAACGTGATCCGGGCCACTCAAATCGTCCGTGAAGTTGAGCGGTTGAGATCGGTTGCGGTTTGGGAGGTGTGACCACGCTAGTTTGGGCGCGCGTCTTGGAACAACCAGAATGATATGCCTTGGCCGATCGGGTGATGGGATAGATGGGTCCACGGTGGTCATGCTTTGGTATGACCAGGACCGCTAATCTAATCTTGGACCCTCCATTCGTGCCAGAAAAGATGGATGTCGTAATGCTTGAAACCCGAATTTTGGGTTTCAAGGCCGTAAGGCCAATGCTTGATTCGGCATTTAATTGGGATAACCAACCATGGTTGGTCCCTGACCGATTGGTCAAGTATGTAGGCGGCCCACGGTGATTGTGTTGACATGCTCTGGGTCCTTTGAATCTACATCTACACCCTCCATCTATACCTGCGAAGATGGATGGTTGAGACTGTTTTGCGACACATGTAATATGCCGCAAACCCTAATTTAGGGTTTTCCGCCCATACTGCTATGGTTTGGACATTTTGGCAAGCCATGCCAATTCTGGAGGGAGGCCGACCATGAGGGGTCCGCATTGGTTCGGCAGTGGATATTCCATACCTGCTTGGGGGTGATGGAATTGATCTGGGTCATCCAATCATGCTTTTGGAGTTGGATGACTGTGATCATATCCGGACTGATACGGTCAGTCCGGATGCTCAATCGAGCTAGTATAACACACCGAGAGGGGCTCAACCAAGGCTAGTATAACACACCGAGAGTCACTGCACGGGTATTTCGTACATGGTTTCATTATAATGCTTGGAGGTTCGTGTTGCTCGTAAGAGTAACACTATCGTCATGCCGCACGATAATGAGTACAGAAATACAAGGCTGATTGCGCATTAATAATGCTAGAAATTCACATGGTATATGGGATTGTTGCTACATGCTCCAACCTCGATGAATTTCGTGTATTCACGAGAATGGGATTGTTGCCACATGCTCCATTCTAGGTGAATTAAGTGAGGGAGTATCCAACACTTATTAATGGCTTTATCTTTTACAAGATGTCAGCGCATAATTTTCTGGTTTTTACAATTTTAACCTTAAATGAAAATCCACTATCAACATTAAGTCCCCTGCCTAGCACATAATGGTTACACTATTGTGGGGTAGGCATGAGATGGTGACATATACAAACGTAAGAGGACAATATAAAGGAAGTCTACCTGGACGGATTCTGGCCGTGGGCAATCCTCCATACGTGCGCGATCTTAAGCCTTGATGAACCGGCTTCCTCCCTTAGGTGTTTGAGTTAGGGACAAGATTCTTCTTCTATGGGATTCCGGGCGTGGGTGCTTACACACTGCTGGTTGAATCGCTTGTGTATCCAGATGCTCTTCTGATTAGGGCTCAAAAGAAAGCTTGACTTGGTCGGTGTCGAATCCCCATATATCGAGCACCGTAATCGTTTTAGGGTTTCCTCAGCATATATGCAGGTATAGAGATTTTGAACCACTTTTACGATTTTGCAATAGGGCTTTCTCGCAGAAACTCTG
Organism: Papaver armeniacum; assembly: GCA_023531295.1. Classification (NCBI taxonomy): domain Eukaryota; kingdom Viridiplantae; phylum Streptophyta; class Magnoliopsida; order Ranunculales; family Papaveraceae; genus Papaver; species Papaver armeniacum. Next base: position 47,667 of record JAJJWW010005117.1, read on the forward strand.
TTTCCTCATCATGTCGAACACCAGTGGATCGTCTTCTTCATACCATCCAGGATCTTTCGTTAAACGTGCAAGACCTGCGTCTGGGCTTCATGATGAATCCTCTGCTCGTGTTCTCCGAGTCAAGAAGATCATACCTAGGTTCGTCTCTTTTTCCTTTTCTCGAATAATTGCTTGTTCTTCATAATGATCGAGGTGAATAATCCTCTCATCCTTGCAGAGATATCCTACCGGAACATGTGTGACGGTTATCGATGATGACAACTTAAATGATCCTCTTCCTTCAAAATCAAACACACCTACCCCTGTGAACCTCGAAGATGCTGATCTGGGTATCTCATCTTATGAATACCCCAATGCAGGTCTTTCCTTCGATGTTCGTATAAAATGTTTATCCTCCAGCTACCGAGATGTCGGTGGATTCTTAGTGCGGAAGGAGTTTGTGCCTTTGTACACAAAGTTATGGAGGAAGTACGCCATATCGCAACCAGAATGTGGTCCCAAGCACTTTGTTCATCCGCTTTGGTCACCGCGTAATGCGCCTTCTTCCCATGATTGCTGAGATGGAGAATATTTCTATCCGCAACGTTGCTGAATCAAGCCTCGAAAAGTGGGAGAATATGGTATCTACCTGCGAATCCATGGAGTTCAACGTGGGCTGGTTGCGGCAGCGTCTTGATATTATCAAGGTCGATCGAGTGGGCATCCTCGTGAATGTTGTTCCTGCTGCGAAAGCTATCTTGGAAGAGGAGAAGGCTCTGGCCGCAGAATCAAAGGAGGTAGAGCGGGCTGTACAGGACTTGAAGAAAAGAACAAAAAGATATCAAGCTAGATTGGAGATGATGCTCTCAAGGAACTATAATCTTATAGATGGCCTCCTCTAAGTCGCATTCAGCTGCATTCATTTTTGCCAAAAGTTTTTGAACGTCTTTGTGGAATAAATTGTATTGGTTTTTGATTGGTGAAATGGGTTTTTTCATTGATGCATCTCTGAATATAATTGGTGATTCAAACATGTAATGAAAATAAATGCCTGTATTGTTGACAGAGCAGATAGTGGTCAGGCATGATATGCCTTGAGCCATTTTCCATTGATGAATGCTTCCAATTTGCCTCCGTCCACCTTAATGATCTTGTAGTAGCCAATATTGTAAGCCTTGGTGACTGTGTAAGGACCTTCCCATTTCGGTGAGAACTTTGGTGCGGACATGTCTTGTTGGATGTGTTTGGCTGTTTTCAAAACCAAATCTCCCACTTTGAAAACACGTGATTTCACAGTTTTGTTGTATGCCCGGGAAATTCTATTCTTGTACACCTGAGTGTGTTCTTCTGATTTGCTTCTTCTCAAATCCAGAGTGTGTAACTCCGCTACTCTAGAGTTAGAGGTTTCACTTTGTTCTAGTAGATCCATTTGCCGCCGCAATCTGGCCGATGGGATTTTGATCTCTCTTTGGCTGCACTGCATCCGCCTCCGTAAACAAGTGAGTATGGGGAAACTCCAATGGAAGTTTTGGGTGATGTCCGTATGCCCATAGCTCCATTGGTAACTGGTCATGCCATTCTCTAGGGTTATCGTGTAATTGTTCGATCGATGATCCGGATCAATGTCTTGTTGGTACTTTCAAACTTGTCCGTTCCCTTGAGGGTAGTAGATGGTGGAGAAGACATGTTTAATGCCATACTCTTCAAGTAGCTCTCGTACTTATTTATTGGCGAAGGGAGTGCCATTATCAGTGATGATATGCTTAGGCACACCAAAACGACAAATGATATGTTCTTTAATGAAAGCCGCAATCGTTGCTCCTGTAGTTCCTCGCAGGGGAATGACCTCTACCCATTTGGTGAAGTATTCTGTCGCAGTTATGATGTACTCGTGCTGCTTCGATGATGGAGGATTGATTTTTTCGATAATGTTCAGTCCCCAGCTGTAAAATGGCCATGGACTGCTTATTGAGTGTAAAGGGGTGGAAGGCGCGTGAACAAGGTTCCCATGAATTTGGCATTTGTGACAGCTTTGCACAAAAGCGGCTGCATCATCCTCCATAGTCGGCCAATAGTATTTCTCGTGTATCTGGAGAAACAGTTTCCTCTTCCCTTGATGTTCCCCTTTATGTGTTTCCTTCAGCATGACTGGGATTTCTTCCCCATCCAGGCATCGTAGTAGATTACCTCCAAAGCTCTTGCGATACAGGATCCCTTCATGCAATACGAACCGCTTAGCCTTTTGCTTCATCTTGATAGCATCCTTTTGTTTGGCAGGAGTTGTTCCGTCACGGAGATAACTAATGTACGTCTCTCTCCAGTCCCCAGTGTGGTTCACGTTAAAAACTTCCAATTGATGTGGCGGTGCTTGAAAATTTGAGCAGGACTTCTGAAGTAGCATGGATTGAGTCTCCATCTCTGGCCAGTAATAGCCTAGGCGTTGTAGTCGTTAGTAAAGCGTTATCACCAGTGATTGTCCACAAATTTCGTTGTGAACATGATTCAGCTGTAGTTGTGCTTCGTCATCCCCAAGACATCTTGACAGGGAACCATCCGGGTTCCGATAATACAAAGATACCATGAAGCATGAAGAAGTTCTGTAGCGTTTTAAGACCGACCTTTCCATGGGAGAGTGAGCTGTTGAGCTCTTGAATGATAGGAGTTCGCCAATCGTCGATCTTGGTGTCTTTGCATTGTGATAACCATGTCGATTCTATGGTTCTCCTCTTTACTGTCAGGGTTTCTTCCAAACCTTCGAACTTCAATTTGGAAGCCGGTGTTGCTAGACAATCGGCGTGTTTGTTGTTCTTTCTGCGACCGACATGGGTTATGGTTGCATCAACAAAATAATTGAGAACCTTTGCGCTTCTCGATCGATATGGAGCTAGCGTTACTTCCTTCGGTCGTATACTCCATTCATCGATTTACCAAAGAACTTGGAGTCACCTCTTATCTCCGGACGCGTGACTCCCGCTTGCTTGGCTATTGACAGCCCTATGAGGAAGGCTTCATACTCCGCCGAGTTGTTGGTGCATTCAAGTCCGGCTTGAAGGAGTGTGAGAATACTTCCCGATTGGAGATACTAATACCACGCCCGCTCCTCCGATATGCTAGGGTAGCAGAGCCATCAAAATACAAGAGCCGCACTTCTTCTTCCAAAACAGAGACGTCTGGAAATTCTCCACTTTGTTTGGCAGGAGTTGTTCCGTCACGGAGATAACTAATGTACGTCTCTCTCCAGTCCCCAGTGTGGTTCACGTTAAAAACTTCCAATTGATGTGGCGGTGCTTGACAATTTGAGAAGGACTTCTGAAGTAGCCTGGATTGAGTCTCCATCTCTGGCCAGTAATAGCCTAGGCGTTTTAGTCGTTAGTAAAGCGTTATCACCAGTGATTGTCCACAAATTTCGTTGTGAACATGATTCAGCTGTAGTTGTGCTTCGTCATCCCCAAGACATCTTGACAGGGAACCATCCGGGTTCCGATAATACAGCATACCATGAAGCATGAAGAAGTTCTGCAGCGTTTTAAGACTGAAATTTCCTTGGGAGAGTGAGCTGTTGAGCTCTTGAATGATAGGAGTTCGCCAATCGTCGATCTTGGTGTATTTGCATTGTGATAACCATGTCGATTCTATGGTTCTCCTCTTTACTGTCAGGGTTTCTTCCAAACCTTCGAACTTCAATTTGGAAGCCAGTGTTGCTAGACAATCGGCGTGTTTGTTGTTGCTGCGACCGACATGGGTTATGGTTGCATCAGCAAAATAATTCAGTAACCTTTGCGCTTCTGATCGATATGGAGCTAGTGTTACTTCCTTCAGTGCGTATACTCCATTCATCTGATTTACCAGTAACTTGGAGTCACCTCTTATCTCCAGACGCGTGACTCCTGCTTGCTTGGCTATTGACAACCCTATGAGGAAGGCTTCATACTCCGCTGAGTTGTTGGTGCATTCGAAGTCCAGCTTGAAGGAGTGTGAGAATACTTCCCCAGTTGGAGATACTAATACCACGCCCGCTCCTCCAGTATTACTGCTAGGGGTAGCAGAGCCATCAAAATACAAGAGCCGCACTTCTTCTTCCAAAACAGAGACGTCTGGAAATTCTCCAGGGAGGTCTTCGTGTAGCCCTGTAGTGCCTTCTCCAGGAAATGCTACCAGTAAATCTGCAACTGCTTGACCCTTGATAGCTTTAGGTGACGCACACATTATGTCCATCTCTGACATTTGGAGAAGCCATTTGCCTGTCCTTCCAGTCAGGACCGGCTTTGAAAGTAAAAATTTTGCAGGATCGGATTTAGACACGAGTATCACCCTATTGGACAGTAGGTAATGCCTAAACTTCTGAATGGAATGGATCAAGGCTAAACATGCCTTTTCCGCTCTGGGGTATCTGAGTTCAGCGTCCCTCAATATTCAGCTAAAATAGTATATGGGACGTTCAATTCCCTCGTCGTCTTCCTGAGCGAGCAGAGCCCCCACTGCAGTGTCACTAAAGGAAGTGTAGAGACACAACGGCTTCCCTTATACATGAGACTTCATGATGGCCGGAGATGACAGTATTCGTTGAATCTTTCGAAAAGCCTCTTGCTGGGTTGTGGTCCAAATAAATCTAGCTCCTTTCTTTAGCAAGGGAGTGAATGAGGCGGCAAGTTGGGCTAGACCCCAGTATAAAAACGTCGGATGTAGTTTACCTTGCCCATGAAACTTTGGAGTTCCTTCACGGTTCGTGGAGGTGGCATTGTGAGGATAGCTTGAGTCTTGGACGGGTCTACCTTGATTCCTTCCGCGGTTACTTGGAATCCTAGAAATTTTCCTGAAGAGACACCGAAAGCGCATTTCAAAGGATTCATCTTCAACTTGTATTCTCGACACCTCTCGAACACTTGCCGTAAGACGTTGGTGTGATCTGCTCGATCCCTTGACTTGACCACAATATCATCTACGTAGTCTTCTACTTGTTTATGCAGCATGTCATGGAAGATTGCCGTCATAGCACGTTGATACGTTGCGCCGGCGTTCTTTAGACCGAACAGCATAACGATATAGTAAAAATTGCCAAGAGGGGTTCGGAAGGCTGTCTTACTTGCATCGTGCTCATACATCCTTATCTGATTGTAGCCACTGTAACCATCCATGAAGGAAAACATGCCGTGTCCGCTAGTGGCGTCTACTAACATGTCGATGTTACTCAGAGGAAAGTCGTCCTTGGGGCAGCACTTGTTCAAGTCTCTGAAATCCACGCAGCACCGAACCGTAGCTTTTTCTTCTTTCTTGTGACCACATTAGCCAACCGGGTCGGATGATGGATAGGTCGATGAAGCCTGCAGACTAGTAACTTCTCGAATTTCATTCTTGATTTGTTCTTCTACCTCATGTCCGAATTGCCTCGGAGATTGCTTGATTGGATTGGATCCGGGTATGACATGTAAGTGATGGGTGACCAATCTTTCATCCAGACCAGGCATTTCCTTGTATGTCCAGGCGAACACATCTTGGTACTCCTTGAGTAGTTGAACAAGACTCGTACGTTCGTCTGTGGACAGAGTCGAACTGATAGAGACCGGCCTGGGAGATTCTTCATTCCCGACGTTAACAGTCTCGAGCTCGTCAGTCGTGGAATTGGTTCCATCTTATAGTTGTCGTGGGGCGTACAATACCTCCTCTTGTATTCCGTCGTTCTTGCATCATTCAATTGGGCGGAGAGACTGGGTGCCAGTCTCTCCTGCTAATTGCTAACAGCGGCGCCGGTATATTGTCTTCCCCTTCTGGTCACGTTTCGCTTCAAAAGTGCGTCCCCTTTTGGTGTGAATGTGGGTTGAAGCTTCACTGGATAAAGATGGATGCCTCGTCAGAGAAGGCGTGTCGTGGTGCTTGGCCCTCAGTGATGCAAGTCGATCTTCTTCCTGGATTGAAGCCCACGTGGGTAGTGGGGTGCACAGGACTTTGTCTGATTTTCCCTACGAAGTATCTTTTGGCTCGAACAACTCCACTCCGCATATTGGTGCGTATGGAGACAATGATGCAGGAATACGGATGACTTTCTCATTTAGCATGGTCTTCAGGCACTGGTGATACGTTGAAGGAATGGCCTTGTTGTGGTGAAGCCATGGTCTCCCCAGTATCATATGGTAGTCCGGCTCCTTTTCTATGACTTCAAACTTTGCTCTTGATCGAACGGGTCCCTCTTGATAAATTGATTGACATACCCGTATGTGCTGGTCTGATTTCTTTCAAAGTCCGTCATCGTGGTGGGCTGTCGTACAATCTTGCATGGGCTAACCTTGGCTGTCTTGAGAGTCTTGAGAGTAATTACATTCGAAGATGCTCATGTGTCGACGAGGGCCCTCCTGAACTCTGAACCCTTGATGTGAGCGGTAACATGTAGGGCCCGGTTGTGACCTTCCTCTGCCATCATGTCGTCCTCTGTGAATATAACATTATTTACAGATATTTCCGATGCATTTAAGACTTCGGACGAGAAGGAGTCGGATGTACGTCTGCAGCTATTTTATTAACTGCAAACAAACGTCTCGCCCGTTGATTCTTCGAAAGGTGCAAGAGTTCACACAAGCTTTCCACTAGAGATGCCGCTTCCCGATCCACTGGCCTCTGGTTCGTAGTAAAGCTGTTGATCTGAGGGGGACTAGTCCCCGGTGTAAAGGTCTCCGGAACGCTCATCTCTGATGTCATCTTGATGAGGAGATCAAGTATGCCGTTTACCGCTTCTTTGATTAACTCCATGTTCTTCGTGTGAATCTCCTGTACCCGTGCTAGTTCGCTTAATGTTGGGAATCTCCTGATCATACCGTCAGATACGCCGTTAGGAGGAGGGGTACCTCCGTTGGAGGAGCCATCAGGATTTGAGACCGTCGAGGTGGTCCTAAGACCAACCATCTCGAAATTAAATGAATAGTATTGAAGAAATTGATTTTACAACCGAGAGATTAACCTCCCGCTGTGGTCGCCAATTGTTTATGGATGAAAACTATTCCTGCCGAATTTGGTAATTTGGGGTGTGTGGATGAGGAATGAATCTAAACCCTAAACAAATGCACTGCGCGGTGAGTGCTTGTAGATTCGGAAATCAATCTGGCAAGTCCTACTAAACCAAGCAATGGCCGTTCCAGACTTGTTTCGGTCACAAAGTGAAGGAGATGGGGTTGATCTTAGGGAGGAAGCGAAGAAGGTGTTGAGATTGTGAAGATGTTGGCTTGCTTATGACTTTTAACAGAAAGATGAACCGGCTCACATGATGCAAGCTATCAGTTCCGGTGTTTTGTATTAACACTTGGTTTCTGTTTTTTGTCTGGACTTGCTCTGTTGGTGGAAATAGGGAGGAGAACCTATTTATACAAGTCATTGAGCCTTATTCACGTCTCTCGTGGGAAGTGGAGGAAGTGGAGTAGTGGAGGTGTGTGTTGGTGTTACACGACCAGTCTTTCCCACTTCTCCTGTCATCTCTAACCGTCCATAACTTCCTAACACGTTCTTGTGATGGCGCGTTGCACGCTGCACGCTGTAAACCGCCAGACCAATACCCCATATATGTATCCCCCAGATTTGTGACATGATTGATGTCTCGAGTGTGTGGATCGTGCGACCCACAAAAGGTAGCATGTAATGCTAAATTGAATAATCGCGTTATTCGAGAAGTTGATACTTGTGAAGTATCGTGTGTATTTTATGTGTGCGCATCATGGTGTGGTAAAGTGACGGGTGATGATTACCATGACGCCTCGGTGACCGATTAACTCCCCGACTGGGGTTGTATAACCAAGCCGGTGAAGTTAGACGGACGATATAATCTTTGAGACACTCATCCTGCGACCGTTGGTGGAATTAGGGTTTTAGAAGAGGTGCGCAAGCATCCTCTTCGGCCCGGGTCGAATCCGGCCTTGGGATATGACTTTGCCTGCTGGACCAGTACATGCGTGCAGACGGCATGACGGTGTAGGCGCCTATACCCATTACCTCACGAAAGTATGATGCGGGCCACTCAATTCGTCCGGTGAAGTTGAATGGTCGAGATCAATTTGTGACAGAAAACCGATCAGCCGCAATAGCCGTAAGCGTCATGCCTACCGGCGCACGTTCCAAGGTGACCAATCTTGGTCAGTATTCGCCGATTGGTCTGGTGTGAAGGTGGTAGGCTGATGTTCACGCCTATACCTGAATATCCCATGAAAACGTGATCTCGGGCCACTCAAATCGTCCGGCGAAGTTGAGCGGTTGAGATCGGTTGCGGTTTGGGATGTGTGACCACGCTAGTTTGGGCGCGCGTCTTAGAACAAACCAGGCATGATATGCCTTGGCCGATCGGGTGAGGGGATAGATGGGTCCACGGTGGTCATCTTTGGTATGACCGGACTCCGCTTAATCTAATCTTGGACCCTCCATTCGTGCCGGAGAGAAGATGGACGCTCGTGATGCTTGAAACCCTAATTTTGGGTTTCAAGGCGTGCGCCAATGCTTGATTCGGCATCTGGTTGGGATAACCAACCATGGTTGGTCCTGACCGATTGGTTAGGTATGTAGGCGGCCCACTGGTGATTGTGTTGACATGCTCGGGCCCTTTGAATCTACATCTACACCCTCCATCTATACCGCGAAGATGGATGGTTGAGACTGTTTTGCGACACATGTAATATGCCGCAAACCCTAGTTTAGGGTTTTCCGCCCATACCGCTATGGTTTGGACGTTTTGGCAAGCTAGGCCAATTTCGGAGGGAGGCCGACCATGTGGGGTCCGCGTTGGTTGGCGGTGGATATTCCATACCGCTTGGGGGTGATGGAATTGATCCGGGTCATCCAATCATACTTGTGGAGTTGGATGATCGTGATCATATCCGGACCGATACGGTCATCCAGGATGCTCAACCGGGCTAGTATATCACACCGAGAGGGCTCAATCGGCTAGTATAACACACCGAGAGTCATCACGCACGGGTATTTCGTACATGGTTTCATTATAACGCTTGGAGGTTCGTGTTGCTCTATAAGAGTAACACTCGGCCGCCATGCCGCATCGATAATGAGTACTGAAATACAAGGCCGATTGCGCATTAATTAATAATCTAGAAATTCATGGGGTATATGGGATTGTTGCTACATGCTCCAACTCGGATGAATTTCATGTATTCCTGAGAATGGGATTGTTGCCACATGCTCCATTCTAGGTGAATTAAGTGAGGGAGTATCCAACACTTATTAATGGCTTTATCTTTTACAAGATGTCATCGCATAATTTTCTGGTGTTTACAGTTTTAACCTTAAATGGAAATCCACCATCAACAGTCTCTTAATAATTCCATTCTCACATAAAATTCTACTTCGTATATCATAATGCCATCCTCCTTCACTAGCTCTATGTTTCTTCTTTAAACATCCACCAACACCTTGCTTCACGTTGCTTCACGTGAAAGGAGATTCAACATCACATTATCTAAATTGAAAAATAGGAATATAATTTTTACTAGAGTTACGGAATGGTTTATGGGTTATTCCAGTGGAAATCGAATAAAAATTTATTATACTTGCACATCTGATGCGTGTCGTAGGTGCAATCAAATTAATTAATATTTCCACTCAATTAAAAATAATATAATGGAAGTCAAGTTCGTTCCCACGAGGAGCAAGAGATTCTAGTTGTAAAAATTGTCACGAAAGGGGGTGTAAACGCAAAAGAAAATAAGCAAAGCAATTAAAAGATAAAGTTGAAAGCAATAAGAGAGACAAGACCAAGGAATCATTCTTCGTTGCAAAACAATGAATCAAGTTATGTTCTTTTCTACTTGTTATTAGTCACAAATTATCACCATCCGTAGGTAAAGCAGCTAAATCAGTCTAAACCCCTAAATCCCTTCTATCACAAGGACAGGAAGTTCTCGACTACCGGATTCTATTTACCAAACCACCTAGTAGTATATCACTCAAGATGTAATTTAAAATAAACGCATTAAGATTTATGAACTTATTAGGTTGATATTAGTAGTTAGACTCTTAGATCAAGGTCTACTTGCTAACGTTGTTTTCACACACAATTGCTCCACGGAATCCCTCCGCAAGGTCTCGTGTTTGCTACTTATGTAAAGAGTCAAGAAACGATTACTTATCTCCTAACTTTCACTAGCTTTAGATCAAATTAACAAATCAATTTAGTTGGCCACCCAAACAATCTATCAATAAATCATGAATGTCATTAAGATCATTCCTATTAGTAAAAACAAACGATAATTATGTGAAAAACTTCAAGATAGAATTGAAAACAAAAACTCAAATCATATTAAGAACTAGGAATTCATCCTCAATCAATAATAAAATTAGCTACTCATGTTAAGGAGTTCACACAAAGAATAAGAAAAGAAAAGTGTTGTGTGTGTAGAGAGGTGTGTAAAAAGATGTAGAAAACTTCTCTATTTATAGGCTTCAATATTCTCCAAATCTTCTAAGGAATAGAATCCTTTTCCTTTAGCAATTCAATTTCAAATTCAAGTCTTTCTCATCTTCCATCTTCTCTTTCCAAATTTGAGCCCAATTCTCCATCCAATTCCTAGTCCAAGTCTTCACACCCATGAGAGAAGTCCATAGAAAATTTTGGAATTTTTGGCTCGCCGGAAAACTGGTATTATGGCCGGAATCCGGCCGGAATAGTCGTCGTCGGCCACCTGAAAATTTCTCCGTCAGTGGAATATTCGACGGAATATTCCGTCAGTCCACCGTTAGGACTAACGGTCAAAAGGGTCAACCGTCAGTCAACTGTTAGTCAATCGGGTCAAACCAGATGGTGAGTCAGTTTCTGAGTCAGTCTTGCCGAGCTTACTCGTCTTACTCTACTGTGATGGATCTACTGGATCGGTCATTTGAGACATCGAGTCGACTCATTAGGAATAGAGAACCGGCCGAGTCTTATTATTACAGGACTTCCCGGCCAATTTCAGGCCTCATTTCTTCACCTGTTAAGAAATCCTAAGACATACATCTAAGCATTCTTCCACAACCCATTCAAGCTCCCCTGTAAATCAATTTCTGCAGTACAACCCTCATTCACATCTTTCTTGTTTTCACAATTCACATGATTCAACACCAACTTTCGACAAAGAACCATTAGAGCCATTACATACGCATCTTTTTGTGTTGAACTAATCTTCACTTACGATTCTACAGACCCCCAACAAAGATTCATTCGGTCGTGATAAATAATCGGCTTCCAATTTCAGCTCAAACCCCTAACCCATAATCAACAACAATACCAGGTCATCTCTCAGACTGCATTTATTCTTCAATTGCAGACATGAATCGAAACCCTTCACAATTTCATCCTCTTCCACATGTTGTTGACGATTCTCACCGATTCCAACAAACCCAATTACCTTCTCTTTGTCTTGATTCATTCAACACCATCAGTAACAACAGCTTATCCATTCTCTTACACAGATCGATCCACAAACCCATAAATAACTCGAACCCATCTCTAATCTCTCAATCTCAGTTCAGAAACCTATCGACATCATCAATTTCCCAATTTGAACCTTCAATCAAAAACCCATCTCGTTCTTCAGTTGAATCTCGAATCAACCACCAATTAGTATCACACCGTGTCTTCTTCTTCCCTCTCGGTTTCATACCCATTCCGCCGTAACCACCATCTTCGATTTCTTCCTCCCCGAGTTCCATTTCTCGATCTCCAAATTCCTCCCCGAGTTCGACACAGCAGCACTGTCTCTTTTCAATTTCGGTGTAGAGATGATTGAGAAGCAATCTCTCGATTTAGGGTTAGGTATAGGGTAGGATGGTACACCCCAAGGACGGGGACCACCCCAGTTGGGTGCCCATAATAGGATGTCACTTTCCGATAAGGGCTAACTTGGGATGGCAGCCCCTTAACCACAGCTAGTCTGTCTTTAATAATCCTCCAAAATAGAGATGCCCCTTAACATTGACTGGGCTCCAGATAGTGTTTTCCTGTAAAATGATGGCTTTGCCCTTTTTGCTCAATTTGGATCATTCATTCTTCTTTTCCTCCGTGCGACTCCAAAGTAGCTACAAAACTCAAAAACACACGTAAAATACATAATTTACTAGAAAAATAGCAAAGAAAGCATAAACTACTAGATAGTAAATACGGTGTATTCTACACCTATCAAATTCCCCACACTTAGACTTTGCTAGTCCTCGAGCAAATCAAACCAAAACTTACAACTTCAAAGCGTTCCACGTCACAAGCATCCAAAGAGTTATGAGGACATAGAGTTTCGCATGCTAGTAATAAGAAGTTAAAAATACTAAAGAACATATTCTCATTCTTAAATGTTGAGTGAGAAATAACCACACCATAATGAGAGAACGCGTGTTTGAGAAACGATCAATAAGCATTTCGCCTCGACTTCTGCCTCACCAAAAAGGATTTTATGATAATTGCACTCAAAAAAGACGGCTTTTTTATGGGTCACACATGTGTGTGAGGTAGGAATGAAGAGAAAAATCCCGCAACACGTTGAATGGTGGGAAGGACAACTAGAAATATTTTTAAAAACCCACATCTTTTAGTATTTTGAAAAACCATTTTTCTGACGATCTCTACGAAAGGAAATCAACCATTATTATCGAGGATGAGATTACTTACTCACCTTCACATCCGATCGCCAATTATGATAACACCACTCTCACGGCATCCAATAGAAACGTTTTCCGCTCCTCGTCTTGATCTTCATGGTCTTCGTCTTCGGTTTCAACTATTTATGATAAACCCTCGAATTTCATAAATCCTTGACAATTTTTTTAACTCTTTTACCTTAAAAAATCCTTGTCGCTTGAAACTTCCTTATAAATTTTCCTTCCCCACGGCTTATTAAAACAAAACAAATATTTCTCTTTTTTTTTTTCAATTTTTTTTTTTTTTTTTTTTTTTTTAAACAAGAGAAATAAAATACAAAACAAAAAAATGGCCGTGGGAGAAGTATTTTACCGCTTGATTCTTCACAACTTGTATCGTCTTGAAATCATAAACTTCAAAAATTCTCACCTTTTAATTTTCTTCGCTTTCATGAATAAGTCTTCATACTTGGATATAAAATTACCTCATTGTATTGTAAGTCCTCAACATATATGTAAAAATCTGCTCTTTGTATGTTGCTTTACTTGTATTTGAAATTTGCTCTTTTTCTCGTTCCGTTGCTCGTAAACCTTGAACTTTTCCAACTTTCCTTGTAGATTTTGATGTCGCTCCTTGTTGATGATGAATGTGTTTCTATGGACCCGTTGTTGTCGCGAGAGAGAATGGTGCTAACTGCAAATCGAACTACAAGAAGGAGGCTTTCATCTATAGACGTCACCCTTATGATTGACAAAATTAGCACTCAAGAGATCAAAGAGTAGTGCTTCTATTGGTGGGAGGTTGGGTAGCTCACCATTCTACCCGGAATTAACGTATGGTGACACACACTCAAAAGAAGCTCTTTAGTAGACGGAAAAATTTCTGGTCGGTGCCTCACATGATATGAATACGGGTAGTCTCCACTAATGATTGATCAACAACTCTAATAATGCATTTCTCCCTGCACCAAATTCGCATCACCGGCATGATTAAATCCATTATTTAACACTCAAACAAGCAAGAAATCCGAATGTAGTTCTCTAACATTTCCAAGTTCAATTATGTCGGTCAAAATCTCTATGTAAACATACCTAGAAGTATGCTAGTGACTCTAAAATCTTTAAAAGTTGAAGTTTTATGTAAAACTTTTATTTTTATTTTTGAATTTTGAATTTTTTTGTAATTTTTTTTTAATAAACATGCTTAACCACTCCCCCACACTTAAACCTTACATTGTCCTCAATGTAATTGAATCCTCCTAGTAAAGTCAAGGTGGGAAATTTTAACATGATAAGAAACAAGAAAAACAAATAACAAAAAGCAAAAGGATAAGAAATACAAAACCTATGGGTTGCCTCCCATTAAGCGCTTGTTTTAAAGTCGACGGCCCGACTTAGCTCTTGCAGGATTCATTCCCCATATACTAACAATCTAAAAATTTGAGGATCCACCCATAATACCTGTTTTGAAAACAATAACTTCACACAAATATTAACACAAGAAAATAATAGTGAAATTATCGCTCGATAGCAATTTTCCCCACACTTATTCTCGTCCACACTCGGAAGTGTATAAAGAACATAGAATTTGGGAATTTCCATGTGTTCCTCTTGGCAAACCTGCATAGTGTTAGAATCAAGTGTTTCCAATGGTGGATATCTAGAAACAAAATCATCCAAAAATACTTTCGAAGCACATACATTCAAACCAATAAGAGGTAAAGGAGAAGAATCAATATGCAAAGGGTTAGACAAACCTTGCACAATCTCTTGTATTATAGAATCCTCTTCATCCTTAAAAAATTCAAGTGAATTACTTACCTCTTGTATATCGTGGTCCTCTATTAAACCTTGCAACCATTCTTCGTCGTTTTCTACCTTAACCAAAGTCTTGGCATCATTAAAATCATTGGCAAGTTCAATTGGGTCTTCCACAAAATCAATGAAATTAGTTTCATCCTCTAGTATCATCTCTTCAACATTCTCATCATCGGAATCGGGCCATTCACGAAAATGATTCTCGTCGGTATAAATTGTAAGATCTTCTTGTGAGGGTATTACACCGTGTATAACAATAGGTAAGTCACACCCAATCTCCTCCTTTTGAATAGGCGAAGGATCGTTATTATGATCCGGAGTTGGAATAACTTCCTCATTGTTGCAACGCTCATACACTTCCGCGGACTCATATCTTTCCCTAAGGAATTTTTTCGAAGCACTAAATGCATCATCTTCAAGCTCTACCTTTTGAATAGGTGCTTGATCATTATTAAGATCAAGGCTCGAGTAAGCTACACTAGCGTCTTCAAAAGTGTCCAAAGGTTGGTCCTTTTCAACACAATCATCTTCATTTTCAGACTCACCATAAAAAGAATCTTCATCGGTTTCATAACCTTTATCCCGACGTCGTTTAAGTTCCATATGAATAGTCCTACTAATTTCTGCGACAAGCTCTTCCGAGTCTCCATCATCTTCCAATTTGTATAATTTATGTGCAAGTTTCCTGACATTCACACGCTTACCACCGTTGATAGAGTTTCTAGACGGCATCTCCTCTTTTGGAAAAAGTGAAGGAAAAACACGATGAAGAGGAGTATATTCCAAATTCTCTGTCTGCACATTACTAGGAAACAAATTCTTAGATGCATAACTATCCTTCCATCCATGTGATTGTCCACTTACATACCCGTCATAAGGTTGTTGATATGTATGAGAATATCCATAAGGTTCTGTAGAAAATTTATCATAGCCAAAATATTGGTTTTGATTGTATCCTAAGGATGGTTGGAAGTTGTCATAATGTTGAGGTTGAAAACCGTATTGATTGTTGTAATATGCTTGCTCTTATCCACCATACATGGAAAACTGGCACCTGAAATAAGATTCTCAAAAACTAAGTTAGATACGATATAGAATCCAACAAAGCAAGAATAAAGCAAAAAGAAAAATAAAAACAACTAAAATCGCCCGTTGCTCCCCGGCAACGGCGCCAAAATTTGATGCGTGTCGTAGGTGCAATCAAATTAATTAATATTTCCACTCAATTAAAAATAATATAATGGAAGTCAAGTTCGTTCCCACGAGGAGCAAGAGATTCTAGTTGTAAAAATTGTCACGAAAGGGGGGTGTAAAACACAAAAGAAAATAAGCAAAGCAATTAAAAGATAAAGTTGAAAGCAATAAGAGAGACAAGACCAAGGAATCATTCTTCGTTGCAAAACAATGAATCAAGTTATGTTCTTTTCTACTTGTTATTAGTCACAAATTATCACCATCCGTAGGTAAAGCAGCTAGATCAGTGCTAAACCCCTAAATCCCTTCTATCACCGGACACGGAAGTTCTCGACTACCGGATTCTATTTACCAAACCACCTAGTAGTAACTCAAGATGTAATTTAAAATAAACGCATTAAGATTTATGAACTTATTAGGTTGATATTAGTAGTTAGACTCTTAGATCAAGGTCTACTTGCTAACGTTGTTTTCACACACAATTGCTCCACGGAATCCCTCCGCAAGGTCTCGTGTTTGCTACTTATGTAAAGAGTCAAGAAACGATTACTTATCTCCTAACTTTCACTAGCTTTAGATCAAATTAACAAATCAATTTAGTTGGCCACCCAAACAATCTATCAATAAATCATGAATGTCATTAAGATCATTCCTATTAGTAAAAACAAACGATAATTATGTGAAAAACTTCAAGATAGAATTGAAAACAAAAACTCAAATCATATTAAGAACTAGGAATTCATCCTCAATCAATAATAAAATTAGCTACTCATGTTAAGGAGTTCACACAAAGAATAAGAAAAGAAAAGTGTTGTGTGTGTAGAGAGGTGTGTAAAAAGATGTAGAAAACTTCTCTATTTATAGGCTTCAATATTCTCCAAATCTTCTAAGGAATAGAATCCTTTTCCTTTAGCAATTCAATTTCCAAATTCAAGTCTTTCTCATCTTCCATCTTCTCTTTCCAAATTTGAGCCCAATTCTCCATCCAATTCCTAGTCCAAGTCTTCACACCCATGAGAGAAGTCCATAGAAAATTTTGAATTTTTGGCTCGCGGAAAACTGGTATTATGGCCGGAATCCGGCCGGAATAGTCGTCGTCGGCCACCTGAAAATTTCTCCGTCAGTGGAATATTCGACGGAATATTCCGTCAGTCCACCGTTAGGACTAACGGTCAAAAGGGTCAACCGTCAGTCAACTGTTAGTCAATCGGGTCAAACCAGATGGTGAGTCCCCGCGAGTCGGGTCTTTATTGAAGCTTACTGGTCTTACTCGGATGTCTTTGGATAAGCTGGATCGGTCATTTCAGACACTGAGTCGACTCGCCGGAATAGAGAACCGGCCGAGTCTTGGCTGTTTACAGGACTTCCCGGCCAATTTCAGGCCTCATTTCTTCACCTGTTAAGAAATCCTAAGACATACATCTAAGCATTCTTCCACAACCCATTCAAGCTCCCCTGTAAATCAATTTTCGTACAACCCTCATTCACATCTTTCTTGTTTTCACAATTCACAGATTCAACACCAACTTTCGACAGCAACCATTAGAGCCATTACATACTGCATCTTTTGTGTTGAACTAATCTTCACTTGCAGTTACAGACCCCCAACAGCATTCATTCAGTGCAGCAGTAAATAATCGGCTTCCAATTTCAGCTCAAACCCCTAACCCATAATCAACAACAATACCAGGTCATCTCTCAGACTGCATTTATTCTTCAATTGCAGACATGAATCGAAACCCTTCACAATTTCATCCTCTTCCACATGTTGTTGACGATTCTCACCGATTCCAACAAACCCAATTACCTTCTCTTTGTCTTGATTCATTCAACACCATCAGTAACAACAGCTTATCCATTCTCTTACACAGATCGATCCACAAACCCATAAATAACTCGAACCCATCTCTAATCTCTCAATCTCGGTTCCGAGAAACCTATCGACATCATCAATTTCCCAATTTGAACCTTCAATCAAAAACCCATCTCGTTCTTCGGTTGAATCTCGAATCAACCACCAATTAGTATCACATGTGTCTTCTTCTTCCTCTCGGTTTCATACCCATTCCACCAGAACCACCATCTTCGATTTCTTCCTCCCTGAGTTCCATTTCTCGATCTCCAAATTCCTCCCTGAGTTCAGACGCAGCAGCCTGTCTCTTTTCAATTTCAGTGTAGAGATGATTGAGAAGCAATCTTCTCGATTTAGGGTTAGGTATAGGTAGGATGGTACACCCCAAGGACAGTGGACCACCCCGAGTTGGGTGCCCATAATAGGATGTCACTTTCTGATAAGGGCTAACCGAGATGGTGACCCCTTAACCACAGCTAGTCTGTCTTTAATAATCCTCCAAAATAGAGATGCCCCTTAACATTGACTGGGCTCCAGATAGTGTTTTCCTGTAAAATGATGGCTTTGCCCTTTTTGCTCAATTTGGATCATTCATTCTTCTTTTCCTCCGTGCGACTCCAAAGTAGCTACAAAACTCAAAAACACACGTAAAATACATAATTTACTAGAAAAATAGCAAAGAAAGCATAAACTACTAGATAGTAAATACGGTGTATTCTACACCTATCAAATTCCCCACACTTAGACTTTGCTAGTCCTCGAGCAAATCAAACCAAAACTTACAACTTCAAAGCGTTCCAAGCGTCACACAAGCATCCATAGAGTTATGAGGACATAGAGTTTCTGCATGCTAGTAATAAGAAGTTAAAAAATACTAAAGAACATATTCTCATTCTTAAATGTTGAGTGAGAAATAACCACACCATAATGAGAGAACGCGTGTTTGAGAAACGATCAATAAGCATTTCGCCTCGACTTCTGCCTCACCAAAAAGGATTTTATGATAATTGCACTCAAAAAGACGGCTTTTTTATGGGTCACACATGTGTGCAGGTAGGAATGAAGAGAAAAATCCTGCAACACGTTGAATGGTGGGAAGGACAACTTCCGAAATATTTTTAAAAACCCACATCTTTTAGTATTTTGAAAAACCATTTTTCTGACGATCTCTACGAAAGGAAATCAACCATTATTATCGAGGATGAGATTACTTACTCACCTTCACATCCGATCGCCAATTATGATAACACCACTCTCACGGCATCCAATAGAAACGTTTTCCGCTCCTCGTCTTGATCTTCATGGTCTTCGTCTTCGGTTTCAACTATTTATGATAAACCCTCGAATTTCATAAATCCTTGACAATTTTTTTAACTCTTTTACCTTAAAAAATCCTTGTCGCTTGAAACTTCCTTATAAATTTTCCTTCCCCACGGCTTATTAAAACAAAACAAATATTTCTCTTTTTTTTTTTTTAAATTTTTTTTTTTTTTTTTTTTTTTTTTTAAACAAGAGAAATAAAATACAAAACAAAAAAATGGCCGTGGGAGAAGTATTTTACCGCTTGATTCTTCACAACTTGTATCGTCTTGAAATCATAAACTTCAAAATTCTCACCTTTTAATTTTCTTCGCTTTCATGAATAAGTCTTCATACTTGGATATAAAATTACCTCATTGTATTGTAAGTCCTCAACATATATGTAAAAATCGCTCTTTGTATGTTGCTTTACTTGTATTTGAAATTTTCTCTTTTCTCGTTCCGTTGCTCGTAAACCTTGAACTTTTCCAACTTTCCTTGTAGATTTTGATGTCGCTCCTTGTTGATGATGAATGTGTTTCTATGGACCCGTTGTTGTCGCGAGAGAGAATGGTGCTAACTGCAAATCGAACTACAAGAAGGAGGCTTTCATCTATAGACGTCACCCTTATGATTGACAAAATTAGCACTCAAGAGATCAAAGAGTAGTGCTTCTATTGGTGGGAGGTTGGGTAGCTCACCATTCTACCCGGAATTAACGTATGGTGACACACACTCAAAAGAAGCTCTTTAGTAGACGGAAAAATTTCTGGTCGGTGCCTCACATGATATGAATACGGGTAGTCTCCACTAATGATTGATCAGCAACTCTAATAATGCATTTCTCCCTGCACCAAATTCGCATCACCGGCATGATTAAATCCATTATTTAACACTCAAACAAGCAAGAAATCCGAATGTAGTTCTCTAACATTTCCAAGTTCAATTATGTCGGTCAAAATCTCTATGTAAACATACCTAGAAGTATGCTAGTGACTCTAAAATCTTTAAAAGTTGAAGTTTTATGTAAAACTTTTATTTTTATTTTTGAATTTTGAATTTTTTGTAATTTTTTTAATAAACATGCTTAACCACTCCCCCACACTTAAACCTTACATTGTCCTCAATGTAATTGAATCCTCCTAGTAAAGTCAAGGTGGGAAATTTTAACATGATAAGAAACAAGAAAAACAAATAACAAAAAGCAAAAGGATAAGAAATACAAAACCTATGGGTTGCCTCCCATTAAGCGCTTGTTTTAAAGTCGACGGCCCGACTTAGCTCTTGCGAGATTCATTCCATATACTAACAATCTAAAAATTTGAGGATCCACCCATAATACCTGTTTTTGAAAACAATAACTTCACACAAATATTAACACAAGAAAATAATAGTGAAATTATCGCTCGATAGCAATTTTCCCCACACTTATTCTCGTCCACACTCGGAAGTGTATAAAGAACATAGAATTTGGGAATTTCCATGTGTTCCTCTTGGCAAACCTGCATAGTGTTAGAATCAAGTGTTTCCAATGGTGGATATCTAGAAACAAAATCATCCAAAAATACTTTCAAGCACATACATTCAAACCAATAAGAGGTAAAGGAGAAGAATCAATATGCAAAGGGTTAGACAAACCTTGCACAATCTCTTGTATTATAGAATCCTCTTTCATCCTTAAAAAATTCAAGTGAATTACTTACCTCTTGTATATCGTGGTCCTCTATTAAACCTTGCAACCATTCTTCGTCGTTTTCTACCTTAACCAAAGTCTTGGCATCATTAAAATCATTGGCAAGTTCAATTGGGTCTTCCACAAAATCAATGAAATTAGTTTCATCCTCTAGTATCATCTCTTCAACATTCTCATCATCTTGCCATTCACGAAAATGATTCTCGCGGTATAAATTGTAAGATCTTCTTGTGAGGGTATTACACCGTGTATAACAATAGGTAAGTCACACCCAATCTCCTCCTTTTGAATAGGCGAAGGATCGTTATTATGATCCGGAGTTGGAATAACTTCCTCATTGTTGCAACGCTCATACACTTCCGCGGACTCATATCTTTCCCTAAGGAATTTTTTCAAGCACTAAATGCATCATCTTCAAGCTCTACCTTTTGAATAGGTGCTTGATCATTATTAAGATCAAGGCTCGAGTAAGCTACACTAGCGTCTTCAAAAGTGTCCAAAGGTTGGTCCTTTTCAACACAATCATCTTCATTTTCGAGACTCACCATAAAAAGAATCTTCATCGGTTTCATAACCTTTATCCCGACGTCGTTTAAGTTCCATATGAATAGTCCTACTAATTTCTGCGACAAGCTCTTCCGAGTCTCCATCATCTTCCAATTTGTATAATTTCTGTGCAAGTTTCCTGACGTTCACACGCTTACCACCGTTGATAGAGTTTCTAGACGGCATCTCCTCTTTTGGAAAAAGTGAAGGAAAAAACACGATGAAGAGGAGTATATTCCAAATTCTCTGTCTCGCACATTACTAGGAAACAAATTCTTAGATGCATAACTATCCTTCCATCCATGTGATTGTCCACTTACATACCCGTCATAAGGTTGTTGATATGTATGAGAATATCCATAAGGTTCAGAGAAAATTTATCATAGCCAAAATATTGGTTTTGATTGTATCCTAAGGATGGTTGGAAGTTGTCATAATGTTGAGGTTGAAAACCGTATTGATTGTTGTAATATGCTTGCTCTTATCCACCATACATGGAAAATCGGCACCTGAAATAAGATTCTCAAAAACTAAGTTAGATACGATATAGAATCCAACAAAGCAAGAATAAAGCAAAAAGAAAAATAAAAACAACTAAAATCGCCTGTTGCTCCTAAGAACGGCGCCAAAAATTTGATGCGTGTCGAGGTGCAATCAAATTAATTAATATTTCCACTCAATTAAAAATAATATAATGGAAGTCAAGTTCGTTCCCACGAGGAGCAAGAGATTCTAGTTGTAAAATTGTCAATAAAGGGGGTGTAAAACGCAAAAGAAAATAAGCAAAGCAATTAAAAGATAAAGTTGAAAGCAATAAGAGAGACAAGACCAAGGAATCATTCTTCGTTGCAAAACAATGAATCAAGTTATGTTCTTTTCTACTTGTTATTAGTCACAAATTATCACCATCCGTAGGTAAAGCAGCTAGATCATTGCTAAACCCCTAAATCCCTTCTATCACCGGACACGGAAGTTCTCGACTACCGGATTCTATTTACCAAACCACCTAGTAGTAACTCAAGATGTAATTTAAAATAAACGCATTAAGATTTATGAACTTATTAGGTTGATATTAGTAGTTAGACTCTTAGATCAAGGTCTACTTGCTAACGTTGTTTTCACACACAATTGCTCCACGGAATCCCTCCGCAAGGTCTCGTGTTTGCTACTTATGTAAAGAGTCAAGAAACGATTACTTATCTCCTAACTTTCACTAGCTTTAGATCAAATTAACAAATCAATTTAGTTGGCCACCCAAACAATCTATCAATAAATCATGAATGTCATTAAGATCATTCCTATTAGTAAAAACAAACGATAATTATGTGAAAAACTTCAAGATAGAATTTGAAAACAAAAACTCAAATCATATTAAGAACTAGGAATTCATCCTCAATCAATAATAAAATTAGCTACTCATGTTAAGGAGTTCACACAAAGAATAAGAAAAGAAAAGTGTTGTGTGTGTAGAGAGGTGTGTAAAAAGATGTAGAAAACTTCTCTATTTATAGGCTTCAATATTCTCCAAATCTTCTAAGGAATAGAATCCTTTTCCTTTAGCAATTCAATTTCCAAATTCAAGTCTTTCTCATCTTCCATCTTCTCTTTCCAAATTTGAGCCCAATTCTCCATCCAATTCCTAGTCCAAGTCTTCACACCCATGAGAGAAGTCCATAGAAAATTTTGGAATTTTTGCTCGCCTAAAACCGTATTATGGCTTAATCCTAGGCCGGAATAGTCGTCGTCGGTCACCTGAAAATTTCTCCGTCAGTGGAATATTCCGTCAGTCCACCGTTAGGACTAACGGTCAAAAGGGTCAACCGTCAGTCAACTGTTAGTCAATCGGGTCAAACCAGATGGCGAGTCGCTTTCCGAAGTGGGCCTTGCCGAGCTTACTGCCTTACTCTACTGCGGCTGGATCTACCGGATCGGCATTTCAGAGACATCGAGTCGACTTCGCGGGAATAGAGAACCGGCCGAGTCTTGGCTGTTCACAGACTTCCTGCCATTTCTCAGCCTCATTTCTTCACCGTTAAGAAATCCTAAGACATACATCTAAGCATTCTTCCACAACCCATTCAAGCTCCCCCGTAAATCAATTTCTCGCATAGCACAACCCCTCATTCACATCTTTCTTGTTTTCACAATTCACAGATTCAACACCAACTTTCGACAGCAACCATTAGAGCCATTACATACTGCATCTTTTTGTGTTGAACTAATCTTCACTTGCAGTTATAGACCCCCAACAGCATTCATTCAGTGCAGCAGTAAATAATCGGCTTCCAATTTCAGCTCAAACCCCTAACCCATAATCAACAATACCAAAAGTCATCTCTCGACCGCATTTATTCTTCAATTGCAGACATGAATCGAAACCCTTCACAATTTCATCCTCTTCCACATGTTGTTGACGATTCTCACCGATTCCAACAAACCCAATTACCTTCTCTTTGTCTTGATTCATTCAACACCATCGCAGAATAAATACTATCCATTCTCTTACACAGATCGATCCACAAACCCATAAATAACTCGAACCCATCTCTAATCTCTCAATCTCGGCCTAAACCTATCGACATCATCAATTTCCCAATTTGAACCTTCAATCAAAAACCCATCTCGTTCTTCGGTTGAATCTCGAATCAACCACCAATTAGTATCACCTGTGTCTTCTTCTTCCCTCTCGGTTTCATACCCATTCCACTTAACCACCATCTTCGATTTCTTCCTCCCCGAGTTCCATTTCTCGATCTCCAAATTCCTCCCCGAGTTCTGCATACGCCAGCCCTGTCTCTTTTCAATTTCAGTGTAGAGATGATTGAGAAGCAATCTTCTCGATTTAGGGTTAGGTATAGGGTAGGATGGTACACCCCAAGGACAGGGACCACCCCAGTTGGGTGCCCATAATAGGATGTCACTTCCCGATAAGGGCTAACCAGATGGCACCCTTAACCACGCCTAGTCTGTCTTTAATAATCCTCCAAAATAGAGATGCCCCTTAACATTGACTGGGCTCCAGATAGTGTTTTCCTGTAAAATGATGGCTTTGCCCTTTTTGCTCAATTTGATCATTCATTCTTCTTTTCCTCCGTGCGACTCCAAAGTAGCTACAAACTCAAAACACACGTAAAATACATAATTTACTAGAAAAATAGCAAAGAAAGCATAAACTACTAGATAGTAAATACGGTGTATTCTACACCTATCAAATTCCCCCACACTTAGACTTTGCTAGTCCTCGAGCAAATCAAACCAAAACTTACAACTTCAAAGCGTTCCAGCGTCACAAGCATCCAAAGAGTTATGAGGACATAGAGTTTCTGCATGCTAGTAATAAGAAGTTAAAAATACTAAAGAACATATTCTCATTCTTAAATGTTGAGTGAGAAATAACCACACCATAATGAGAGAACGCGTGTTTGAGAAACGATCAATAAGCATTTCGCCTCGACTTCTCGCCTCACCAAAAAGGATTTTATGATAATTGCACTCAAAAGACGGCTTTTTTATGGGTCACACATGTGTGCAGGTAGGAATGAAGAGAAAAATCCTGCAACACGTTGAATGGTGGGAAGGACAACTTCCGAAATATTTTTAAAAACCCACATCTTTTAGTATTTTGAAAAACCATTTTTCTGACGATCTCTACGAAAGGAAATCAACCATTATTATCGAGGATGAGATTACTTACTCACCTTCACATCCGATCGCCAATTATGATAACACCACTCTCACGGCATCCAATAGAAACGTTTTCCGCTCCTCGTCTTGATCTTCATGGTCTTCGTCTTCGGTTTCAACTATTTATAATAAACCCTCGAATTTCATAACTCCTTGACAATTTTTTTAACTCTTTTACCTTAAAAAATCCTTGTCGCTTGAAACTTCCTTATAAATTTTCCTTCCCCACGGCTTATTAAAACAAAACAAATATTTCTCTTTTTTTTTTTTTTTTCAATTTTTTTTTTTTTTTTTTTTTAAACAAGAGAAATAAAATACAAAACAAAAAATGGCCGTGGGAGAAGTATTTTACCGCTTGATTCTTCACAACTTGTATCGTCTTGAAATCATAAACTTCAAAAATTCTCACCTTTTAATTTTCTTCGCTTTCATGAATAAGTCTTCATACTTGGATATAAAATTACCTCATTGTATTGTAAGTCCTCAACATATATGTAAAAATCTGCTCTTTGTATGTTGCTTTACTTGTATTTGAAATTTGCTCTTTTTCTCGTTCCGTTGCTCGTAGACCTTGACTTTTCCAACTTTCCTTGTAGATTTTGATGTCGCTCCTTGTTGATGATGAATGTGTTTCTATGGACCCGTTGTTGTCGCGAGAGAGAATGGTGCTAACTGCAAATCGAACTACAAGAAGGAGGCTTTCATCTATAGACGTCACCCTCATGATTGACAAAATTAGCACTCAAGAGATCAAAGAGTAGTGCTTCTATTGGTGGGGAGGTTGGGTAGCTCACCATTCTACCCGGAATTAACGTATGGTGACACACACTCAAAAGAAGCTCTTTAGTAGATGGAAAAATTTCTAAATTAGGTGCCTCACATGATATGAATACGGGTAGTCTCCACTAATGATTGATCAGCAACTCTAATAATGCATTTCTCCTGCACCAAATTCGCATCACCGCATGATTAAATCCATTATTTAACACTCAAACAAGCAAGAAATCCGAATGTAGTTCTCTAACATTTCCAAGTTCAATTATGTCGGTCAAAATCTCTATGTAAACATACCTAGAAGTATGCTAGTGACTCTAAAATCTTTAAAAGTTGAAGTTTTATGTAAAACTTTTTTTTTTTTTTTTATTTTTTTTTGAATTTTTTTGTAATTTTTTTTTAATAAAAATGCTTAACCACTCCCCACACTTAAACCTTACATTGTCCTCAATGTAATTGAATCCTCCTAGTAAAGTCAAGGTGGGAAATTTTAACATGATAAGAAACAAGAAAACAAATAACAAAAAGCAAAAGGATAAGAAATACAAAACCTATGGGTTGCCTCCCATTAAGCGCTTGTTTTAAAGTCGACGGCCCGACTTAGCTCTTGCAGGATTCATTCCCCATATACTAACAATCTAAAAATTTGAGGATTTACCCATAATACCTGTTTTGAAAACAATAACTTCATACAAATATTAACACAAGAAAATAATAGTGAAATTATCGCTCGATAGCAATTTCCCCCACACTTATTCTCGTCCACACTCGGAAGTGTATAAAGAACATAGAATTTGGGAATTTCCATGTGTTCCTCTCTTGGCAAACCTGCATAGTGTTAGAATCAAGTGTTTCCAATGGTGGATATCTAGAAACAAAATCATCCAAAAATACTTTCAAGCACATACATTCAAACCAATAAGAGGTAAAGGAGAAGAATCAATATGCAAAGGGTTAGACAAACCTTGCACAATCTCTTGTATTATAGAATCCTCTTCATCCTTAAAAATTCAAGTGAATTACTTACCTCTTGTATATCGTGGTCCTCTATTAAACCTTGCAACCATTCTTCGTGCTTTTATACCTTAACCAAAGTCTTGGCATCATTAAAATCATTGGCAAGTTCAATTGGTCTTCCACAAAATCAATGAAATTAGTTTCATCCTCTAGTATCATCTCTTCAACATTCTCATCATCTAATCGGGCCATTCACGAAAATGATTCTCGCTTCGGTATAAATTGTAAGATCTTCTTGTGAGGGTATTACACCGTTTATAACAATAGGTAAGTCACACCCAATCTCCTCCTTTTGAATAGGCGAAGGATCGTTATTATGATCCGGAGTTGGAATAACTTCCTCATTGTTGCAACACTCATACACTTCCGCGGACTCATATCTTTCCCTAAGGAATTTTTTCCAAGCACTAAATGCATCATCTTCAAGCTCTACCTTTTGAATAGGTGCTTGATCATTATTAAGATCAAGGCTCGAGTAAGCTACACTAGCGTCTTCAAAAGTGTCCAAAGGTTGGTCCTTTTCAACACAATCATCTTCATTTTCGAGACTCACCATAAAAAGAATCTTCATCGGTTTCATAACCTTTATCCCGACGCCGTTTTTAAGTTCCATATGAATAGTCCTACTAATTTCTGCGACAAGCTCTTCCGAGTCTCCATCATCTTCCAATTTGTATAATTTCTGTGCAAGTTTCCTGACATTCACACGCTTACCACCGTTGATAGAGTTTCTAGACGGCATCTCCTCTTTTGGAAAGTGAAGGAAAAACACGATGAAGAGGAGTATATTCCAAATTCTCTCATCCGCACATTACTAGGAAACAAATTCTTAGATGCATAACTATCCTTCCATCCATGTGATTGTCCACTTACATACCCGTCATAAGGTTGTTGATATGTATGAGAATATCCATAAGGTTCTGTAGAAAATTTATCATAGCCAAAATATTGGTTTTGATTGTATCCTAAGGATGGTTGGAAGTTGTCATAATGTTGAGGTTGAAAACCGTATTGATTGTTGTAATATGATTGCTCTTATCCACCATACATTGAAAAATGGGCACCCGAAATAAGATTCTCGTAAAACTAAGTTAGATACGATATAGAATCCAACAAAGCAAGAATAAAGCAAAAAGAAAAATAAAAACAACTAAAATCGCCTCGTTGCTTAAGAACGGCGCCAAAATTTGATGCGTGTCGTAGGTGCAATCAAATTAATTAATATTTCCACTCAATTAAAAATAATATAATGGAAGTCAAGTTCAGTTCCCACGCAGGAGCAAGAGATTCTAGTTGTAAAAATTGTCACGAAAGGGGGGTGTAAAACGCAAAAGAAAATAAGCAAAGCAATTAAAAGATAAAGTTGAAAGCAATAAGAGAGACAAGACCAAGGAATCATTCTTCGTTGCAAAACAATGAATCAAGTTATGTTCTTTTCTACTTGTTATTAGTCACAAATTATCACCATCCGCAGTAAAGCACCTAGATCGGTGCTAAACCCCTAAATCCCTCTATCACTAGGACACGGAAGTTCTCGACTACCGGATTCTATTTACCAAACTACCTAGTAGTAGATCACTCAAGATGTAATTTAAAATAAACGCATTAAGATTTATGAACTTATTAGGTTCATATTAGTAGTTAGACTCTTAGATCAAGGTCTACTTGCTAACGTTGTTTTCACACACAATTGCTCCACGGAATCCCTCCGCAAGGTCTCGTGTTTGCTACTTATGTAAAGAGTCAAGAAACGATTACTTATCTCCTAACTTTCACTAGCTTTAGATCAAATTAACAAATCAATTTAGTTGGCCACCCAAACAATCTATCAATAAATCATGAATGTCATTAAGATCATTCCTATTAGTAAAAACAAACGATAATTATGTGAAAAACTTCAAGATAGAATTGAAAACAAAAACTCAAATCATATTAAGAACTAGGAATTCATCCTCAATCAATAATAAAATTAGCTACTCATGTTAAGGAGTTCACACAAAGAATAAGAAAAGAAAAGTGTTGTGTGTGTAGAGAGGTGTGTAAAAGATGTAGAAAACTTCTCTATTTATAGGCTTCAATATTCTCCAAATCTTCTAAGGAATAGAATCCTTTTCCTTTAGCAATTCAATTTCCAAATTCAAGTCTTTCTCATCTTCCATCTTCTCTTTCCAAATTTGAGCCCAATTCTCCATCCAATTCCTAGTCCAAGTCTTCACACCCATGAGAGAAGTCCATAGAAAATTTTGGAATTTTTGGCTCGCCGGAATCCGGCCGGAATAGTCGTCGTCGGCCACACTGAAAATTTCTCCGCTGGGTGGAATATTCGACGGAATATTCCGTCAGTCCGACTTTAGGACTAACGGTCAAAAGGGTCAACCGTCTACCAATCGTTAGTCAATCGGGTCAAACCAGATGGTGAGTCACTTCCGAGTCGGGTCTTTGTTGAGCCATTTCGTCTTTTACTGGTCAGGCTGGATCGGTCATTTCAGACACTGAGTCGACTCGCCGGAATAGAGAACCGGCCGAGTCTTGGCTGTTTACTGTGACTTCCGGCCAATTTCAGGCCTCATTTCTTCACCTGTTAAGAAATCCTAAGACATACATCTAAGCATTCTTCCACAACCCATTCAAGCTCCCAGAATAAATCAATTTACAAAGACAACCTCATTCACATCTTTCTTGTTTTTCACAATTCACGGATTCAACACCAACTTTCGACAAGAACCATTAGAGCCATTACATACCGCATCTTTGTGTTGAACTAATCTTCACTTGCTGCGCTGCAGACTCCCCAACAACATTCATTCAAGCAAAGAAGTAAATAATCGGCTTCCAATTTCTACCAAACCCTAACCCATAATCAACAAAGAATACCAGTCATCTCTCGACCGCATCTGCTTCTTCAATTGCGATATGAATCGAAACCCTTCACAATTCTCATCCTCTTCCACCTCGTTGTTGACGATTCTCACCGATTCCAACAAACCCAATTACCTTCTCTTGTCTTGATTCATTCAACACCATCGGTAATAAACGCCTTATCCATTCTCTTGCTACCATCGATCCACAAACCCATAAATAACTCGAACCCATCTCTAATCTCTCAATCTCGTTCCGAAACCTATCGACATCATCAATTTCCCAATTTGAACCTTCAATCAAAACCCATCTCGTTCTTCGCCTGAATCTCGAATCAACCACCAATTAGTATCACATGTGTCTTCTTCTTCCTCTCGTTTCATACCCATTCCACCGTAACCACCATCTTCGATTTCTTCCTCCCGAGTTCCATTTCTCGATCTCCAAATTCCTCCCTAAGTTCGAGGCGCAGCCTGTCTCTTTTCAATTTCAAGGGTAGAGATAATTGAGAAGCAATCTTCTCGATTTAGGGTTAGGTATAGGGTAGGATGGTACACCCCTAAGGACAGGGACCACCCCAGCTTGGGTGCCCATAATATGATGTCACTTCGATAAGGGCTAACTGGGATGGCAGCCCTTAACCACAAACCTAGTCTGTCTTTTAATAATCCTCCAAAATAGAGATGCCCCTTAACATTGATCGGGCTCCGTATAGTGTTTTCTCAGAAATGACGGCTTTGCCCTTATTGCTCAATTTGGATCATTCATTCTTCTTTTCCTCCGTGCGACTCCAAAGTAGCTACAAAACTCAAAAACACACGTAAAATACATAATTTACTAGAAAAATAGCAAAGAAAGCATAAACTACTAGATAGTAAATACGGTGTATTCTACACCTATCAACATCAAGAACTCTACAAATTAATTGGTTTAACGATCGAGCTTATAAAACAAAATGAAACAACTCTGGAATCATACTTCTCTATGTGTTTATATATAAATAAGGAAAGTAAATCCCTTTCTACGTCAAACGCTTAAGTCATCCATTCCAACATATAAAAAGTGCAATCAAAAGATATATACGTACGACCACAAGATAATAATGGCAAATTCGATCGACGTTTCAACTATGTCGGCCCTTTTTGTTATTGGTTATGCATTGACGCTAATTTCTATAAGTGGTGTGAGAGATATCATTGATCATAATTCTACTGCTGAAGCACCTTGGGTAAATCCATCTCCATGACAATATAGGATCATAAGTTCATGAGAAAGGTTTTGGGAAATCTTATAGTAACAAGAAACATGCCAAGCCATAGAGATTTTCTTTGTTGCCGAGAAATTATACAAAGTACTAAGTACTGTTGGGAAAAGATAATGGACATATTTGAGGAAGATTCTTATCTTCACGTTCATCCTGGGCAGAAAATGCTTGGGGACAAGATGTGTCGGTGTCGTAAATTCTCCCGCACAAGCACCGCGCGGATGATTCCCCGAGCCGCGGGCATTTATATTCAAGAAAATGTATTATTTCAAGAGACTCTTCACAAGTTTAGGATCGCCTTATTCAAAACAGGAATACCTTGCCAA
This sequence comes from Papaver armeniacum, assembly GCA_023531295.1. NCBI lineage: Eukaryota > Viridiplantae > Streptophyta > Magnoliopsida > Ranunculales > Papaveraceae > Papaver > Papaver armeniacum. Next base: position 78,563 of record JAJJWW010005117.1, read on the forward strand.
GTAAGTGTTAGAACATTGCTCGGCCGAACTCACAAGTGTTGTTATCTCAAGCTTGTTGTCAAATTTAGTTGTCAAAACTATATCTTGAGTTTTAGTCTACAATTAGTTAAGTCTCGGACTAGGATAGAATGTAGTTGAGAAACGAGATTACAAATAGTCATCATTGCGTTCGCCGTTTGAAGGCTTAAGATCAAGCAAAGCTTTTGGAGAACTTCATCAACAAAGGTAAGTGAAGACTGAACCACCTATATCTCAAGTTATATTCACTTTCTATCATCTGAGGCGATGTCGCATAACTAATTAGACTAGTATGCACAGACAAGAATTTCAAGTCAAGTTCATCTTGATAATTTCTCGAAATATAATGGCTAAGCTAGATTAATGAACATTTGTTCATACTTGATGAATTTAGGTTAAGGACAAATTATAATTCAAAATCAAAATCGTGATTCAAGTTTATCATTCAGAAATAATATGACAATGTGATATGTGTCATTGATGTTATTCATGAATATTTTTAATTGATTTAGAGAAATATAGAACTACTATTGATTCGTATGCAAGACAAAGGGTATCGATTATCTTGGGAAAATCATTTAAGTCCGAACCGTATTACATGTATTGGTACAAGTAGCGGAGTAGCTATATACATATCGACTTAGAGATTAGTGGTAAACATATTTTTATGTATATCATATGAAATTTGTGTGACTCGTGAACCGGATTGGTGTGCGTACTTATATGCAAACCATTCTTGAACTGTGTTTACGGAAATCGGGGTGAGTATCCAAACCGATATGCGAACTAAAATAGTTTTGTGTTCCTGAACTCGGAAGCATTCCAAACCAGTACGTAAACCGATTCAGTTCTGTGAACTCCGGAACTTAGGTTTGGTGGAAAGTTTGCAAACTGGTACGCAAACCTAAAAAGTTCTGTGAACTCCGAAACTCGGTTTTGGGCTAAAGTTTCCAAACCGGTTTGCGAACTGTGACTGAACCAACTCACGAACTACTATGTATTTGTACGCGTACATCTATTATTCATGTCGATTATATTTTCAAGTGTGTTTAAATTCTTTCTTCGAGATAGTTAACATTTGATTAATTTTGTATAAACACTAGGCTTAACTGATCACATGTTTGTGACTCAGAGTTAATGTCTTTTGTGTTCATGAAAATGAAGATTAAGCTTTTAAGTTTAAACCGGCTAGTTTCGACTAACCATGTTGAACATAGTCTTTGTACACAGTTCGGTTATGGTCTCACCTAACCAAAGTGTATATCTTTTTTATGTAAATCAAATTCAAAGATTCATCTAATAGTGGATATTGATTGCTTGGTTCCAAAGTTATCTTAGCTTAAACCTCAAGCACCATATGCTTTGAATGTCTATAAAAGGGGAAATTCTAGCAACTGGGATCTTTTAATCTCGACACTATTTTTTGGTGTGTCCTAGTTGTATCTAGAGTTGTCTTCTCTATAAACCCCTCTATGGTTTAGCGATTATAAATACTTTATTGATATTCGTGAAGCTAGGTCCAGTTCAAAGTAATCGAAATCGTTCCTTGGTCCTACTCGGTTGGGGAGCTTGGAGCAGGAGCAATAAGTTCGACTTGAAATCACCAAAACCTTGACTAACACTGAATCTATTTATTAAAAATTTATATATTGATGCTCATAAGTCATGATTTGTACCTAATTAATAAAATTTAACACTACCTGTGTAATTAAGTTTGTAATATTGTTATATTTAACGTATTTATCAAGTGTTTGAGGTTTTCCTATTTGAGAACTCCCATCTCAGGGGTTAAAAAAATTCTTTCTTATTTTAGTGCTTGCAAGGCCAACTCGGAAAAATCGTTAGCTCATTTTTTCTCAAAAATCATCCCAAATCGTAGCCTTAATCACTAAAAATAGGAAATGGCTTGGAATCGGAAATCGCCTCGGTCATATAGCCTGTAGCGATTACTCGGCGAGTAATCGGCCTTGGAGAGCGATTTTGACTACACTGGTCCAGTTATCTTTCCTTGATAACTCGAGTATCCTGATCTTGATTGTTTGTCGAGCTCGCTCCAACGATCAAGATAGATAGTGATCATCAAAGTTCTCTTCGTCTCAGACTTTGGTGATTTCGCAAGTTTTATACTTGTGAGGTGAATAATAATCTAGGCTTCACTTCGGGTTGCATAAGTCCGGATTTTGAGGATAACTAGACTTTTGTCAAATTGATATCGATTTCGATCACCTTGATCATACGTTTCGATCGTAATCCGGAAATCAATTATATAGGCTTAATCCGTGGGTGGCAGATTTGGTTTAAAATCTTCACTTGAGTTGAAGCAACTCTTAGTTGGTGTGACGTCATCTAAGGGAATCAATTGCGTGGAGTCCCATTGGGATTCGGGGAGGCGTAAGGAGTGCGAATGTACCTTAATCGGTGGGATACCTTTTAGGGATCAACTACATTCAAGTCCGAAGTTAATTGGTAGTACGCTAGTAACTGTAGCGGCTTAATATAGTTTGGTGTTCAATCTGGACTAGGTTCGGGGGGTTTTCTGCATTTGCGGTTTTCTCGTTAACAAAACTTCTGGTGCCTATGTTATTTCCTTTTCCGCATTATATTGTTTATCTTTATAATATAAATATCAAAGGTTGTACGATGATCAATCTTACTAAATACATCCAACCTAGTTTGTTGGATACAACTAGATTGATTCTTGGACAATTGGTTTTTGGTACCGTCCAAGTATTATCTTTGTGATTAGGTTCACGGACTTGAATCAGAACGTTCTAATCACAAGAGAAAGAGATATAACTCTAGATATTATTCCTTAATTGAGTTTATCTCTCGGAGTTGTATTGAGTTTGTCCATACATATTGCCTAAGAAAAAATTGGTGGTGTATTTTGGTACCCCGCGTTTTCAGTAAGGAAGATGTTGTGTTTTGCAAAGAAATCATAAACACTGTCAAGATATGATGGGAAAAGCTGCTTAAAAATCCTAATTTAAATCCGCATCCTTTTACTAACCTTCATCGATTGGCAAAAAGTACCTGGAACGAATGTGAAAATCTTGCAAATTAACTAGTTTAAATAACTAGCTAGTACATTATTTATATATGTAAATCAAATACACACTTTTTTTTCTTCCAAATTGAATAAAAACATTGAACTTACCTCTATTATTTTCGAAATTTTTATTATTTTGGCTAATCCATCAATTTTTGTTTAGATTTTTTTTAAAAAGCCGTGAAAATGTGTGATAATTGAATATTTTCCAGGCTTAAATCTAAAATGTCCGTAGACCACCAGTCAACCAATAGGACGTAAATACTACGTCCAGGGGCTAGGCCCATACCTCAAAAAGGGAAAGGGAAAGGGAAATTAGTTCAAGTCAGCACGGCACGTTGACCGCTTAAAATTTAAGAACCTTAAAAAGGAAATTATATGCAGTAATCCTTTTGCTAGTTAACTAAGAACTAGTTATAATAATCCTTTTTCTAGTCAACTTAGAATTTTTGTTCTACATAAGCAGGGTCGACCTTTAGATCCAATTGTCAAAGAAAAGTGATTGATTTTGCCTTTCTACTAAGAAAAATCACAAGGAAACAGTAGTTTTTTTTGTACGTCCAAAAAAAAATGGGAGACAAAAACCTTGAAGACTTGAAGAGTAAGGGTGTTGTGGTATACGACGACGACCATGAAGGCAATCAAGAATGCATTCAACATCCTCCTCTTCAGTTTCAGTACTACATTGCACCTGGTTTCAAGTTTCTGCCGTCTGACGATGAATTGGTGTTTATATACTTGACGAGAAAGATTCAAGATCCTGAAGGTTTCCAGCCCCCTTTTATCCCAGTAATGAATGTCTATGATTATCTTCCTCAAGAGCTGTTTGGTACGTACACACATGCATGCCTCTGGTTGTTTTGTTTTTCTTTTGGTTCAAGTCTATTCTTGTAAGTTTTGTATGTAGATTACATGCATATATTCTCTGATTATCTTTTTCTGAAGTATTTCTTGATCAGCTTCAATTATATCATTTAGTGTTAATATTTGATTTCAATTGATGCAGATGAGAACGAAGATAAAGATGCGTATTTCTTTACACCAAGAAATAAAAGATATGAAAACGGGAGTCGAGCTGCTAGAACTGTTAAAGGAGGCCCTGGATACTGGAGAGCAGGACCACCCAAACAAGAAATTTAAGGAGTCGACGGAAGGACAGCTGCCGTTAAGAATAGCCTTAGGTTCTTCCAGGGTAGGAGTAAAACAGATGGTACAGATTGGCAAATGAAAGAATTTCTCATGTGCAGTGACGAAAAAGAAAAAGCAGGATGCAGCAGCAGCAGCAACATGAAGCTGGGTGATTGGGTCCTAACCCATATTTACTTGAAAAAAAAAGGAGGAGATTAATCAAAGAATTTCAAATTTGTCTCGAAGTTGATGTTTATTGGTTTTAGCTCTGTTGTTGAAGTCCATTTTCAAATGTGTATTTCTTGTTTTGCTGGTTTTGGCTGTTATGCACATTTGAAATACTTAGGTCTTTGTTTGTCTTTTCCCTGCTACATTTTCACTTGTATCAATTCATACAAACCAATAACTTGAAGAAGACTTTGTTCTAATCTGACGTTAATTTAAAGCAATATTTAGAACAAATAATTTTGAATTTTCTGGCATTGTTATGCTGAGTATATGAGTGAATCTCTCCACTAAAACATGTCTTAGGACCATCAAACGGTGTGTGGTTAAGACCTGACATAATACCCCAAAACTGACTCTATGATAGTACTATATCAATCTCAACTCACCACATGACTCCAACAATGTGCACAAGCAAGAAAACGGAAGACCAGGATCACACTTCCATCAGAGTGACAGAATCCCCTACTAATCCAGGCAGTTGAAATTTGACTGAGCATTTGAAAACATCAAAAGCTCCAGAAAGAGCAATTCCAGCAACGATGAATGCTGCTGGAGCGAGTACAGGCATCAGCCGAACCTAAAAGGGACACGGAACAATCAGGAAAAAAGATATAAAGACAAAGGAAATGTAGAGATTATTGAAATAGAAGTCTTCTGAGAAAGCGAAAATCAAGCAAATAAAATACATGGACCAAGATGGTTGCACTAAAACAGAAAGGAATAGAAGAGATTGGGACTTACAATTATGCCAGCAGGAACCAAGAAAGCCAAAACATTAATGTCCATAAAGTAAGATCGCCATGTTGGCTGCTGGTGTTCACTTAACAATTATGGGCATATATTTGCTAGCATAAGTTCTGTCCAAGTTATACAGACAGGAGTCAATCAAACATGTGGCTTAGGTGTAATCTATTTTGAAATATTCTGCCATTCATCATTCCCTCGATGTAATAAAATTCGAAAAATGTATAAATAACAAACAAGTTGCTGGAGGCCAAACTGCTCAAACTGCTCCATCCCTTTATTGGGCTGGAGGCCACCACTGCAGAACAGCAATGTAGATCACCCTAAGTAATTAGTAAAGAACAACGTTTATGCTCCATCTGATATGTTAGACAGTAAAGATTCTGCAAGCAAGGGAACTCCCTTGATATAATGCACAAGAGCCACCACATGGATAATAATGAAAACCAGGAAAAGTGGAAAAGAACAACACCATAAAAAGGCAAATAATTTTTTAAATGTGTTCAAAGTAGAAATGGGAGAAGAAAGCAACCACAATTTTGATTAGAGTAGTATCAATAGGAAGGTGCCCAATTAGCTACAACATCCGATTAGCTCACCAAAAATAATGCGAAGTGTTCTAAGGTCATCACGGGAAGAATGTGCCGAAGCAAGAAAACCAGAAACAGGCATACATCAGAATCCACTAGTAATCCAGGCAGTTACAATTTACTGAGCTTGTGAAGACGTCAAACGCTCCAGAAAGAGCAATTCCAGCCATAATGCGTCCTGCTGGTGCAAATACAAGCATCAGGCCAACCTGGAAAGGACGCAGAACAATCCGGAAATAAAGATAGAAACACAAAAGAAATGTAAAGAACATTAAGAAAACTTCGAAAAATAAAAGGCGAAATCAGGTGAATGGCGATTTTCTTACCATGACTCCTAAAAAATACATTGATGTTAACTATAAAGAGGACATCCAAGGAACTGCCATTTGATAGTGGAAGAAAGCATGCCTGTCCAGGGAGTAAAATTCTCCGAAGAAAGTGAAAATTAAGCAAATAAAAGACGTGGGCCAAGATGGTTGCACCAAAACAGAAAGGAAAAGAAGAGATTGGGACTTACAATTAGTCCAGCTGGAACTAGGAAAGCCAAAATGAATGTCCACAAAGTAAGATGGCCATGTTGCAGGCTGGTGTTCACTTACACTAGCAATTATGGGTACATACTTGCTAGCATAAGTTATGATCATACTATACAAACAAATTGTATTTGTAAACAATAACTCGACCTGCAGAATGAATCTCTCCACTGAGTGCTCGCATAAATGAGCTCTAGGTCTTATTGATGTATCATCTTTTCCCAAAACTTGCATTTCATGGTTCACTACCATTTGTTTCCATTGAAAAACATTTCTCTCTACAAAAGATTGTCCCATTTGGATCACCACCCATTTTTCTATAACTACCAGTAAATTTCCGGCTGGTTTCAGCCATAACAGAGCAAGATGAAACCTAATTTAAATCAAATTACATGGTCGATTCACATTTTTCTGGACAATCAATGCTATCAGATACATATTGGAACCATTTTTATTATCAGAGAGAAATAATGCAACTGGAGATCTAACTGAATCAGAGTTAAGCAAATGGAAAATTGACACAACTGTGGAAGTAAGCATGAATTGTGTGAAAAACCACAATTTAAGTGCAATCTCATCCATTTGGGGGAAGATGTCAAAATCGTCGCTGCCAATGAAATCAATGTTCTGAATCCTGGTTGTGGCCTACAAGGTACGTAGCTGGCTCATTGATCCTTCCCATGGAGGTGGAAAAGTAGCTTAATTGATGATAAACAATTAGGTTGGTTGTAGTTAATGACAGAATGCAAGAATGGATATGTAATTCATGTTAGATATCACAGAGAACTGTAGAGTACATGTTCTGGAGAAATTTACTGACGGATGAAGACAAACTTCAGTGCAGTTACCTATTCAAATTTATGAATTTTCCTGAATATGCTTTTTTGACCCCCAAGTGCAAACAAAATAAGTCACTACAGTGTACATCACGCCCATTGAAATAAGGTCGGGTCAGTGGTCACTACCAAAGTGCAAAATTTACAAAGCAATATAGTTTAACCCAAAATAGAAACAATTCCATAAAGTTGGAATAAAGGGAACTGATGTATATTGCTCTCTAACACAATGTCAAACATCAAGGCTAACAAAAAGGTTACTTGTTAATGAAACTCATAAGTCTACAGAATGATATGAATACTACTGCAAAAACTCAATGAAGATTACCAGTTTATAAGTACATACTCACCCCTAGATGTGAGAATGGTTTATTGGGTGATGGGAAAAAAGACCACTACCGAATTCGCAATTGGGCCAAACATATAGTAGTTTTTGAGTCGCCCAGAAGTAGGGGTGAGCATGGGACGGTATGGACCGGTTTTCGCCTCATCCGCATCCAATCCATTGCACTACGGATTTCAAATTTGGCATCCGCATCTAATCCATATCCAACGGATTCGCATCCAATGGATGCACGGATGGACGGATTGGATGCGGATAATCCAATGGATTTGTTTTAGTTAAAATTTATAGTAAAGAAAATAAGCTGACACAAATGACTCCTTATAAAACCTGCATATCCTATATATGTATACAAATATAAATATGCCATGTGCAACACCCCAAGCAAACATCTTAAAATTCCTAAATGATCCATAGTATTTTCTAGAACTATATAAATGCCCTTAATTTAACGGATATGGATGTCCAACGGATTTTCAAGGTTGCATCCGGGCCCGATCCGTTGTCCGTTGGATTTCAAAAACTCCATCCGCATCCAACCGCAAATGAACGGTTGGTCCCGGTTAAATCCGCGGATTACGGGCCAAATGCTCACCCCTACGGGTGAGCAAAAAGTCCCGAACCGCGGATTTCATCCATATCTGTCCGCAAAATTATGGGTGAAACCCAATCCGTAAAATTCATGGGCCAGAAACAGGTGGAATTCTCGAATCCGCACTTTTAGAGCGGTTGGAAAGTCCACGGATTCAATCAACCGTAGGATTTCATAAACAAAAATAAAGTCAGACTCACAGTATCCCGAAAACTATGGGTGAAACTAGTAATAATGTGTAAGAAAATTGTTCATATTATGATAGGAAAATGGAATGACTTGGAAGCCGCACTAATTTTGAGGTCAACTTGTAGAGTTGGAATTTATAACTTTATCAAAAATCAATGCACTTTTCATGTTTAGAGGTAAAATCTGATCTGTCAATTCAAAAAGCTATTCAAGAATAAAATAAAATTAATCACTTGAATTAGTACTACACTAGAATACTTTTCAGATACATATGTCGGCAATGGATAAAAGACCATAAAATTGTTATATGATCAAGCAAAGCATATAAACTCATGGAATGATACATAAAGGAAAGAAGCTTAGTACCACCTAGAAAGTTCTTTCAAAGAAGCATATAAGAATCCCAGTCTAGAAGACTTGCTACCTATCCGTTCGGCCAGACACGGTTGGATTTTCCAAATCCACAACTTTGACAGATTGGACGTGGGTGACCCTTAATCCGCATCCGTTCGTCCGTTGCTCACCCCTACCAGTAGCCGATTTTGGGAATAGAATGGAGAAGGCCAGAAGGTCTTCATCGATGGCTTTCCACAAGAAAAATATATATTTTCGGGGAACATAGAAGTGTCCACAAGAAGTTTTTGGATGGTATATGGCTTAGTCGCGAATGATTTGTTAGTCAAGTCAGGTATTTGTACCCATAAGTTGTAGAGTATCTTCTTTTTTCTTGGTATGGCCAGATAATCTTATCCTGGGGGTTTTGTCTAGGGTTGTGTATGTTTAAGATTATCTGGGCAGAAAAAGGGTGGACATGGATAAGTTTGTTATGAATCCAATTATGGGAATGGGGATCAAGAAATCAGCCACCATCGGGATAGGGAAACACTATGCAGGATCAAGGTTTGCAAATTGCGGGATCCAATCTGGTTGATAGGGGTTCACATACCATTTCCTCTATGATGGTAGATTTGTCGGTTTATTGTAGGTATGGGGAAATATAATTTCCTCCATTATGGGATGGGCTATATGAAAATTAAGTGGTGTTTGTGGGTAAAACTTTTGAGTAAAGGTGGTGGAGCTTGATCATAAAGAAAATCATCTGAACCCTTAAACAAATGTGTTGCACAGGAGTACTTTGAGTTCGAGAGACTAATTTGTAGGACTCGGGCCTCAACCAAGAAATAACTCTTTCAGATTCAATTCAGCCGCAATGTATGAGAAGGGTCGGTTTGTAGGGAGGCAAGCTGGGAATGTGTAGAGATAAATGGAAATTGATTGATTGTGAATGATGTGTTGAACTGCTTTGAAGATGATTTATCTGTGTAAGATGAGAGAAAGCTTTTGTGTGTGATTCATGATTGATTGTCATAGGTTTTGCTTACGTTAAGTCTTGTTATCAAGTCATGATAGGCTGAGGGGCATATTTCTTGTAGAGGTAGTTACACATTGATCTCTTGTAAGTGGTGAGGGTTAAAGAGGAGCGGAAGAATGAGAAAGTTGGAAAGTGGGAAATCGTGTGTAATGCAGTTCCACTTCGCGTGGTAGACTTGGTTGATTGTCCATCCACTATTTCATTTACTCCTTCAACTGTTAGCACAACTTACTCACGTTTCACATCATGGATGTATTATTACATTGCACGTGTTGTAGGCTGGCAGACCAAAACCCTAGTGAAAATCCCTCCATGTGACACGATTGATGTCTCATGTGAAAGTCTGCTTTGCAAACGAATATTTTATATGGTCAATTGTTGACTTAGTTAGACTATGAGTCTTAACTGATAAATTGAACATGTTAGTAATTCACGGTTACGATGGATGAAGCATGAAGTGTTTGTTGAGGCATCAACAATGCTTTGTGGATCATAAACATTGAGTATGGTGAGTCAGTGAAGATTGTGACATATCATTGTGGAAACTGAGGAAACAATGATATTCAAATGATTTGAATTGATAAGCATAGGGATAATGAGATTGCTGGGTCGATCATAGACCTACGTATTTTTGGTGTGTCAAGCATTTGACAGGAAATCATATGAAGATGAAAAATGTTGATTGGTTATAAAAGGTCCATCCTCAATCCATCATGTCATGAGTAATTCGAATAACGAAGCATATGGAGGTTACTATGTTAAATAAAATATTGGTTGACAGACCATCAAAATATTGACTGATGAACTAACTAAATATTAGTTGATGAACTAATGAAATATTAATAGCGGGATCAATATGAAATATTGCTTCTCAAAGCAATAGAATATTGATAGTTGAATCAATGAAATATTAATCAAAATATTCGTAGCTAGGCCGAATATTATATAGTTATTTAACATATTGATAGCTGGATCAGTATAAAATTATTGGTGTATGAACTTATTGATAGAAAATTATAGATATTATTTTCTAAAATGGGTTTTACCTGAATCATCTATTCCATATAGAATAACTTTTCTTGTTCCCATCCATACTCCAATAAAACTCACATTTGAGATACTTATGAGACAAGAGTTTTACCGACATAACATCTTTGTTTTCTAAAAATCTCCGAATTGATTCACAAGCCAAAGATTGATTCACCTATTTAACACTTTCTAATTCCCGAACCACCGAACTGCTTATGCTGCAACAACTTATCTCAATTAATAAAATCTTGTATCAGCCGATGACCCCGCCAAAAGCTTATGATGATTTTATAAATATGTTGAGACACACCTTTAAGCAATAAGCAAATATCCATAAATAAAATAAGAATAACAGACAATATAGTAATTGAAAGTATAGTTCTACTTCCGGATTTAAAAAGTGTTTTCTCCACCCTGATAACTTAGAATTAAATTTCTCAATGTGGAAATCCAAGCTTGAAATTCAATAATCCTTCTTTAACGAATATATCCCTAGGTGTCTTTCATCATCTTCCATTTCCTTCCTCTCAATCTCCCGAATAATAGTTTCTTACATAAACCAGATATTTCCTTATACTAAAATAAAATAGAAGATTTATTATAGTTAGTCATTTAACCTGGTAAATCAAAATAATTATTGAGAATCTCTTTCAGATAATCAATCATTAATTGATAGGTGAATAGTTCACCGGTGGCCTTTTTAACTAATCTCAATCGTTGAATCATTAAGGTAAAGACTTATCATTAAATTTGTCATTCTGATCATTAATTGGGACTAATTAAATGATTAATCATCACTAATCTTCAAATTCAACATGACTAACTGTTAACAATGATTAAATGATAACACCACTAACTAGAGGAGAAATTTTTAACATATCCCAGTACCATCACCGTTGAATCACTAATCGATCGTTTCCATCAACATTCTCATGATTTATAAAGGGGATACCACTATTGGCGGGGGTGATACCAATTCAGCGATCCGACGGTCAGGATATGTTAACATTTATTTGTCCTATATGGATTGGTATCACCCCAAGTAATACTGGTATCCCCTTTATAAATTGTGAACATTCTCATGTGGTCTTTCTCTATTGTTTTCCACATCAAATAAAAATAAAAAGACGGTCACATAGGATTTTAAAGGAATTCCCTCTTCCCTTATGGTAGACTGTCTTAGTCATCAGACTTATTATGTCACACATTATTAATTCCAATGTGTCCAACCTTTAGGGATCATATTATTTTTGGGGTACCAGCTAAACCACTACGGCAATCATACACATGCAAACATATTCTGCCATGAACCTGGATTCGAGAAGGCTTGAAAACTGTGGGAATAACATATTTTTCTAAAGATATAATCTCTACAAAGAGTTAAATCATCTTCTTAAGTATACCTGGGATCATGAATCTGGGAGGAATTGATATTGATTAGAGTTAGATTACCTATAATTATAAGTGAAATTATAAAAAAATTTGGGTGTAAAAGATGTAATTTTAGAGTTAAATTTTTTTTAATCAATATGGGAGGAGATCACAACCATTGGATTAACTACCCGTTATCGGATCAATTTAAGACATTGGTCGTCTCAACCAGAGGCGCGATTTTATAAGTGTATAATTCATATGATTTTAGTGTCCATTCCATACTTGTTTAAGCTATTATTCTTGCATGTATTCGTATTATTACTCTTGTTTTCTCTTATTTGCCTCTAATAGTTGAATCATCCAAAAAGGAGCTACAAAGATCTAAAAAGATCTAGGAAGAGAAGTATCCCAAGTATCCAAGTTCCCAAGTCCAAGAGAAGTGGAAGAAGTGCAACGAAAAAGAAGCAAAACGCTCAAAATCGAGAGAAGGGCCAAAGACCGATCTTAACTCATTCAAATTAAGTATTTCTCATCACCATCTTGAAGATAATTTAAATATAAAAAGAACGCAAAAATAATGAGGTCATTCCGAGTTCGGATGAAGAAGTTGTGGCCAAAACGAGTTTTTATCAAATACCGAAGACGGTAAAGTATGCAAACGTGTACGCATACTTTAATTCCAAAAATTTATGCTGGATTTTGGAGTGGAAAGTAGGAAAACGTGTATGCATACCTTGGAAGGCCTAAGGTCACGTTTGGGGTCGATATTTCATATTTTTGGGTAGGGTTCTTGAACCGAACTAAATATGTGAAGGCCAAGCAATGTAAACCTATAAAAATATGTATTAGGCTTTTCACAGAGATCAATCAATCTCATATCACAAGTTCTATATCAAAACCTAGGGTTTACCCCTTTAGGGGGAAACCACCATTATTCATCTTCTTTGTAATATGAGTAGCTAAATCCTTTGTTGATTAAGGATGAATCAATGTTCTAAGCGTGAAGCTTTATTAATAATACAAGTCTATTTTAGGTTTTAATCATCATCGTTTGTTTTCACTATATTTAGGGTTTATGATTGATTTGTAGATTGTTCAAGTGTACAATTGGATTAATCTTTTGATCATTTTATTGTTAGTAAAGGGTTAAGATATCCGTGTAATTGTTGAATAACCCTTACACAAGTAGAGAACGTGAGACCTCGTAGAAGGATTCTATTGAGGAATCGTGTGTGAAGATAACACTAGTAAGTGGACCTTGCGCTAAGAGTCTAACTGCTAGGATCAACCTAAGTTCACATAGCTTAAAGCTTCCGATTGGGTTACATCTTGAGTGCGCTACTACTTGGTGGTTCAGTTGGATAGGACTTGATATGCGAGCGGTTCGGTATCAAGTTACACAAGGAGCTTTGGGGATAACACTTCTCTAGTTGTTATTCTACGGTTGGTGATGAATGGTTCTAACGGAAGATAGATAAGTATATTAATCCAGTTATCTCTTGGTAACGGAGAAGGATTCCTTAATCATCTCTTTTCTTTATTATTGTCTTTATAATTATCTTACAACCAAAACCTCCTTTGTTATTTACTTTATCTTGTTATTTCAAATAACCTATCAATTACACAGCTCTCCGTGGAAACGATCTCTTACTACCGCTATATTACCAGTTAATTAGTGGAAAATATATTTATTAATTTTTTGTGCCTACGACATCCCATCACGATTCGACTTTCTTTAGTCCGAGCGGATCAGTTTGATTCGATCTTCTCAAGTTAAGTCGATCGACTCAACTTGATATATACTAGATGGGAAAACTCCCAGATTTTATCATTTGTCCATCCATTTTTCCCATTTTCCTATTCCACTATGAAATATGGATTGGAAAATTAGCTCATTTTCCCACTGTTGCGGAGTTGTTCTAAGCAAGAGGGGTTATCAGGCCTATTTATTTTGAGTTGTTGATTCTTATAAGGGTATTTGGGATGGAGTTAGTTAGTAAATTGACGAATAAACCGCGAACATAGTATGGACACGTGCCTGTTTAATTTATGTACCTTAAATTCATGTATATTGGTTTGGATCGCTACAAGCATAGACTTATTAGCCTGCTCTGATACCAATTTAAAATGAGAGGGTAACTAGTACACCACCAACTTTTTTGTGCATGTATAGGAAATACTTGTACAATCTATATGTTCGGCTATGAAACTGTATTTAAGATTGTTTTAACAAGATAAACCTAGTATATACCCGAACGGTTCACGAATCGAATTCCAACAAGAACAAGTCTTATAAGTTCGTTATAATTGAGTTAACACTATTTGGGTTTAAATACGTACAACTTGTGATATTTCAATTATAAAGATAAAACAATAAAATGCGGAAAAGAAATAAAACATACACCAAAGATTTTTGTACACCGGGACCTTGTCCATATTGAACACACACCAATTCAAGCTGTTACATCAATTATCTACTACCATATTTCGGACTAGATGTAATACCTGCTTCAGTTGCATTCGTGCACCTGTAAAACTCATAACAAAACACCGATTCTCTTTAAGAACAGCTCTGGTAAATCTTCTAGCAGAACACCGATTCTCTTTAAGGATTGATCTTGTAAAGTTTCTAGCAGAACCTCAGTTCTCTTAGAAGATGCTCTTGAATATATTCTAGAAAAACGTTAATTCTCTTTAAAAGATATTCTCCTCAATAACAAGGGTTTACACGTTCCATGAGTCATAGGGATGTCAATGGGTATCCTTTACCCGGAACCAAAACTAGACCTGGTAGATTCAGATTCGGGTTCGGTTTCGGGTTTGAAATTTCAATGGGTCCAAATGGGTATTACCTGTCGGGGTACCCGGTTATTCATTTTAGCAAACTTATATGTATTTTTTTACTAGTTTTAGCTTTGATTTTTTTTTCCATTTTTTCTTAAAATAATCTTTATTTAGAACTTAGTTTGGTTTTTATTATTAAAGAAGAAGATCAATATTACACGGAGCGGTGGGCAGCCTAGAAACAAGCTGAGCACCAACACCTTTTTGAATAACAATTCATAGCCTATGGAAAAGAGAATTTCCTGACTTGAAATTGGCGTCATGCCTAGCCATGCAATTTCTCAATCTCTTAAGAAAAGAAATTATTTCCGCACCGAGCTCACCTAAAGTGGAAAAGGCCAAAACACCAAACCCATAACCATGCAAAGAGCATTTTTCCAAATATTTATTATTTTTACGAGTGATAGCAGCCGAGATATATGGCATGGAGTAAACTTGGTCATCACACTTGTGAAGGGCGAGACACCGGTAACATCCATGCAGACATCCCTGACGTCTTCCCAGTTGTAAACCATAATATCTGCGGGCCTGAGACCTTTATTATTATCGGAAAGAAAACTCAGGGGAACCTCCTTCCTAGCTGTGACACCTGCTTTGTAGCATATATCAGCCAAAACATCTTTGACCAAGTCATGTCGAAACTTCAACCCAACTTCACTAGCGCAATGAATGGTATGATCACCGTAGATATCCATGGGTCTTTGGCAGCAAGAGCATAAACTTCCCTCCTTAAAAAAGGGTATACCAAGACGATACTGTAAAATAGACCTGAACTGCCTTGGTCCAACTGCTTGATTAAGCCCCGGTATAGGGATCGCCTTAAGGAACTCCATAGCATGTTTTGTGCGATTGCATTGCCACAACGTATATTCACGCTCCGATAAAAAAAAAACTAGTAGGAATCTTTTTTTTGACAACATCAAAATAAATAGTTGCCAATGACTTCATGTAACGGGGGGCATAATTATTAATGTTGAAATCCGGTAAGGAAAGATCACAAGCTTGTGTGAAAATCTGCAGAGCATGCTGAAAGTTCCATGGGTCTGTATCGGCCGATAACCCTAATATTGAGTTCTGCAGTAGTTGAGTCTGATCCTGGGAAACCAGGTAGCAATACATACCTGTATCCGCCATTGTGAGCACATAAAAACCACCATCTTTAATGGGAAGACTGGCTAGCCTTTGCTGAACTGAGCCAAGACCAGCACCATCGCCAACCACCAAACGACACACGTAACTCAGCAGATGCTTATCAAAACGAACTACTGTAGGCTGAATAGCTTTAGGGCTTGTTGTGCGAAGGGTAAAGTAGAGCCTGGAAACCCCCGTGAAATTACGTAAAAGAAGTAACTCACTTTGAGGATCTTCCAGCTCCTGAATTTTTTCCATAAGTTGCACAACTTTATCCACCCTTGACAACACCATATTGCTGCAAAACTCCATGTTCAAGCTGACAGGGCCTCCTAGAAGTTTGACCCCGTCCGTTGGCTTGCCAATTTTGGGAGGGAAAACATCATCGTTAGCTCTTCTTGGATCATAAGATGGCCAGAAAATCTCCGTCTTCGAGACATTCGGATGTAGACCGTAGCTAGGCCCTTCCTCTTATATAATATTTAATGCTTTAGACACCTCCATAGTATCTCCAACGATGGTGCCATCATCCAGGTACCATGCGTGAAGGTCCAACTCGCACCGAGTTGCAATTTTTTCCATGAGAGGGTGAAGAGCTAAAGCAAAGAGTAAGGGACCTAGGGGGTCTCCTTGCTGAACACCTTTGGCCGAAGAGAGAACTTCCAGATAATAGAGCCTTGCTGGTTTTTCATAACAAAACTCGACCCAGTGAGAGATATTTGGACAATGAGTTCTTACCTCTTTAATAATACTAGACCTGTCCCCGAGATTGAAAGCATTGGAGAAATCTATGAGCAGCATAGTTTTAGAATTATCAGCACCTTGCAACTCCAACAATCTGTTTGCTGAATGCAGGATAGCCTCGCCACCACAAGGAATGCCGACCACATATTGATAGCGGCCTAAATATGTGTTCATGACTTTACCAAATGAGGTAGCCGCTAATTGTTATAAAATTATTTTTATAACAATTTATCATTATTTCTTTGTTAATGACTTTAGAACATTAACAAAGAAATAATGATAAATTTTTATAAAAATAATTTTGATTCAAGCCAAAAAGAGAAAGATATTAACTTTTTCGTGATTTTTTTATAGTTTTCTTAATTAATACCCATCATGTATCCAGAATTAACGGGTACCCGAGATTTTTAACGGGTCCGGTTTCAAGTGTACAAATTCAGGAACCGTATCTGGAATCACTATTAGGAATTGGATCCGACTCTTATAAGTAGGGTACGGGCCCAGCGGTGCTCGGGAGGACCCGAACTCATTGACAACCTATCCATGACTTAATTTATTTATTTTTTGGTTTTTTGATAAACTGGCCTAACAATAGACCCTAAGCAATAAAAATACAAATCAGTCTTGGTGTAGTAATACCCATACATCAAAATTAAACAAAGCAGATAAAAAATATGGCAGTTGCCAATTTAAGTGCCTTCATGCTTCTAAGAAGCACCATCTTACCAATCTGTCAACAATATTGTTGTCTTCTCTATATCTTTGAATAATCTTCACTTGATTGAAATATGATTTGAGCTCGGAAATTTCTTTGACATGCCCAAAGGTATCCCATATTCCCAGTGAGGTTTCATTTCTTTATTGCAGAGTTGAACAACATAACACGAATCACTTTCCACTTACTTCCAAATAGCGTACTCCCAAGTACATAGCCAAACGCAAACCATCTCTAATTTCCCAGACCTCGATTATTGTTGTTCTTAAAAATGTGTTTCCCATAACATGCAACAAAGGCTTCAGTTTCATCTCTAATAATTCCACAAATTCCTACAAAACCATCATCATTGGAAGAACCATCAGTATTAAGCTTAAAATAGCCATTCATTGGAGGCTTCCAAGCAATGAAGACCGCTTCCTTGTTATTTCTCACATGACCAAAATCCTTAGTGACATGTTGATATTCCATTTACATTTCTAAGCTTTAGCCAACACCCATAGATCATTGAATTTCTTTCTCTCAAAAATACATTTGTTCCCATGAATCCATATACCCCAAAGAATAAAAGGACACAAGTCCTTACACTGTAATCCACCAACAAAACCATCATAAGAATACAAATCCTTGAGAAACCTTGGAAATAAGATATCTAAGTTAACCTGCAATATGATCCAATCCTGCAGTTTCCTCCAAATAGGATTAACAGTACAACACCCAAAAAACAAGTGTAAGCAATTTTGTATGTCACTATTACAAAAAATGCAACCTAGATGGTCAGTAATGTCTTTACTGTAAAATGAATCATTAAAATGCAGTTTTTGACACAGTTGCCAAAGACAAAAATTGTATTTAAAGGGGAATTTTAATTCCCAAAGAAACTTCCAATTATTGTCCTCATCCTGACTGCCATGTTTTATAATCTTCATGTATTTGTGAGCTTCAATTATAATAGCATTGCCAGATATATTAGAAGACTAGATGGGTCTATCGCTAAGAACTAGAGCAAAACAAACAGAGACAACATTTTATAGATTTAACTATGCCATGACTCATACAATGCTTTATCTTAGCAGGGACTGATTCTTTGTAAACATGATCAAAGAATGAGCTCACAGTCTCATTCGACAAACTAGGTGTATTCATATTAGATAAGGAAGCTATAGATAAGTTACATATCCCTTTATCACTTCAAAAATTGACCCTTATCCCATCTCTTATGTTCCACCTACAACTATTTATAATAACATCTCTACCACAAATAAATGCTTCTCCAACTCCTACATGATTTATTCTTAGTACCAACACTCCAAAAATCATGATACTTATAATACTTAGATTTCAACAACCAAGTCATTACGTTCATAAGATATCTTCCAAAACATTTTAGCAAGAACAGAAAAATTAATTGCTAAGCTCAAGGTCTCTAACATTCACCCCTCCAAGGTCTTTAGTTTTACACACAATAGAGCCAATTTATCTTATGCATATTCCTCTTATTTTTATCACTTCTCCAAAAGCATTTATTCTGAATCTATCAAGTTTATTCAAAATAGTTATTTTAGAAAGCTTAATAATAGACATTACATGATACGAAATAGGATCAATACAAGCACCGAACATAGTAAATCTACCAGCTAAGTTAAGATTCATGTACTTTCATCCCTACATTATATTACTCATTTTATCAACAATATCAATAAAAGTCTTTTCACTAACCCTTCCTCACTGTAACGGAATACCTAAGCACTTAATGGGACTAATAGCAACTTGAACCTGGAGAGCATTAGCCATACCCCTTGTAAAAATTCTACCCAGGTTTGCAGAAGCAATGAGGATAGACTCATTGACATTAATTCTTTGACATGTATGTTAGATCATTGCTCGGTCGAACTAAGTGTTGCTATCTCAAGCTTGTTGTCAAATTTAGTTGTCAAAACTATATCTTGATTTCTAATCTACAATTAGTTAAGTCTCGGACTAGGATAAAAACATAGTTGAGAAATAGATGATCAAAACAGTCATCATTGCATTCTACCGTTTGAAGGTGAAGATCAACTGAAGCTTTAGAGAACTTCATCAACAAAAGGTAAGTGAAGACTGAACCATAAATATCTCAAGTTATACTCACTTTCTATCATTTGAGACGATGGCACATAACTAATTAGACTAGTATGCATGGAAAAGAATTTCGAGTCAAGAACTAATTCTAGTTAGCGAATTTCTCGAAATATAATGACTAAGCTTAATGAACATTTGTTCATACTTGATAAGTTTAGGTTATGGACAATTTATTGTTCGGAATCAAAATCGTGATTCAAGTTTATCATTCGGAAATAGCCTGGAACAGTGATATGTGTGATTGATGTTATTCAGGAATGTTTCAAATTAATTTAGAAAATAAAAAGGAACTATTATTGATTCGGATACAAGACAGTGGTATCAGTTTTACTGGGAAAACTGTTATACGTCTGAACCCGTATTACAGGTATTCGTACAAGTAGCGGAGTAGTTATATACATATCTACTTACATATTTGTGATACACATATTCTAATGTATACTCGTATGCAAACCATTCTTGAATTGTGGTTACGAAACCGGGGTGAGTATCCAAACCGGTACGCAATATAAAACAGTTCTATGTTCCTGAACTCGGTAGCGTTTCCAAACTGGTATGCAAACCGATTTAATTCTGTGAACTCCTGAACCGGTGACAATCTTTAAGTTTCCAAATCGGTATGCAAACTTAAAAAGTTCTGTGAACTCCGGAACTTTGGTTTGGTGGAAAGTTTGCAAACTGGTACGGAAACCTAAAAAGTTTTGTGAACTCCGAAACTCGGGTCTGGTTATAAGTTTCCAA
Organism: Papaver armeniacum; assembly: GCA_023531295.1. Classification (NCBI taxonomy): domain Eukaryota; kingdom Viridiplantae; phylum Streptophyta; class Magnoliopsida; order Ranunculales; family Papaveraceae; genus Papaver; species Papaver armeniacum. The sequence continues at coordinate 98,884 of JAJJWW010005117.1, forward strand.
ATCGGTATGCGTATTGTGACTGAACCGAATCACGAATGACAATGGTATTTGTACCATGTACACCTACTACCCATGTTGATTATATTTTCAAGTGTGTTTAAATTATTTCTTCGAGATAATTAGCATTTGATTAATTCTCTATAAACACTAGACTGAATTGATCACATGTTTGTGACTTAGATTTAATGTCTTATGTGTTCATGAAAAAGAAGGTTAAACTTTTAAGTTCAAACCGGCTAGTTTCGGCTAACCATGTTGAGCATAGTATTTGTACACGGATTGGTTATGGTTTCACCTAACCAACGTATATATCTTTATTATGTAAATCAGATTCAAAGATTCATCTAACGTTGGATATTTTTTGCTTGGTTCCAAAGCTACCTTAGCTTAAACCTAAAGCAACATATGCTTTGAATGCCTATAAAAGGGGAACTTTTCAAGCAACTGGTATCTTTGAATCCCTACACTACTTTTTGGTGTGTCCTAGTTATATCTAGAGTCGTCCTCTTCCTAACCCTTTTAGGGTTTAACGACTATAAAGACTTTATCGGGATTCGTGAAGCCCGGTCCAGTAATCTTTCCTTGATAACTTGAGTATCCTGATATTGATTGTTTGTAGAGATTGCTCTATCAATCAAAATAAATATAAAGCATCAAAGTTCTCTTCGTCTCGGACTTTGTTGATTCCACAAGTTTTATACTTGTGAGGTGAGTAATAATATAGGATGCACTTCGGGTTGCATAAGTCCGGATTTTGAGGATAACTGGACTTTGTCGAATTGCTATCGATTCCTATCTGAAAAGGCGAGGTACCCAAATATACCTCTAGCTAAAACTTTTCCTACCTATAAGTCATTTCTTCGAAGGTGATTGTCTATGGACTGAGACGAGACAATACAACTAATCGGTTCACACTTCGTGTGATCGTCTATGGATACGAGATCGAGACAATACAACAACAAAGTACGCTTACTTGATAAAAGGGTTCGGACTTAACCAAACACAATAGGATTTCTTATCAAGTAAATAGGAATTAAAGTTTGTGTAATTTACTTTTAGTATAATAAAACAGTTATAATGCGGAAATATAAAGTAAATGACACTAAGATTTTGTTAACGAGGAAACCGAAAATGCATAAAAACCCCGGGATCTTTTCCATAATTGAATACTCTCAGGATTAAGCCACTACACAAAATTAAACAAACTTCGCATAGTTGAGACCAAGCAACTAAACCTATAGTTCACCTAGTTCCGTCTGTATTCCCACACCTCCAACTTATGAATAAGTCACGTACTTGGAACAATTCCTTTGGTTCGTATTTCAAACAGTAAAGGAGCAACAAATATGTTTGGTATCAACTCTCTTCAACCAAGTGATGTGAGTTCGACAAAGGTTCTTCTGTTTATCTCAATAAACTCTTTCGTCAGGTTCTTAGTTATATCTTATTCTCAACTACCAAAGGTAATTGTTAAGATTTTGCAATCAATACTTTTAATCACAAAGAATTGTATTGATTCCGATTTACACAACTAATCAATCCAATCTACCACAAGGATAAACCGATTATAGTTGGATCCTCTTATACAGAAACAAGTATTGTGCACGCCAAAGATTATGAACCCCAAATCAGAAATCTTCAATATCTTCTTTGTCTTCAAATCTTCTTATATCTTCAATAAACACCTTCACACAACAACTTGAATCTCTTGCGATCAATCACGCACAGAACAGAGTCTGTTAACAATGGGAACTAACAACAGTCTAAAGATCCCCGTCGAAACTTCAATCTAGTTTGAGTGAATCTTATATTAGAAGAGAAGATTCTCAAGAATAAACAAACTAGGTGCAATCAAAGTTCAACCACCGCTAGTTAATCGAATCAATCGAAAACGCAAGATAAACTGTAATTATCTAGTTTCCCACCAACGGTACTTATAGAGCTTCTCAATCCCAAAGAAGACTTTAAACTGAGCAGCCGTAAGAGATTTCGCCTAATTAGGTTACTCTCCTCTCCGAATAGGTGGCTACACTAGTAACAACACAATCAAGGAAGTTTGTTGTCACGAAGGATTAGTTTGATAGAAATGCAAACTTCAAGTATTTATAGACAAGGACGTTTGGACACCAAGGAATTTCCAAAACCGAAAATATTCTCAAAGATATTCAATATATTCCAAATTCGGTTTCCATAATTCCTGGAAATGCTTTGTCCAAAATATTGACTGAAAATCTCTTTGGAAAAATCTCAACTAGTAAATGCACATTACTAATTCTAGATTTCCTAAAATAAAATTAAAAACCTTAAATAAATGATTCTTAACTTATTTATGTTTCGATCCTGGGATTTCCTTCATGTAGCTATTAAGGAATAACTTTGAACAATAAAAGATAAACATTATTGCACGTGTTCAAATTATGTTGACATCCTTACTTTGTAAGTCCTCTTTCATACTTACAACCTTGAAACCGATTTTCCACACTTACAAACAAGTTTAGAATTGGTTCATCTGACTTTCAAGAACTATGCGATTGATCAAGAAATACTCAATCACAAATCATGGGTTTGACGGTTCTACCAAAATAAGTTTCGGATCTACCTCCATGTGAGTATTGTGCATAGTCACACCAGCTTTCCAAAATTCGGTTGACTAGGTACTAGGATCGGTTCCCCACATATATATGGTATCTAACTTATATGTGTTGCATATGTCCATAGGATCGGTTCCCTTTTCTGCTACAAACTTGATGCACCTCATACAAGGATCGATTCCCCTTTGTGATGTGTTGCACCTATTCGTAGGATCGGTTCCCCTTTACCCAGAGTTGGTCATACACAAATCAAAAACTCGATCATACCATCTCAGGTGATTACTTAAGATCGGTTTCACTAATAAAATTCATACCAATACATAAGTCAGACCTTTGTGAATAGTTTTACCAAGAACACAAACAAGTCATGAGCGGTTATACTAAATCACACATATTGGTTGTTCACAAGATATGCAATGAATAACAATACCAATAACGCCTAGCGATTTCCTTTTCGATTCATAAACAAGTTTATGAACTTACTTCCTTAAAACACATGTATAAACATTGTTTCCTAGGATGAAATCCTAACCTCATACCTATACATAATCACAATAGCATTCAAACGATTATGTCGATGTCTTATCTACAAGGTTTAATGGTTAAGCAATAAACCTCGTATTGTATTCCTTAATACTATGCCTATCTAAAGTGTTCATGCTTCGCAGTTTTGTTTTCAATATGCACGACTTGAAAGATACGTTAGGGAATAAAACAGTTCAAGTCAAATACCACTAACCTAAAGTGGAAGGATGATGTTGTCGTTGTATCTTCTTACTTCTTCACTTCTTCAAGTCTTCGCAATACTCTTAATGTCTCATATCCTAATACTTTCAAGCTAACTTATAAGAAGTTGACTCTAGTACATAATCAAGCGACTCTTAAAATGAGTTTTGATTCACTAAAATATGACAACCAAACTTGACATACCAACGCTTGGTAGGTTCAACCGAGCTATGCTCTAAGAATCTCCCCCTTTGTCAATTGTAGTGACAAAACTCTTACAATCATATGGATAAACAAATTACAATAATTCATTACACATACGCTTGATTTTAGAATTCAACAACACAATAACTTGTATACATTAATGCCGTTGTTGACATCATTATAACAAAGCTAATACTCCCCATAAAGATGATATAGGTAGATTTTATCAATCCTCACATCTTTGTTATACCAATTAATATGATATGCTACTCCCCCTTAGTCTATGCTTTCACTCTTTCGTTAGATAAACGTTTAAGCACCAATGTTCTTTTCCTTAGTGATACCAATCAATATAAAATCAATACCAGTATCACTTGTTTACTCCATATATTTCTCCCCCTTTTTATCACAAAATGACAAAGAAACGAATAAAATAAAGGACAAACCGAAAAGAATCCTACAAATCTCAAAATAGACTTGCAAACCTATATAGTTAAGTACGAGGGTTCCACACACCATTTTTGATAACCAATATAAAAACCGAAACTACAAAGTAATTTGTTTTGATATTTTATCAAGGAAATAATTGCCCGAAGAAATTTTCCCAATATAGTTTAGCAAACCAAAAATCAACTAAGCACCTTAGTTCCTTCGCTAAACCGATTGTACAAATACAACCGCTTCGTTCGATAAGACCAAAATAAAGATAACTCTATTTTCTCATCAGGTTCTAATTATCCATATAACTTAGACCTTTCAATTTTAAACAAGACAAGTACTAGGTTAGCTAACTAGTATTTCTTGTTAAGGCATTCGATTAGACTTGAATAACCGAAACCTTCACTTTGATAAGTCTAACTAAGAAAACCTTAGTTTCTCTTATCCGGAATCGAATTGGGCTAAACAACTTATCCCGTAAACCTTTTCTTTCGTTAAGCCATAAACAATTTATACAAACCACATAAATCAACTTGCATAATTATTCACCTCAACCGGAAGCAATTGAAACAACATAGACATTAAAGCACCGCAATTGCACCGAAATTTTGTAGGCCTAAACAATTGATGCCACACAATAAAGCAAGATAACAATAGTTTTTATTAACCGGAAACAATTGAATCACACACACATCCATACACACATCATGGAATAAAACATCAATTGTACCGAAATTTTGTTAAGCAAAAGCAATAAATATATGAAATAAAAATCAGGCTTTTCTTAAACAGGAAAACAATTAACTAACAACATTGTTACCTCAAATTTCGCATCCACTTCTCCAATAAGTTTGCATCTTCTTCCAGGGAGAATTGATATCGAAATATCATTATGTTGTCATCCTTATGTAAAACAAAAGAATAACAACAACCAACCTTTACCAGAGAAAGGTTGAAAACCGGTTTTTTAACTATTGCAAGCAAAAGTTGAAAACCCCCGAAACACATATGCTTTTATGCTAAACCAAAACCGATTCAACATATTGTGACTTTTTCACATATTGTTTCTACCAGAACCCCTCATGATCCTTTGATAAAGCCTACCAACATGGGCTAGAACTTAATCCTACTAAATCAAAAAGTCACCCAAACCATAAGAGTTCACAACATTATGAGATCGAATATCAAGGTAATAAAACCAAAATCAAACATCCCATAAACATCCATAGCAATAATAAAGCATTCAAGCACAGGCTATGTAAATCAAAAACCATCACAAGAAAAATTATAAATCAAATAATTTTATTCATAATAGACCGAATACAATCATCAAAAATTGATGTCTATTATTCCCTTATCAGTTCTTGTGAATATTGCTTTCAAAAACTGGATTCAAATTCTGTAATACCCCGATATTCGGCAGTGGTTGGCCGAATGGAATATAAGTAATGGTTTGTCCTTTCCTATCACCGAGGCCTTTTCAGCACAATTGGCTCCAGAGTTGGCAAAAAAACTCTGCAGTTAAGCGTGCCAGGGCGGGAGTAATCCAGGAATGGGTGACCATTTGTGGAAGTATTTTAGGTGTTTTTGAGAAATGGATTACCGCGAAATGCGATGCACGTTGAAAACCCCACACCACTATTGGACTCTTATTTGTCGGATGACCGTAATGGCTAAGTGGGGACAATATCGGTGGAGGGATGGGTCATTACAAATGGTATCAGAGCCGACGACGGGTCACCTGCCGAGGGTGGGAAGGCACACTGGACGGGGTTGGTCCAGGTGCTTCTCCTGAGGGGCAGGAAATGTCGGAGATCTGGGCTTGCGAATATATTCTGGAGCCGAGGACGGCTCCAATTTAAGGTGGTGGTATTGTAATACCCAATATTCGGAAGTGGTTGGACGAATGGAATATAAGTAATGGTTTCTCCTTTCCTATCACCGAGGCTTAATGGGTTCACTTGACTGAGTTGTGGAAAAAAACTTCTCAGTTATGCGTGGTTGGCTGTTGAGCTAGATAATGGTCTCTCAAGAGACAAGGAACGTCTACATCATACCGAGGCCTGATGAGTTCACTTGAATGAGTTGTGGGAAAAACTTCTCAGTTAAGCGTGCTCGGCAGAGAGTAGTCACATGATGGGTGACCACTCGAGAAGCTATTGCAGGATGACCGCAGTAGTGTCGTTTAAAAATCCTGTACTGCTAGATAACCGAAGTAGGTAAGTGTGAACAATATCGGTGTTACTTGGGGTACAACTAGGGATGGTTCGCTTGTGCTCGGGTGGGAGAGTATGCTAGGACGTTGAGCTAGATACTGGTCTCACAAGAGGCAAGTAACGTCTACATTATACCGAGGCCTTTTCAGCACAATTGGCTCCAGAATTGGCAAAAAACTCTGCAGTTAAGCGTGCTCGGGCGGGAGTAATCCAGGGATGGGTGACCATCCGGGAAGTTTCTGCTGGATTACCGCAGCGATGCCCATTGAAAACCCCACACTGCTGGATGACCGCAATGGCTAAGTGGGGAGAGTATCGGTGGAGGGATGGGTCATTACAAATTCTTCAGAGTACTTCCCTTTTCAGTAGATAATTTGTTCATCTCAAATAGTCGAGAATGAAGATTAGCTAGTACTCCATTTGAATCCTTTATCATCAGCTCATGATATCTAATACAACCTTTAACAGTATGAATTTGTTTCCTTAAAGAATCTTGAGAGTTATCATGAAGAGAGACATCATGAGTTTCAGTCATAACTGATGCACAAAGTGCTAAATCATCAGGAGATGACCCTTCTTTTACCGATTTCTCCATTGAAATAAAATGGTCTTCTTTCGGACAGGGAAAAGATATATAAGATGGGAGAAAATCACGGAATAATTTGGTTTATGGAAACCGAAACTATTTTTCCCAAAAATAAAAGATATTCATTATTTTTCACTAAAGAAATAGACATGAACAACTTGCCCAGATTTATGCTTCCTCACAATCAAAATTTTGGGCAACAAGTGAGGATGCATATTTCAACACAATCAGTGTGTGTTGAGGTGAGAATTATTCTCACCATAGTTAACAAATACATCCTTAGGATGACTTATAAACACAATAGGCTGTGTTTCCTTCTTTTCTTTCTTTCTCTTGTAATTGCAAGAGTTTGCAATCTCCTTTTGAAATCTCATAAATTTACCAGTCTTCTTTATCCCCTTACGAAGAGCTTTGATAAGTTTATTTTCAAGAAGGATTGTAGTGAGATTATTTTCTCCACATGACGAACTTATCATGTTATCAGAAAAACTAGTTTTTGATTCTCTTGGTTTTTCACCTAATTTTTCTTATTCAGATTTTACCATACGGGTTTTATCTGAGGGGAATTGGAAAAGGTTTTCAAGTACCAGGCATAACCTTTTATTTTCCTTAATTTCCAACTCATGTTTTTCTATGAGTTGATTAGACTCACAGAATTCATCATTGTTAGAGTTGGCAAGAAGTGCATTACACTTAGATATTTCTTCATTCGATTCTTCCTCCGGAATATCATCAAGAGTGGAGACAAAAGCTTTGTTGCACTTTTGATTTCTTCTGCTGGGACAGTGTTTTGCCATATGTCCGAATCTACGGCACTTGAAGCATAGTACTTCATCATTACCCTTTTTATGGCAAACCGATAGTGTATCAGGAACATGTTTATCAATAGATAAGATGTCCTTCATTCGTTGCGCTAAAAGCACAATAGTTGAGTCAAGCTCCTTTTCAGCATATACCTTGTACTCTTGGCAACGTTTCTTAGTTTCATTCTTCAGCAGAATTTCTCTATCAAAGATCTTTAACTTTCCTACGAGAGAGCTCCGAGAAAGTAGAGAAAGATCATTACCTTCTATTATGGCATGTTTCTTAGACTTGTATATGGATGGTAACAATCTGAGAATTTTGCATACTATTTCCTTTTCAGGTATAGCCTTTCCAAGAAAGAAAGATGCATTGACAATCTCAGAAAGTTTTGAATTAAACTCCTCGAAAGTATCGTTATCATCCATTTTGAGATGTTCCCATTCAGATGAAAGGGAAAGAAGTCTAGCTTATTTTTAAGATTCATGTCCCTCGAATACGCTTTCAAGAATATCCCATGCCTCTTTAGAAGTTCTACAGGTCAGCACATGATGTAGAAGATCATGAATAACTGCATGTATGATGGCATTCAAACCATCCGAATTCTTCTTTGAAAGAGCTCTTTCTTCAAGAGTATAAGACGCTAAGCGTTTAAACTCTGACTCCGAATAATCCATCGGTTGTTGGATCCGTCTTCGATTAATATCCAAGTATTAAAATCTCGGGATTAAAGAAAAACTTTCATAGCCGATTTCCATAATGGGTAGTTGATCCCATTAAATCTTGGTGGTACGTTAACTGAATCACTTATCAGATTCATTTTCTTATAGTTTGGATCGCTCCAAACACAGATTGTTAGATCTTTTCTTGTTTTCCTGCTCTGATACCAATTGAAAAGGCGAGGGTACCCAAATATACCTCAAGCAAAAACTTTTCCTACCAATAAGTCCTTTCTCATAAAGTGGTTGTCTATGGACTGAGTCGAGACAATACAACTAATCGGTTCACACTTCGTGTGATCGTCTATGGATACGAGATCGAGATAATACAACAACGAAGTATGTTTACTTGATAAAAGGGTTTTGGTCTTAACCAAACACAATAGGATTGCTTATCAAGTAAATAGGAATTAACGTTTGTGAAATTTACTTTAATTATAATAAAACAATTATAATCCGGAAATATAAAGTAAATGACACAACAATATTTTGTTAACGAGGAAACTGCAAATATAGAAAAACCGCGGGACCTTGTCCAGAATTGAATACTCTCAGGATTAAGCCGCTACACAAAATTAAACGAACTTCGTATAGTTGAGACCAAGCAACTAAACCTATAGTTCACCTAGTTCCGTCTGTATTCCCACGCCTCCAACTTATGAATAAGTCACGTACTTGGAACAATTCCTTTGGTTCGTATTCCAAACAGTAAAGGAACAACAAATCTGTTTGGTATCATCTCTCTTCAACCAAGTGATGTGAGTTCGACAAAGGCTCTTCTGTTTATCTCAATAAACTCCTTCGTCAGGTTCTTAGATCTATCTTATTCTCAACTACCAAAGGTAATTGTTAAGATTTTGTAATCAATACTTTTAATCACAAAGAATTATATTGATTCCGATCTACAAAACTAATCAATCCAATCTACCACAAGGATAAACCGATTATAGTTGGATCCTCTTATACCCAAACAAGTATTGTGCACACCAAAGATTATGAACCCCAAATCAGAACTAACAACAGTCTAAAGATCCCTGTCGAAACTTCGATCTAGTTTGAGTGAATCTTATATCAGAAGAGAAGATTCGCAAGCATAAACAAACTAGGTGCAATCAAAGTTAAACCACCGTTAGTCAATCAAATCAATCGAAAACACAAGATAAAACGCAATTATCTAGTTTCCCACCAACGTTGCTAATAGAGCTTCTCAATCACAAAGAAGACTTTAAACTGAGCGGCCGTAAGAGATTTCGCCTAATTAGGTTACGCTCCTCTCCGAATAGGCGGCTACACCATTAACAACACAACCGAGGAAGTTTGTTGTCACGAAGGATTAGTTTTCTAGAAATGAAAAATTCAAGTATTTATAGACAAGGAAGTTTGGACACCAAGGAATTTCCAAAACCGAAAATATTCACAAAGATATTCATTATATTCCAAATTCGGTTTTCATAATTCCTGGAAATACTCTGTCCAAAATATTGACCGAAAATCTCTTTGGAAAATCTCAACTAGTAAATGCACATTACTAATTCTCGATTTCCTAAAATAAAATTAAAAACCTTAAATAAAAGATTCTTAACTTATTTATGTTTCGATCCTGGGATTTTTTTTCTGTAGCTATTAAGGAATAACTTTGAAAAATAAAAGATAAACATTACTGCACGTGTTCAAAGTATGCTGACATCCTTACTTTGTAAGTCCTCTTTCATACTTACAATCTTGAATTCGATTTTCCACACTTCCAAACAAGTTTAGAATTAATTCACCTGACTTTCAAGAACTATGCGATTGATCAAGAAATACTCAATTACATATCATGGGTTTAACGGTCCTACCTCCATGGGAATACTGTGCATAGTCACACTAGATTTCCAAAATTCGGTTGACTAGGTACTGGGATCGGTTCCCCATATATATATATATGGTATCTAACTTATATGTGTTGCACATGTCCATAGGATCGGTTCCCCTTTGCCTAAAATCGTGTTGCACATGTCCATATGATCGATTCCTCTTTCTGCTATAAACCTTGCTGCACCTCATACAAGGATTAATTCCCCTTTGTGATGTGTTGCACCTCTTCATAGGATTGGTTCCCCTTTACCCAGATTTGGTCATATACAAATCACAAACTCGATCATACCATCTCAGGTGATTACTTAAGATCGGTTTCACTAATAAAAGTCATACCAATACATAAGTCAGGCCTTTGTGAATAGTTTTACCAAGAACACAAACAAGTCATGAGCGGTTATACTAAATCACACATATTGGTTGTTCACAAGATATGCAATGAATAACAATACCAATAATGCCTGGCGATTTCCTTTTCGATTCATAAACAAGTTTATGAACTTACTTCCTTAAAACACATGTATAAACATTGTTTCCTAGGATGAAATCCTCACCTCATACCCATACATAATCACAATAGCATTCAAACGATTATGTCGATGTCTTATCTACAAGGTTTAATGGTTAAGCAATAAACCTCGTATTGTATTCCTTAATACTATGCCTATCTAGAGTGTTCATGCTTCGCAGTTTTGTTTTCAATATGCACGACTTGAAAGATATGTTAGGGAATGAAACAGTTCAAGTCAAATATCACTAACCTCAAGTGGAAGGATGATGTTATCGTTGTAGCTTCTTACTTCTTCACTTCTTCAAGTCTTCGCAATACTCTTAATGTCTCATATCCTAATACTTTCAAGTTAACTTATACGAAGTTGACTCTAGTACATAATCAAGCGACTCTTAAAATGAGTTTTGATTCACTAAAATATGACAACCAAACTTGACATACCAACGCTTGGTGGGTTAAACCGAGCTATGCTCTAACAATCTCCCCTTTCTCAATTTTAGTGACAAAACTCTTACAATCATATGGATAACAAATTACAAGAATTCATTACACATACGCTTGATTCCCTAATTCAACAGCACAATAAATTGTATACACTAATGTCGATGTTGACATCATAATAACAAAGCTAATACTCCCCCCAAAGGTGAGATAGGTAGATTTCATCAATCCGCACATCTTTGTTATACCAATTAATATGATATGCTACTCCCCCTTAGTCTATGCTTTCACTCTTTCGTTAGATAAACGTTTAAGCACCAATGTTCTTTTCCTTAGTGATACCAATCAATATAAAATCAATGCCGTATCACTTGTTTACTCCATATATTTCTCCCCCTTTTTGTCACAAAATGACAAAGAAACGAAAAAAAATAAAGGACAAACCGAAAAGAATCTTACAAATCTCAAAATAGACTTGCAAACCTATATAGTTAAGCACGAGGGCTCCACACACCATTTTTGATAACCAATGACAAAGACACAGACTCTGCAGTTAAGCGTGCTCGGGCGGGAGTAATCCAGGGATGGGTGACCATCCAGAAAGTTTCTGCTGGGTTACCGCAGCGATGCCCATTGAAAACCCCACACTTCCGGATATCCGTAGTGGCTAAGTGGGGAAAGTATCGTTGGAGGGACGGGTCATTACAAATTGTATCAAAGCCTACGACGGGTCACCTGCTGAGGGTGGGAAAGTACGCTGGACGGGGTTGGTCCAGGTGCTTCTTATGAGGGGGAGGGAACGTCGGAGATATGGGCTTGTGAATATATTTAGGAGCCGAGGAAGGCCCCAATATAAGGTGGTAGTATTGTAATACCCCGATTTCAGCAGTGGTTGGCCGCATGAAATATAAGTAATGGTTTATCCTTTCCTATCACCGAGGCCTTTTCAGCACAATTGGCTACAAAGTTGGCAGAAACTCTACAGTTAAGTGTGCTCGGGCGGGAGTAATCCAGGGATGGGTGACCATCCGGGGAGTTTCTGGTGGATCAATTTAAGGTGGTGGTACTGTAATACCCCGATTTCAGCAGTGGTTGGCCGCATGAACTATAAGTAATGGTTTGTCCTTTCCTATCACCGAGGCCTTTTCAGCACAAGTGGCTACATAGTTGGCAGAAACTCTACAGTTAAGCGTGCTCTGGCGGAAGTAATCCAGGGATGGGTAACCATCCGGGAAGTTTCTGGCGCATTACCGCCTCGATGCCCGTTGAAAACCTCACACTGCGGATATCCACAATAGCTAAGTGGGGACAGTAGAGACATCCGACCTAGTTTGTTGGATACTTGGACATTGGTCTTTGGTACCATCCAATTAATCTCTTTGTGATTAGGTTCACAGACTTGTCTTTGTAAACTTTCTAATCGCAAGAGAGACAGATATAACTCTAGATATTATTCCTTGATTGAGTTTATCTCTTGGAGGTGTATTGAGTTTGTCTATACAGATTGCCTAACAAAAAAGTGGTGGTGTATTTTGGTATCCCCGTGTTTTCAATGTCCAAGAACAAAACTTGTCCAGCAAAGATCTAAGATTAAGGGAATTCTTATAGTTGGCCTTCATGAAAATAATACTGTCACCAGCAAACAAGAGTGAGTAATCATGGGAGCCCCTCTGGCAATAGTAAAACAAGAAATAACTATACTTATTTTCAATGCCAACATTATTAAGTCTAGTTAGGGTCCTTAAACAAAGGATAAGCAGAAAGGGGATAAATGATAGAAGGTCTAAAACTAGAACTAAGACATTCTTTAATGGGCACTTAGTTGAAAGGAAACATAAGAAATACACTTCATGATCTAGCTAACAAAATTATGGTCAAAACCATTGCAAATTAAAATATTTTCGATAGAATCCCACTAATCTTTTCATAAGCCTTATCAAAATCCAATTTTAAGGCCATCCATCCTTTTTCACCCTTCTTAAACTTGGAAGAATGTATAATCTCGTTGCAAATGATAGCAGAATCAAAGAGATACCTACCAGGAACGAAATCATGCAGATTATGAGACACAATGTTACCAATCAAAGGTCCGATAATCTTAGTAACAATTTTCATAAAATTACATAAGCTAATGGGCCTATATTCATTTATATAATTAGTATTACTCACCTTAAGTATCAAAGCAATGTAGATTTTATTGAGCCTAGCATCCAGATTCCCGTTGGCAAAGAAACTCTTAACCACAACAATAATACTAATCTCTACATACTTCCAATACTTATTGTAAAAGATTCCTTGAAGGTCATCTGGTCTCGTGGATTTAAGAGATCCCATTTGGCGAATATCCAGCTTAATCTCATCAATACCAAAATCTCTAGTGAGCTTAGCATTTTCATCAACTACGTTGCATATGGTATTCGAAAGCTTTTTCCATATACTAAATGTTGAGTGCCGAAATAGTATTTCAAAAACGAATTATACCTTTTGGAAAAATTTGGGTAAAAACAGAGGATGATATAACACTAAAAGAAATTATTGTACTCCAAACTTTCAAGGCTCATAAGATTTCTTTTAGACAATTATTTCTACCCTCCCAATAAATTGGCGATTACAACAGGTATGTGAAATAATGCCTTCAAGATACAATGAAAGCCCTACAACAGAAATTGAATTCAAGGTTTGTACCCCTTGATCCAATCAAGAACACATGTAAACAAAATTTCTGATGATGCTCTAGAAAAAGAGAAAACAGGTTGAATTTATATTTAAAGAATGGGAGAATACCTTCACTACTTATAGGGATATTCATGCCTATTGGAGATGCCTCTTCACTTCTAAAAGACACATAAGGTGTCTATTGGGAATGGTTGTCTTTTATGAACCATCACACCTATTAAAGGTGTCTCTTCATCTGCAACTAACATCCATTGTGTTTATCCAACACAAAACACTTCCCCGTCATAGTGGCAAACCAAAACAGAAAACCATTTTATTTTCTAAGATATTGAAAATATCCAACAATCTCCCCTTATTTTCAATAACCAAAAAACATGAAAATAAAATAAAACAAAACTTTTAAATCAGAGTGGCTGCATCACCGAATTGACTGCCTACGTACCCGAGTGGGATCAAGCCAACGTAGTTCAAGCACAATTTAGACTAAGCATAATCGTTGAAATCAACATGTAGGACCATAATATCGCAACGTACAGGACTTGCGAAGTTAATAAACAACGATGTCGCGAGGCAGTCGCAGAGAGCTGAAATAAACGACGCAAAGAATAACGACAGGCGAGACATAAAGGAGACGTGAGATCCGGCGAGGGTTAAGAAGTGTCGCGAGATTGAATAGTTGTACATCGGCGACACTTCGCGAGACATTCCCGAAAATAAAGGATAGCTTAGCTGTCGTCCACTATGTATTACCCTATATAAAGGGGTCGAGTGAGTGCATTGCGGGGGGATCTTGGGAGAATTGTTAGGCAAGTCATTAGGAGAGAGAAAGTTTAAGAGTGTTCTAACTTCTAAGTGTAATTCTACTTTCCTGTGTAACACTTGATGAAATTAATCAATAAACATTCTCAATTATACAACTTTCAATAGACTAATTAATCAAAATATAGTGAGGGGTGTAGTGTGGGATTTCCTGCTACTACATATGCGCTAGAAACAGGGACCTAATCTTGTTGGTTCAAGAAAGAAAATTGCAATTAAAGCTGTTTAGATCAAGAAAATGAGAAAGGAAACTCTTAGATCGGATGAAGCAGGGGAAAAAGATATGGCATGTGGCGCAGATACAGGAGTAATGATTAGTAAATTTCATGAAAATATCAGAGGAAGAATACACAAAAGGGATTTTGAAGGAAAGAAGGTTACAGACAGAGAAATGATATCACCTTTGAAAGATTGGGAAAAACAAGAGATAACATTCACTACGGAGAGATATCCAAAGAAAATTTGGATCACCCATCTCCATTAGTGATCGCAATTAACGCGTATAAGGAGAAAGAAGAATCGGAGAACACAGCGAAAACATGGGTGGTAAATGGAGTTTTAATTGATACAGGGAGTCTGGTGAATATAATGTTCTATCACACTTACAAAAAGATGGGATATGAAGACGAGGATATGACTTTCGCGGCGTACAATATTCAAGGTTTTGGTAAATCCATAACCAAGGTTAGAGGAGAGATAAAAATACGTATTCCATTAGGAGGAATCGAAACTCAGGTGACATTGAGTATAGTAGATATGGAATCACCGTATAACTTGTTACTAGGAAGACCATGGGTACATGCAATAAAAGCTGTGGCGTCGACGCTTCATCAATGTATCAAGTTTCCAACACCAACCGGAATAGGCGAGATCAAAGGGGATCTTGCTAAAGGAAGAATATATTATCAAAAGGAAGTAAAATGTTGCGAGGAACAAATAAACAAACAAAAGAATATATCTAAGCACCGCAAAAAAGATGGCGAGGCGGCTAAGAAAGAAGAAGAGTTCGAGAGTTTACATGATCAAAGCGAAGGAAGGAAAAGGAATACCTAGCGAGATCTCGGGAGAAGAAAATGATTCCGCGAGGGAACCGAAAGGACCAACCCCCATGGGAGAACCGAAGGCCAGATTACGTCGCAGAGAGCAAACTAAAGAAGTGAATATTGGAACTAAGGAAGAACCCAAGATACTAAAGATTGGAACTAACATGGGAGCGGAGGAAGAAGAAAGAACTGTTGGTCTGTTGCGAGATTATAAAGATATCTTCGCGTGGGATATGGATGAAATGCCCGGTATAGATCCATCGGTAGCTTGTCACAAGTTGGAAATTGATAAAAATGTGAAGCCATTCAAACAAAGAATTAGAAAGATAGCAACAAACATATCACCCTCAGATAGAAGAAGAGTTGCAAAAGATGTTGGACGCAGGAATCATTAGACAAGCAAAATATCCCGAATGGATAGCGAACATGGTTATAGTTCCAAAGAAGAACAAAGGAATAAGGATTTGCATTGATTTCACTGATTTAAATAAAGCCTGCCCGAAAGACAGTTTTCCATTGCCAGATATTCCCCAGCTAGTCGAATCAGCGGCAGGGAATGAAAGGGTATCCTCGCTGGATGGATACAAAGGTTACAATCAGATCCCACTCGCCGAAGAGGATCAAGAGCATACTGCTTTCTTCGCTCCAAGAGGATTATATTGCTATACTAAAATGCCGTTCGGTTTGCGAAATGCTGGAGCGACGTATCAAAGGATGGTAGAAGAGGTATTCGCA
This sequence comes from Papaver armeniacum, assembly GCA_023531295.1. Taxonomy (NCBI): domain Eukaryota; kingdom Viridiplantae; phylum Streptophyta; class Magnoliopsida; order Ranunculales; family Papaveraceae; genus Papaver; species Papaver armeniacum. The sequence goes on from JAJJWW010005117.1 coordinate 115,247, forward strand.
GAATGGATACATAAAACACTGGAAGTCTATGTAGATGACATGCTAGTAAAAAGTAAGAAGGCAGAAGATCACGTGCGAGACTTGAAAGAAATTTTTGAGCAAATGAGGCGTTTCAACATCAAAGTCAACCCAGAAAAATGTACCTTTGGAGTTGCGTCAGGGAAGTTCTTGGGTTACATTGTGTCAAAGGAAGGAATACACGTTGACCCGGAGAAAATAAAAGCAGTTCGCGACATGCCGACGCCGGCGACAGTAAAAGACGTTCAAAAGCTAAATGGATTGTTAGCATCACTAGGAAGGTTCATCTCGCGATCAAAGAAAATGGGATGGACCTTATATCATCAAAGAGGTAGTCGGTACAGGGGCATATAGATTGATGGACCCAGAAGGAAGAGATGTGGGGCAAAAATTGGATAGACCATGGAATAGGTTATATCTAAAGAAATATTATCCGTGATAACGAAAGATGACAAAATGAATTAAGATGAAGTACTTCTTCGCCAGATATTTGCGACATTCAAGAAATGCGGGGAGAATCCGCGAAGAGATCGCGATAAGAATAACAGAAAAGTCATGAATAGCTTAACAAAACAACAAGAGATAAGGAATGATTAAATGAATGAATCGGCGAATATCTCGCAGACAAAATAGCAAATGATGAAGAATGATTGCCTAAAAAGAATGAATGAATGGGACGAACCTTTATGGCGTACACCCTAGTTCGCGAATTATATTTCGTAAGAGGCAAATGTAAGACCTAAAGTGCGTCATATAAGGGGGTATCTCTTAACATGGCTCAGGTGGAAGGTTACACCGCTCCTGAAACCTGAGTCATGCAAATTTGGGGCCCATGAAAGCCTATCCGGGGGAGATACCTTGGATTCCCAACTATATATGTAGGTTATACCCTGGTTGGGCGACCGAGGGTCTCTTCCAAGGAGTCAGTGGATGCACAAGGCGCCGAGGTACACGGTTGAGCTGAGTGCCGGGATGGATGAACCTACCCTGGCCATTCTTGGCAAGTCTTGGCATGTGCTGCACTCGCCCGAAGAAAACTCCACTTAGGGTGCAGTCTCGTAACCATAAACCATATAGGTATAAGGGATAAGAGGCTGCGAAAACAACTGGTTGTTGTTAAGACCGGATGGGAGGAGCTAGTCTTGTATGGCCGATGTTTCGCCTCCTTGAAGGGGCAACCGGGAGATGATAAGGGCGACGCTCTCCATTAGGGGGTGTCAAAACAGACGCAAATGTCATGAGGCTTTGTTTTCGCAAGGAGACTTAGGCTTGTCATATTTGTGCAATGATCTGCAGAGGCAATAATACTAACGCGAGGGTAAGGCGAGATCAATGGGTCTTTACACGAAAGTGTACGGACGTCTGCGATTTCGTCGCACGACGGCAATGTCATGGGACTTTATGTTCGCAAGGATATCTAGGCCTGTCATATTGTCGCAACTAAAACATCCTGCAGAGGCAAAAATACTTGAAAAATGATAAGACAAGATCAATGGGTCTTTACATGCAAGTGTACGGACGTCCTGCGATTTTGTCGCCATAAAAGGTGGCAGGGGGAAGACCTCTAATTAGGGAGGTCTAACTCGGAAGACCACACAAAATTGATAAGGCAAGATCAATGAGCCATTGCATGAAAATGTAAAAAGGCGGTCTGCGATCTTGTCGCCACAAGAAGAGATAAAATAAAGAATACCAAAATGATAAAACGAGAAAAGTAGGTTTCTTCCCTCATGGAGATGCTGCGACCTTGTCGCAATACAAAATTCGACATCAGTGAAGAATACAATGAAAAGATGATGATGATTAAGTAAAAATAATTTCATCAAAATGTAAGCGAATAAGCTTGCGAGATTATAGTTATAAATAAGAAGAAGAAAATAAGAGGATTCTCCAACAAGGGATTTAATCTCTCAAAACAAACAGACAGTTGTAGCAAGAGTTATCAAACAGTTAATTCTCTACATCAATTTTATCGTCTTCACCAATTACTTTCTCGGCTTCACCTTCGCTACCAATGGACGTTCTTCCGAGATATTTTCAGCATCTTTATTCTCGCCAATTGGTGGATTCTCATCGTAAAGCTTTTCGATCGGATCTTTGTTGATAACTTCAATATTAGCGATGTCTTCGCCGCTTTCATAGTCATAATCACTATCCTGAGCATCAGAACTTCATCATCACTTATTTCCAAAGGAGCGACGTGAATAGGATCAAGAGACTTGAAAGCAAAATGTTATTCACAAGAACTTCCGCCTTTAGAGGGAACTGGCGTAGTAATGCCTTTTGACGATTCTTACTATCAATGTCCTTACAATGAGACATATAATCAAGTCTTCGCTCCGCACGGTCACGAGAACGAGCAAGATGCGAAGTGAGTAGTCCATTTTCCTTGCGAATTTTGGAATAATCAGACCCGAGGGTAGAAATAGTGGAGCGAAGCTTTCTCGAGAATCGCATAACAAATACACAAGATCGAGAAAATTCTTATCGAACATTATCGACATTTTCGGGGGTAGTAAAGCATTCATGGAATAAACATATGAATTAAGATAGTCAAATAAATTGACTACCTTCCTTTTGAGAAGAAAGATGTTGAATTAAAGTGCGAAATTATTCCCAAAGCGGTCCATGACATCATCAAATGAATCTCCCACTAAACCTTTCAATCGAGAACGCAAATTCTTTTCATTGGAAACAAGTATGGAATTTTCGTTCGCTGAGTAGAGTTGGATTTTTCTAAATTGACACATTGTTCTTGGAATTGCTTCGCTTTTACACTCAAAGTTATTCTACCCCGAATAAGTTTATCTCTCTCAAAGATAATTACTTCAGTTGGTTTTTCAAAGAATGATTGGCTTGCTCTTGTTCTTCACATAATTTTCGACAAGCATCATCTTCTTCGGTGAATAGTTCGCCACCTTATTCAACAAAGAACGTTTCTCTTGCGAAAGAGTTCGATTCTCATCGATAAAGTTTGCAACTCCAAATCGATTTAGTCAAAGCATAAGAGAGGCGAGATAAATCATTACTTAACAAGTCTTGCTTCGCGATAAATTTAAATTTTCTTTTGACAAGTTATTTATTTGATCATTTGCATAAGTGTGAAGATTATCTAAGAGATTATATTGTTCCATCCAACCATCTCTCTCAACTCGAACTTCTTCAACAATGGACTCCATCCGATATATCTCCATTATTCGTTTTGGTTTAATGCTTGGAGAATGAACAGAGAGTTTGAAAAAAAAAAAAAAAAAAAAAAAAAAAAAAAAAGAGCGGCGAGGGTATACCTTTTAATTCTTCATTCTTCTTGCGAAGGTCATCACAATCCAGCGAGATGTTGTGAAATTTTTGATTGCACTTCACGGTCATGACCTGGAGATCATTCTTCAGCTTACTAATTTCTTGAACCAAAGACGCCTGCGAGACCTTATCAGGACCAAGGTGCTTACTTAAAATCTCGCAGACATTGGATTTGATAGGATCAGCAGAAGTTTTCTTGGCATCATTCACAAGATCTGAAAGAACCTTAAAGGCCACATCTATACCCTCCAAATTTTCTGCTGTTAGAGGAATTTGCTCTACTAAAAATGAGTCATCCTTTGTCAAAGGAATCTCATGAGAAGAGGAGGTCTCAGGGAGAGAAGTGGTTGGAGAAATAGTAGGAACATTGATAGCAGAGGGTGGTATAGCATCATTTGTAGGGGAACGATTGTGAGGAACTTGGTCTATGAGGAGTTGAGGCGTAAAAGTGTTGTCGCCAGTAATGTTATCAGAAGGAAGAGGCACGAAACTATCCTGCGAAGATTTCGCAGAAGGAGAAGAAGGTCTGAAAGAAGGAAATGGAACGCTGGGAGTAACAGACTTGGGTCGGCGAAGCCTTTTAGGAGTTCTATCAGCATTTCCATCATTCTGCGAGTAACAAGTCAAGTAAGAAACAGAGGCAACAATATATTGCTTATAAAAAGAAATGTTTCTTAAATACCTTGTCACTCGCAGGCTTTCTTTTGATTATAGATTTTGTTCGCGAAGTAGGCTTTGACTGTATAGGAGATTCTTGTTGCGAAGAGGGTTCTGATGGCGAGCCCAAAGAAAGAAAAGGGTCCTTCACGGTAAATCTGGTTTTGGGTTGGTTCTTGCTAAACAACAATGGCAGAAAAAGAACTATAAAGTTAAGCATACCAGTGTGATTTCGACAAGAAAAACTAACTTCAAAGCAATTAACCACAAGATTAAATTAGATATGGCAAGATTAACAAACCTGGATGCCATGAGAATGACAACTGATAAGAAGTAACAGAAGAAGAGAAGAAGATGAAGAAGGAAAACAGCAGGCAAATACTTGCAGAACGATGAAGAAGAGGAAAGCTTGCAGACGATGAGGAAGATGAAAGGGAAAAAGAAATTTCTTCACAAGGAACACTTCTATAAATAGATGGGAAAAAGGTATTACGACCGGGTAACATTAAATGCGCCGGTAAAAGAGGCAAATATAGACACGTGTTAACGGTCATTACCCAAATCCAAGGAAACTTGACGAAAAGAAATTTAGCAGAATTCAAATATATGGCATATTTCCTAATAGGCGAGAAGAGATTGCGGAACCGATTATTCTCTGTAACACATGAGGCAAGAAATGACACTTTGTACATAGGAGCTTCGGAATTTCGCAAAAGAATAGAGGCAAGTACGTACTTTTCAAGTCCAGTATTCTTTCGCTCGTTCCTTCATCAGCGAAGATCAAAGATTATTACAACAACAGATTTTTCCTTAAAAATCGCTCTTCAAGCAATATTCAAGGAAAAAGAGGCAAGATGTAGGACCATAATATCGCAACGTACAGGACTTGCGAAGTTAATAAACAACGATGTCGCGAGGCAGTCGCAGAGAGCTAAAATAAACGACGCAAAGAATAACGACAGGCGAGACATAAAGGAGACGTGAGATCTGGCGAGGGTTAAGAAGTGTCGCGAGATTGAATAGTTGTACACTGGCGACACTTCGCGAGACATTCCCGAAAATAAAGGATAGCTTAGCTGTCGTCCACTATGTATTACCCTATATAAAGGGGTCGAGTGAGTCTGTTGCAGAGGGGGATCTTTGGAGAATTGTTAGGCAAGTCATTAGGAGAGAGAAAGTTTAAGAGTGTTCTAACTTCTAAGTGTAATTCTACTTTCCTGTGTAACACTTGATGAAATTAATCAATAAACATTCTCAATTATACAACTTTCAATAGACTAATTAATCAAAATATAGTGAGGGGTGTAGTGTGGGATTTCCTGCTACTACACAACACATAAATGATAGGTATCTTTTGGATTTGAACCTTCACTTAGTGTAAGAAACTCAAAGCCTTATCGAGATTCTATGGTGAAACCAGTCTTGAACCAAGTATCCCTTATGATAAAACCAGAGTATACACACATATTGATTTCATAAATCATGTGTTCTGTAGACAAGCACGTTAATGGCCATGTGCTTATATCCTTGATTCATGAGTCTTCTTTAGAGAACGATCTTCTTCTCTTAGGAAATGGCCTGATCTCCATACTCATATAGGTAAATCTCGAAGGTGTTTCTGCGAGACACCTTTTGATAAAAGTTAGACTTATTAAGGATTTATATCCATCCTGTTTTCTTGCAGAAACCAGCACTAATTAGAAATGGGAAGTTTTATATTAGTGCTCCATAATCTCTATCCATAACTTGTTGGTACCACATTGAACCTTGTTTATCTTTTTCAAAACATAGGTTGGGTTTCTGCTATGGGAGATCAACCTTCTTTCACATACCTTAGTCCCATTTCTTTATGCTTCATTGAAAACATTTCTTTTGGGAGACTCTCCATGAATAGTCTTCCAAGTTCTTCTCCGTTTCAATGGTTAACTGCAATTACTCCCTTCTTGAGTAAATGACTTACCGTTCAATGTCCAAGACTTGCATGTCTTGACTTTTCATTATAAGTCTTTAAGAGACGTTATATATCATAGTCTTGATTCATAAATAATCAAGACTCCTTGAGATGGCTTCTTCCAAATTATGGGATCTTTACAAGTTAGGTTCTAAGCCGTTCCTCCTCATTAATTGCATCTACTCATGCAATCAATTCCGAAAAAACATTATTAAAATGTTCCTATTTTATTTTACAAAATAATTGTAACTTCTCTAGTGATCCAAATTAACATTTACAGTTAATTCACAAGAAGTCATTATAGACTTGCATACACTAGAGGCATAGAAAATTTGTAGGCAACTTACTTGCTATTTCAACAAGTATATTATCACGATGAGTAACTCCTCTACTCATGCCCAATCCTCTACAAATTTATACCCAATTACATAGACAATGTCTATTTAACATTTTACATTATGTAATGCAAATGTTCATAATTTATGCATCGATAATATCGTAACACCTTATCGTTGGATATTTGTTCGGCCGCCCAATCTTCCAATACGTTACATATTAAGCAGGTATTCCACCCCTTTCGATATAATTTAAGACAAGTCAGTTTCCAAATTTTGGAACCAATAATTCTTATCCCAAGAATTATTCTAATGTTGTAAAATTGTTGTCTCAACAATTATCAGCCAATTCCCAATACTAGAATTGTCATATAAGTTATCCCTTCCATTTTATGGCATTTTTTTAGTAAAGAAATTTATGCACATGAAAATGGAACCAAGTATAACACTGATATCCCAATGATACACACATTTCATGACCAATGTCAATTGTCATAAAGCTCTCTTGCTAGTACAAACAGTACTTTACCACCACAATCACGTGTACCGGCTACTACCCAAACTTTGGTACAAACTTAGTCCACCCACTATTTTAAAATCAACGAACCACAATTATTCAAATATGAATTCCTTACAATAGTGTAGATTGGACTGAACAGTTTTAGTTACAGATGTAACTCTCCACTGTTTCAGTGAATGGGAATTTCATAGCCTTTAAATTCTGAGTGCTGCCTGCAACATGCAATTTTATTAACATGCCATAATAATTTAATAATTTCCAGCCAAATGAATGCCGCAAAGTCATTCATGAACTTCTATTCATAATTGTGTTGCTAGAAACGCAAGGCTTATCTTAGCATGATTTGTTGACCACGTAGAAGTTAATCCAACTAAATCACGCTGGTGCCAAGTTTGAAAAACTGCACACTTTCATCCCAAGCATTAATGATCTTCTGATCAGGCTTTACTTCACCCTCACTGGGTCCATTGATCAAACTTTGGTGATAGAAAGTTTTCTATCATCCACGCATGATTAATAACTCTGTCCTTTGAATTTCATTTCAGTCTTGTAATTGAAATGACATTTCCTTACAAGAGTTATGTCTCTTAGTTGGAATCGGATCGGATAGACAAAATCATCAAACAGAGAGGAAGTAACCGTTTTCATTCAATTTTCTTATCAATGTATTGAAGAACACACTTGTTAATGATGCGTGTCGTAACCACAACAAATTAATTAATATTTTTCCACCTAATTAACAAGTAATATAGTGTAGTCAAGTTCGTTCCCACGAGGAGCAAGAGATTCTAGTTGTAAAAATTGTCACAAAAGGGGGGTGTAAAGCAAAAGAAAATAAACAAAGCAATTCAAAGTTAAAGTTGAAATCAATAAGAAAGGGAAGATCAAGGAATCCTTCTTCGTTGCAAAACAATGATTCAAGTTATGTTTTTCATCCACATGTTATTAGTCACAGATTATCACCAACCGTAGGATAGCAGGTTCGCTTAGCTAGCCCCAAAATCCCTTATTTCACTGAGTAACAAGTCCGCTTAGTTATCAGATTCTATTCAAAAGAACCACCTTGAGGTTCGCTTACAAGATGTAATTCCCCAAATGCATTAAGATCTATGAATTTAGGTTTAGTACTAGTAGTTAAACTCGGTTCGCTTGGTCCGATTTCTAGCCTTGTTTTTACACACAATCGCTCCACGAAATCCCTCCGCAAGGTCTCGTGTTTTCTACTTGTGTAAAGTGTCGAGAACGATTACTTATTCCCTAACTTATACTAGAATTAGGTTGAATTAACAAATCAATTTAGCGTGCACTCTAAACAATCTATCAATCATGAATGAATGAATAAACATTCCTAATAGTAAAAACAAACGATAATCATGTGAAAAACTTCAAGATAGAATTGAAAACAAAACTCAAATCATATATTAAGAACTAGGAATTCATCCTCAATCAATAAGAAAATTAGCTACTCATGTTTTTGAAATTCACACAAATAATTAAAGGGAGAATTTTTCAAGTTCACACAAATAATTAAAAGAAGAATTTTGAAAAGCAAACAAAAACACAAGTGTTGTGTGTGTAGAGAGATGTGTAAAAGATGTGTAAAAGTGTGTAGAGAACTTCTCTACTTATAGGCTTCAATGTTCTCCTAATCTTCCAAGGAATAGAATCCACATTCCATAATAATTCAATTTCCAAATTCAAGTCTTTCTCATCTTCCATCTTCTCTTTCCAAATTTGAGCCAAATTCTCCATCCAATTCCAAGTCCAAGTCTTCACACCCATGAGTCTAGAATACTCTTCACAAAATTATGCACATATTGAATCGCCGGAAAGCTGGTATTATGGCCGGAAATTGGCCGGAAAAGTCACGGAATCTTTTTCTCTGTCGACAGAATATTCCGTCACGGCACCGTCCAAGTTAACGGTCAAACGGGTCAAGCTGTTAGTCAAGGAGTCAAAGGGAGAAAGAGTCAGCTGAGTCAGTTCGTCTAATTCAGGGTCTGACTCGTTTGGATCATTCATCGGACTCACTGAACTAGTGTACCGAATCACTGGGTTGACTCATCTGAATAAAACTCCAGCCGAATTCTGGCTGTTTATAGAACTTTCTCGGCTAAATTCAGGCCTCACTTTTTCAGCTCCATCCTACTTAAGAATCCTACACATACATCTAGTGTTTCATTGCAATCATTCATACACAGCTCCATTTTATAACACCCTTCAGCTCTCCTTCATAATCTTCCCTGCAATGCCATACACATCCTGCAGTTTAGCTTCATGCCATTCCCTGTTTAGCAGCACCATGACAAACCCATAATCACTCCAACATCGAACCTGTAATCAATTCTCAATACCAGCTGCTTCAATTCCACCTCTATTACAACCCATTTTCCGATTCGATTACAGCCACACAAACTGCTTCTCAAACCACAGACCCATTCATCCCCTGCATTTCCTGATGAACTCAGAGAACCCATTCTCAATTTATTCATCTCTGAATCGCACCATCGGCAATGAAATCACAACCCAAGTCATCCATTAACCCATCTTCTAATTCATCACCAAAACCAATTGGAACCAGCATCAACTTCTCCTGAATATCTCATCTCTCGATCTCACTCAGCAGCAAACCCATATGTATCGTGTTCAACCAATCATCAGAGACCACCACCATTTCCTTCATTGTCTCTCGATTCGGTCACTGACTCATATCAACGGCGGCAGCTTCATAGCCACAAACCCATTAAATCCAAACAGCGACAAGAACCCAGACTTCATTTCAATCTTCCATGTATGTTCTTGGTTTACAGCAGATCCAGTTTCTTCTCTCGATTCAATACCATCATCTTTGTCAACACTGAACCACAACTTCAAGACTTCATGTCGATCTGAAATCCTTCAATCTCAATTTCTCGGTCTCAAATTCAAACACCCATTAACCACAGTGCCACCTTCATCAGTTCTTCAGCAGCACCACCAACAACTCTCAAATTACTCACAGATTTCGTCCAATCTCGAACTCATCTTTGTTTCATCAATTACAGCTTAGCGACCAACAATTCCATTTACAACACCATCATCCCTCGCTACCAGATTCAATCTTGAATCAAACCCTAATTCCCTGTGTCTGCAATTTCGACCATTAACATTCACAAATCAGTTTCACCGATTCATGGTTGCACCTCTCTCTGTCTGTATCTCTCTTTATTTCAGGGGAATGGTAATAGAAGCGAAATAAAAGCCCTTCTCTGAATTCTAGGGTTATAGGTTGGGACGGTTATTGCCAGTCGGTGGCTTCTGATAAGGGCTACACAGCTAGCAGCCCCTTAACCATTGCTGGTTGTCGTTTAATACTCTTCCAAAAGAAAGTTGTCCCTTAACCTTGGGTCACCTCCATATATCACTTGCCTGTAATATGACAATTTCGCCCTTTTTGCTCAAATTGGATAATTTCTTCTTCTTTTCCTCCGTGCGACTCCATAGTAGCTATAAAACTCAAAACAAGCGTAAAATACATAATTTACAAGAAAAATAGCAAAGAAAGCATAAACAATAGATAGTAAATAGGATGTATTCTACACCCTATAAAATTCCCCCACACTTAGACTTTGCTAGTCCTCGAGCAAAACAAACTAAAACTTACAACTTCAAAGCGTTCAAGCGTCCCAAGCATCCAAAGAGTTATGACGACATAGAGTTTCTGCATTCTAGTAATAAGAAGTTAGAAATACAAAAGAACATATTCTCATTCTTAAATGTTGAGTGAGACATAACCACACCATAATGAGAGAACGTGTGTTTGAGAAACGATCAATAAGCATTTCGCCTCGACTTCTGCCTCACCAAAAAGGATTTTATGATAATTGCACTCAAAAAGACGGCTTTTTTATGGGTCTCACATGTGTGCAGGTAGGAATGAAGAGAGAATTCTGCAACACTTTGAATGGTGGGAAGGACAACTTCGAAATATTTTTAAAAACCCACATCTTTTAACATTTTGAAAAAACATTTTTCTGACGATCTCTAAGAAAGGAAATCAACCACTATTATCGAGGATGAGATTACTTACTCACTTTCACATCCGATCGCCAATTATGATAACACCACTCTCACGGCATCTAATAGAAACGTCTTCCGCTCCTCGTCTTTATCTTCTTGGTCTTCGTCTTCGGTTTCAACTATTGATGATAAACTCTCGAATTTCGTAATTCCTTGACAATTTGTAACTCTTTTTACCTTAAGTCCTTGTCGCTTGAAACTTCCTTATATATTTTCCTTCCCCACGGCTTATTAACAAAACAAATATTTCTCTTGCTTTTTTTTTTTATGAAATTTTCAATTTTTTTTTTTTTTTTTTGAAACACAAGAGAAATATAACAAAGTGAAAATAAAACAAACCGTGGCCGTGGGAGAAGTATTTTACCGCTTGATTCTTCACAACTTATATCGTCTCGAAATCATAAACTTCAACAATTCTCACCTTTTAATTTTCTTCGCTCTTGTGAATAAGTCTTTATACTTGAATATAGAATTACCTCATTGTATTTTAAGTCCTCAACATATATGTAAAAATCTGCACTTTGTATGTTGCTTTACTTGAATTTGAAATTTGCTCTTTTTCTCATTCCGTTGCTTGTAAACCTTAAACTTCTTCAACTTTCCTTGTAGATTTTGATGTCGCTCCTTGTTGATGATGATGTTGTTTCTATGGACCCGTTGTTGTCGCGAGAGAGAATGGTGCTAACTGCAGATCGAACTACAAGAAGGAGGCTTTCATCTATAGACGTCACCCTCATGATTGACAAAATTAGCACTCAAGAGATCAAAGAGTAGTGCTTCTATTGGTGGGAGGTTGGGTAGCTCACCATTCTACCCGGAATTAACGTACGGTGACACACGCTCAAAAGAAAGCTCTTTAGTCAGCTATAAAGAATATTTGGTCGGTGCCTCACATGATATGAATACGGGTAGTCTCCACTAATGATTGATCAGCAACTCTAATAATGCATTTCTCCCTGCACCAAATTTGCATCACCGGCATGATTAAATCCATTATTTAACACTCTAACAAGCAAGAAATCCGAATGTAGTTCCCTAACACTTCCAAGTTCAATTATGTCGGTCAGAATTCTCTATGTAAACATACCTAGAAGTATGCTAGTGACTCTAAAATCTCTAAAAGTTGGAGGTTTTATGTAAAACTTTTTTTTTTTTATTTATTTAAAAATACATGCTTAACCACTCCCCCACACTTAAACCTTACATTGTCCTCAATGTAATTGAATCGTCCTAGTAAAGTCAAGGTGGGAAATTTTAACATGATATGGAACAAGAAAAATAAATAAACAAAAATAAAAAGCAAAAGGATAAGAAATACAAAACCTATGGGTTGCCTCCCATGAAGCGCTTGTTTTAAAGTCGACGGCCCGACTTAGCTTTTGTAAGATTCATTAGCCATATACTAACAATCGGAAAATTTGGGGATCCACCCATAATACTTGTTTTGCAAACAATAACTCCATACAAATATTAGCACAAGAAAACAATAGTGAAATTATCGCTCGATAGAAATTTCCCCCACACTTATTCTCGTCCCCACTCGGAAGTGTATAAAGAACATAGAATTTGGGAATTTCCATGTGTTCCTCTTGGCAAACCTGCATAGTGTTAGAATCAAGTGTTTCCAATGGTGGATATCTAGAAACAAAATCATCCAAAAATACTTTCGAAGCACATACATTCAAACTAATAAGAGGTAAAGGAGAAGAATCAATATGCAAAGGGTTAGACAAACCTTGCACAATCTCTTGTATTATAGAATCCTCTTCATCCTTAAAAAATTCAAGTGAATTACTTACCTCTTGTATATCGTGGTCCTCTATTAAACCTTGCAACCATTCTTCGTCGCTTTCTACCTTAACCAAAGTCTTGGCATCATTAAAATCATTGGCAAGTTCAATTGGGTCTTCCACGAAATCAATCAATGTGGTTTCATCCTCTAGCATCATCTCTTCAACATTCTCATCATCGGAATCGGGCCATTCACTAAAATGATTCTCGTCGGTATAAATTGTAAGATCTTCTTGTGAGGGTGTTACACCGTTTATAACAATAGGTAAGTCACACCCAATCTCCTCATTTTGAATAGGCGAAGGATCGTTATTATGATCCGGAGTTGGAATAACTTCCTCATTGTTGCAATGCTCATACACTTCCGCGGACTCATATCTTTCCCTAAGGAATTTTTTCCAAGCACTAAATGCATCATCTTCAAGCTCTACATTTTGAATAGGTGCTTGATCATTATTAAGATCAAGGCTCGAGTTAGCTACACTAGCGTCTTCAAAAGTCTCCAAAAGTTGGTCCTTTTCAACACAATCATCTTCATTTTCAGACTCACCATAATAAGAATCTTCATCGGTTTCATAACCTTTATCCCGACGTCGTTTAATTTCCATATGAATAGTCCTACTAATTTCTGCGACAAGCTCTTCCGAGTCTCCGTCATCTTCCAATTTGTATAATTTCTGTGCAAGTTTCCTGACGTTCACACGCTTACCATCGTTGATAGAGTTTCTAGACTGTATCTCCTCTTTTGGAAAAAGTGAAGGAAAAAAACGATGAAGAGGAGTATATTCCAAATTCTCTGTCTCCGCATTATTAGAAAACAAATTGTTAGATGCATAACTATCCTTCCATCCTTGTGATTGTCCACTTGCATACCCGTCATAAGGTTGTTGATATGTATGAGAATATCCATAAGGTTCTGTAGGAAATTTAGCATAGCCAAAATATTGGTTTTAATTGTATCCCAAGGATGGTTGGAAGTTGTCATAATGTTGAGGTTGAAAACCGTAATGATTGTTGCAATATGCTTGCTCTTGTCCACCATACATGGAAAACTGGTACCTGAAATAAGATTCTCAAAAGCTAAGTTAGATACGATATAGAATCCAACAAAGCAAGAATAAACCAAAAATAAAAATAAAAACAACTAAAATCATCCGCTGCTCCCCGGCAGGGGCGCCAAAATTTGATGCGTGTCGTAACCACAACAAATTAAATAATATTTTTCCACCTAATTAACAAGTAATATAGTGTAGTCAAGTTCGTTCCCACGAGGAGCAAGAGATTCTAGTTGTAAAAATTGTCACAAAAGGGGGGGTGTAAAGCAAAAGAAAATAAACAAAGCAATTCAAAGTTAAAGTTGAAATCAATAAGAAAGAGAACATTAAGGAATCCTTCTTCGTTGCAAAACAATGATTCAAGTTATGTTTTTCATCCACATGTTATTAGTCACAGATTATCACCAACCGTAGGATAGCAGGTTCGCTTAGCTAGCCCCAAAATCCCTTATTTCACCGAGTAACAAGTCCGCTTAGTTATCGATTCTATTCAAAAGAACCACCTTGAGGTTCGCTTACAAGATGTAATTCCCCGAATGCATTAAGATCTATGAATTTAGGTTTAGTACTAGTAGTTAAACTCGGTTCGCTTGGTCCACTTTCTAGCGTTGTTTTTACACACAATCGTTCCACGGAATCCCTCCGCAAGGTCTCGTGTTTTCTACTTGTGTAAAGTGTCGAGAACGATTACTTATTCCCTAACTTATACTAGAATTAGGTTGAATTAACAAATCAATTTAGCGTGCACTCTAAACAATCTATCAATCATGAATGAATGAATAAACATTCCTAATAGTAAAAACAAACGATAATCATGTGAAAAACTTCAAGATAGAATTGAAAACAAAACTCAAATCATATATTAAGAACTAGGAATTCATCCTCAATCAATAAGAAAATTAGCTACTCATGTGTTTGAAATTCACACAAATAATTAAAGGGAGAATTTTTCAAGTTCACACAAATAATTAAAAGAAGAATTTTGAAAAGCAAACAAAAACACAAGTGTTGTGTGTAGAGAGATGTGTAAAAGATGTGTAAAAGTGTATAGAACTTCTCTACTTATAGGCTTCAATGTTCTCCAAATCTTCCAAGGAATAGAATCCTCATTCCATAATAATTCAATTTCCAAATTCAAGTCTTTCTGATCTTCCATCTTCTCTTTCCAAATTTGAGCCAAATTCTCCATCCAATTCCAAGTCCAAGTCTTCACACCCATGAGTCTAGAATACTCTTCACAAAATTCTGCACATATTGAATCGCAGGAAAGCTGGTATTATGGTCGGAAATTGGCCGGAAAAGTCACCGGAATATTTTTCTCCATCGACAGAATATTCCGTCACGGCACCGTCAAAGTTAACGGTCAAACGGGTCAAGCTGTTAGTCAAGGAGTCAAAGGGAGAAAGAGTCAGCTGAGTCAGTTCGTCTAATTCAGGGTCTGACTCGTTTGGATCATTCATCGGACTCATTGAACTAGTGTACCGAATCACTGGGTTGACTCATCTAAATAAAACTCCAGCCGATTTCTGGCTGTTTATAGAACTTTCTCGGCCAAATTCAGGCCTCACTTTTCAGCTCCATCCTGCTTAAGAATCCTACACATACATCTAGTGTTTCATTGCAATCATTCATACACAGTTCCATTTTATAACACCCTTCAGCTCTGCTTCATAATCTTCCCTGCAATGCCATACACATCCTGCAGTTTAGCTTCATGCCATTCCCTGTTTAGCAGCACCATGACAAACCCATAATCACTCCAACATCGAACCTGTAATCAATTCTCAATACCAGCTGCTTCAATTCCACCTCTATTACAACCCATTTTCCGATTCGATTATAGCCACACAAACTGGTTCTCAAACCACAGACCCATTCATCCCCTGCATTTCCTGATGAACTTAGAGAACCTATTCTCAATTTCTTCATCTCTGAATCGCACCATCGGCAATGATATCACAACCCAAGTCATCCATTAACCCATCTTCTAATTCATCACCAAAACCAATTGGAACCAGCATCAACTTCTCCTGAATCTCTCATCTCTCGATCTCACTCAGCAGCAAACCCATATGTATCGTGTTCAACCAATCATCAGAGACCACCACAATTTCCTTCCTTGTCTCTCGATTCGGTCACTGACCCATATCAACGGCGGCAGCTTCATAGCCACAAACCCATTAAATCCAAAGTAAATGACAAGAACCCAGACTTCATTTCAATCTTCCATGTATGTTCTTGGTTACAGCAGATCCAGTTTCTTCTCTCGATTCAATACCATCATCTTTGTCAACACTGAACCACAACTTCAAGACTTCATGTCGATCTGAAATCCTTCAATCTCAATTTCTCGGTCTCAAATTCAAACACCCATTAACCACAGTGCCACCTTCATCAGTTCTTCAGCAGCACCACCAACAACTCTCAAATTACTCACAGATTTCTTCCAATCTCGAACTCATCTTTGTTTCATCAATTAAAGCTTAGCGACCAACAATTCCATTTACAACACCATCATCTCTCGCTGCCAGATTCAATCTTGAATCAAACCCTAATTCCTTGTGTCTGCAATTTCGACCATTAACATTCACAAATCAGTTTCACCGATTCATGGTTGCGCCTCTCTCTGTCTGTATCTCTCTTTATTTCAGGGGAATGGTAATAGAAGCGAAATAAAAACCCTTCTCTGAATTCTAGGGTTATAGGTTGGGACGGTTATTGCCAGTCGGTGGCTTCTGATAAGGGCTACACAGCTAGCAGCCCCTTAACCATTGCTGGTTGTCGTTTAATACTCTTCCAAAAGAAAGTTGTCCCTTAACCTTTGGTCACCTCCATACATCACTTGCCTGTAAGATGACAATTTCTCCCTTTTTGCTCAAATTGGATAATTTCTTCTTCTTTTCCTCCGTGCGACTCCATAGTAGCTATAAAACTCAAAACAAGCGTAAAATACATTATTTACAAGAAAAATAGCAAAGAAAGCATAAACAATAGACAGTAAATAGGATGTATTCTACACCCTATCAGTTAACTGCTGCCATTTAATGTGTCGCACCTTGGAAAGTGGTGATCTTAATCCATGCACATGCACATACACAATACTAATTTATTCATTTAATATTAATTATGTAATAGCCTGACTACAAATGATTAATTCACACACAAAATGGCAAAATCAAAACGACATAACTGTTTCCCAATCATGTAATCACAAGGAAGATGACATGATGATTAGATTATGAATAATCAGTTCACCATTTTGAACCAGTATGCAACCCAATTATGCACATACACTATAGTTAACTCATGTCTATATCATGTATGTAATTCTCAGAATCATTATCACAATCCAAATGTGGCATCACTAAAACATACTCCGCAGAATTAAATAATATATTTGGAAAGACAAACTTATCTGTGGGTTTTTCCTTTTACAGTGAACGATGTGAGAAAGTCCCTTTTCCAAAATCGGTACTTTGAATGGGACCAGATTACATACTGACAGACCACCAGTGATATTTTCGCAGCAATGTCATTCCATTTGTTTCGTTTCTCTTTCTCTTCCGGTCTCCCAAATTACAACTGCTGTAACTCTTCACCCTCCTTCGTCGAAGAAACTAATTATCTAAAACTGTTGGAAAAATTTGGGTAAAAACAGAGGATGATATAACACTAAAAGAAATTGTTGTACTCCAAACTTTCAAGGCTCATAAGATTTCTTTTAGACAATTATTTCTACCCTCCCAATAAATTGGCGATTACAACAGGTATGTGAAATAATGCCTTCAGCATACAATGAAAGCCCTACAACAGAAATTGAATTCAAGGTTTATACCCCTTGATCCAATCAAGAACATATATAAACAAAATTTCTGATGATGCTCTAGAAAAAGAGAAAACAGGTTGAATTTATATTTAAAGAATGGGAGAATACCTTCACTACTTATAGGGATATTCATGCCTATTGGAGATGCCTCTTCACTTCTAAAAGACACATAAGGTGTCTATTGGGAATGGTTGTCTTTTATGAACCATCACACCTATTAAAGGTGTCTCTTCATCTCCAACTAACATCCATTGTGTTTATCCAACACAAAACACTTCCTCGTCATAGTGGCAAACCAAAACAGAAAACTATTTTATTTTCTAAGATATTGAAAATATCTAACAATACCTAAGTATGTTGTTCCGATCTAACTCCAAATCATGTATCGTTGACCGGATATTTTTACCGAAATTAATTTTTATGAATCCATATTTTATACCTGTACGTTTGCCGATGCGTCAATTTGCCAATTCTAAATTGCTAAAAGTCTTCCAATTTTTTGGACACATAGAAAAAGAATAATGGTGGATTGCGGTTTGGATTTACTGCTTTTAATACCTTGGGCATATTTTGGAGCGGGTATAGCCGTATAGGAAATGTTTGGAATTGGTGGAAGGGATTGCTGTTTGCTTAGCATACTTCACACGCCTCCTCGATGACAGAGAGAAGTGATTGGTTCACGAGATATAGCACAATTATGACTAGGCATTTTGACAGTTGGCATGCCTCAATATAACAGGACTATAACCTATAAAAGCTAGGCCATTTAATGTGATAAACTCTAATCTTGAGAACTGTGTGATACTGTATTCTATTGTATGAAATGACAAGACTGATGGGTATTTTAGTGGAGGCATCAAAATGGCAAAAGTTTTTGTATGAAGGTGCGAGATTTGCACAAAGGTGGTCATCCTTCTAAGGGCAATAAAGAGAGTGATTCTAGTAAACAATGCTAGTGGGAGGGAACTCACTAAACAATACCAAAACACTCCTGTACTTCAGTGTAAATTTGTAATAGTAAAATCTTCTTGTTCTTTTTTTTCAGTGTGCTATTATTGTAGAAATATAAATGCACAAGCAGGCAAAACAAAACTATGGTCATCCGGTGATATATCAATCGTTTGCAACTCAATTTCACCGGCCCGTATACTCACATTCAGAACAATTACGCAACCATTCAAATAAAAAACAAGAATTCTTCTCTCTATATAAACTTTCACCAAATTCAGTTTTGAAAGCATCCCCAACTAATTTGAAAGATAAAGAAAGCAATATCTTTAAAGTTTAGGCACCCTTTCCAAATTATTACATCTTAACAATGGCTTCCTCATCAACGTGTTTTCAGTTCCTGTCTATGGCCATATTCATCATTTTGGCTACTTGGGTTTCTCAAGCTATGTCAAGTAGAGTAGTACTACTCCATGAGCCAACCATGGTTGATAGACACCAAGAATGGATGATTCAGTATGGGAAAGTCTATAACAACCAAGCTGAAATGGAGAAACGCTTTAATATATTCAAGGCCAATGTTGAATTCATCGAGTCCAGTAATGTTGAAAACAAACCATACAAATTAAGTGTCAATGAGTTTGCAGACCAAACCATCGAAGAATTTAAATCTTCTCGCAATGGATACAAGAAGTCATGGAGAAGAAGTCCACGGGAATCAACAGCATTCAGGTATGAAAATGTTACTGCAGTACAATCAACCATGGATTGGAGAAAGAAAGGAGCTGTTACACCAGTTAAGGACCAAGGGCAGTGTGGTAAGTAACAACAATTTCCATATATTGTGTGCCCAAATGGCATATAATCAATATGCACAGATTGTGTATTCTATTCTACTGGAGTATTACGCAAAAGAACAAAATTGGCTTCAATTCATAAATTGATCCCCAACTTAAAATTTTCATATTTTGTGGAAACAAAACACAGGATGCTGTTGGGCATTCTCTGCAAAAGGCAGCCATGGAAGGAATAACACAACTGGCAACTGGTAAGCTAACCTCTCTATCTGAACAAGAGTTAGTAGACTGTGATACTAAAGGTGAAGATCAAGGCTGCGAGGGTGGTCTAATGGATGATGCTTTTGAGTTCATCCAAGAAAACCGAGGTCTCGCAACAGAAGCTAACTACCCATACAATGGAGTTGATGGAAGCTGCAACACTAAGAAGGCAAACACCCATGCTGCCTCAATCAATGGTTATGAAGATGTGCCAGCCAACAACGAGGCATCTCTACTAAAAGCCGTCTCCAAGCAACCTGTTTCAGTTGCCATTGATGCTAGTGGCCAGGACTTTCAGTTTTACTCAAGCGGGGTATTCACGGGAACTTGGGGGACCGAATTAGACCATGGTGTTACCGCAGTAGGGTACGGGACTGATAGTGATGGAACTAAGTATTGGCTCGTGAAGAATTCATGGGGAACTTCATGGGGTGAGGAAGGATACATAAGGATGCAGAGAGATGTTGATGCTAATGAAGGTCTATGTGGTATTGCCATGGAAGCCTCCTACCCAACTGCATAAGAACACATGTAACTACAGATGAATATTTCCTCTTGATATATCTATGTTTATCCTTATCTTATACTAAAAAGAATGTGTTTGATGTATATCCTGAAAGTTTCGGAACTAAAAATATATGAAACTTGGAAAGAAAATACCCAAAACAATCCACTAGTTGGTAGAAAATAATAACCTACATACATCAGAAGACAATATGATTCAAGAGGTAGTAGTATGCTGTTATAATACACAGATTTATAGACACGGTGGGTGGACATCCATGACACCTTTCTGTAATCAGGATTAGGAATGTTCTAATACCTTTCTGTAAAATTACCAGGCAGTTTAGTTGCAAAATCATGAATAACATTGCAATAACACTGTTCCAAAAAGGATAAGTATGGCAGGCGCATGGATATTATTATGTGGTAACAAAGAATTTAGCTTGAAAGTTAAGTGTAGAATACCACCTGAAAGATTCCTTGCTTAGACAAACTCTAAACATCTACTGGAATTTGACCATCCTTGGGAACCACCAACAGGACAATAACATACTGACATGCTGCAAGGAAAATGACTTTTCAGAGTTACGGATAAAATGAATTTATAATATAGATATAACGAAATGCAATTCACCAATTAAGGAATTAAAGACCCATTTGTGGTAACAATAAAAACACGGTGGTGATACTCTAATACTTGTATTGCAAACAAGAGGAAGAAAACTTCTTAAGAAGATAACACTTATGTACCAATGCATGGCTTACATGAATTCATCTTCACATATACAAAATCTCAATTAAGGAGGCATCAACATGAATTAAGCTGGTAAGTTGAAGGCCTAAGGCCTAGTCTGAAGATTCTCTTCTTCCCTCCATTATTATACCAACGTTAACCTTTTTTATTTATGTTGAATCATATATTAAAAATAAAAATATTCTATGTAATGGAGGGAAGGAGGAGCAAATGCTAAGATAAAAATAAAATAAAAATAAACGTTCACTCACAGGGTTCTTCGTACAATTTTGAGGATCTCCATAAGTTCGATTTATAGCTATAGATGTCAACAGATACAAAAGAATAACTATGTTCATGCTTCAAAAAGTCATGTCTATCAACCAAATTTAGTATGCAGTCACCAACCTAAAAAACACCACTATACTAAAACCATAATTCAGCAACTTTTTATAGTCATGTCTCTTTGGACATATCTTGATACAAAAAGTCATGCAGGATATGCAACATTAACATCAAATACGATTAAGTTTCCCATCAAATGTTTCAGCATTTATTCCCAATATTGATTGCTGGATATTGCATGCCGTCTCTTTAGGTAAAAAATCATAAAAACAGGGTATAAAACATAATTTTTAGTAGATACAAAACCATGAACACGAAGAAACAATGAATCGAGGTTCATAAAGTGAGCTTTTTTTTACGTGTCAAAAGATGATTGTACTGCTCGATATGGTACTATCACGCATACTGGCAGACAAATGATAAACTTGAGGCCTGACTGAGCTCTTTGGTAATATGGCTTAGAATTGATAACTTGACCATCACTTGATTAAAATTGTGAGTAAACATGAAATTTCAATACCCCATTTAAGATAAAATAATATCTACTTATATAAACAGAGCAAGGAAGAAAGAAAAAAATAAAAATAAGTTATTAACAAAATTGCGAAATACCTTATCAACAGGTCGAATAGATCCAATAGATGTGATATTTGATTTTCCCCATGTATGGTTCCATCCTAAACTCAAATGTTACAGAGCCGGAAACAAACTTGAGATCAGTAACATGAAAAACTATGATCACCATAATTAACAAACGTGTTCACTGCTCATTTATGAAAAAGATGAAAAACCTTAGCCGACAATGGACAACCATACCCGTAATTCACAGGGAGCATGAGACTTTCTGTTGAAATATTTGTAACACGGGAAAACAATAGTACTGCAGCATCTAAAGACTGGAAGAATATTCGGGCACCTGCAAATAAAAAAGATCCAATGCTGTAAGCATAACGGAAGTCAGTTCCCAGCTATGTTGTCAAAGGCATCGCCTAGGCGCCAAAGCGGCCTTATTCTGAACTTGGGCGCCACGCAGTGGGCAAGGAGATGCCACTTTAAGAAGTGGCGCCCAGGCGTCGCCTTTCTAGGTGCTCAGGCCAAGGCGCCAGTTTGTTGGGCGCCAAAGTGGCATTTTATGCCATTAAAGGAAAAAAAAAATTATTGTGAAAATCTTTTTCATTAAGTCATACATTAACATTTTAAAACCCTAAGCTAATTATGTTAAGAAACAGGCCATTCCTAGCTGTTTTTGTTAGGAAAAAATCTTTCCAATTTTTTCGCAAATTTTTCTCATTAATATAGAAAATCCTAAGCTAATTTATGTCAAGAACATAAACCTATGTGGGAATTATTGTTCTACGCCGCAGCTCGCTGCGGCGGCTCGGGATTTTACACCCAACGCCACGCGGAGCGTTACGCCCATGACAACATAGGTTCCCAGCAATGACCCTAAAGGAAGAGCGCAGTTCAAAATGCAAATCTTTTGGTAATATTAAAAGTATGTAATACTCTTGAATTATAGAGTCCTTACAGAAAACCGAAAAGCAAGGTATAGAGGTGCCATGGGTGTCATTTTTTATAGCAGAACTATGTCACTAGCAACCCGTACACAAGCTTTAACTATCTCTTTCCCTTTTCAAATAAAATCCACTGCTTTTCTTTGGCTAAAGTATTACGTTCTCTCGCATTTATTAAGCTTCCACAACCACAAACACCATCAGATAACAACGAAATTACTTATACCCGAAATCTATCACTGTGTCTCTAGACTCTATACAAACTAATCTGCTCCCTCAAAGGAAACCATTTTACCACGCAAGCATTAAATCAAGACCACAACAAACTCATTGGTTGCTCAAACATCTATAACAATTGCCAAGAAGCATTCCTCCTCCATGGAGCTTCTCTTGGTCCATTAAGTGTAAATCCACTACCTAACAAAACTGAACTGATTTCATAGATTTCTTAATCCATAACCAATTCAACCACCTCCCCTAGGTTTAGTGGAGATGACCGGTATAATATCATTTTATGACAAGTAAAAGCATGATCTGAGTTTCCTTCCAAGAAAAAAATAATACCTTCCATTGCTGAAACAAAACTATTCCCTTGCCAGCCGGAGGATCTGTGTAATGTGCAACAATCAGAAAGCGTCAAATATTAGAGTCAAAATTTTGAAGAAGCAAAAATCCACTAACTAGAAGGACAATGTCATTGAACACAATTGCAATGGAAAAAGAGAACTCAATTGAAAAAAATAACTAAAGGCATCAAGCGAGAAACTCAAGCAAGGAGGTATTAAAAGTGGATCTTCTAAAACTTTCTTTCAATTTTTAAAGTGAAGTCAAACACTGGATACCTGATTTTGGAAATACGCCAAAAAGGCTCTGATGGTTTCTCGGTATGGTTTTGATACACCATCCAATTACAGTCAGAATCAAGCATAAGAGTTAACTATTAACCTATGACAGAAAAATAAGAACAGCCGACATTAGGAGACAACAGTGAGTATAACCTATGACAGCACTGCCAGCAACCTTGGTGGATTATAAAGATTACCTAAATGCCAAGTTGCCTCCATGGCTGCCTGACATTTCAAGAAATGATTTAACATAACATTAACTGATCTTGGCAATCTACCAACTTACAAACAATTACCCCAGAGGTTGTCCCAATGATGCTCATTGACAGGTTCCTCCGCATAAGAAATCAAGGAAAACAATTGTTTTCTATTCATCTCTTAAACGACGCCATTAATTTGAGTTCCACCTGATACAATTTCATAAAACTGATCAAATTTCTCACCAGAAAATGACAACAAAAAATCAAAATAAACAAAAATATAAAAGAATCAAAAAGATTATATGTGTAAGAAAGATAGATTTAAGACCTGAGAAAACCAGCAGCGAATCTGAGGGTTAGCCATAGACGGATAGACCTAGAGAGAATGAAGAAGCAGAAGGAGAGAGAAACTGAAATTGAGAAAGGAAATCGGGACGGACCTACAAATCAATATGTAAGCCATCTGTACTGTATTCGGTGTACCCCGATTTGACCGATTCGATCCTAACTCGAACCGCGTGAGTTCACACGGTTAAGTTCCACCACATTACTGAACTGAACCTCTGGTATTTAGCAATTGCCGTCTTAACTTAGGAAATTATACCATCGCAGCTAAAATTTAGAAGCTGAAGTTGGTTTCTTAATATCTTCCTCAGTAACACTATAAATACTAGCAGCAAGGGCTCAAACCAGAAACATCACAAACAAAAATATATTCAGAAAGTGAAGAAACCCGGTAGCAAAATTAATCAGCTTTTTATTCTTCTTTAGTAATCAAGAATACTTTGATTCAGAACAGAAAGAGTCAGCTAGTTAAGGAAGAAAAAGAATGGCAGACTTACTTGATCAAAAACAGTATTGGTACCATCGTTTATTTGGTAGTAGTGAATTTGAAGATGACCAACCACTTCCAAGTCCTCCTATTGTTCAAACAAAACCGCAACAAAAAAGATGTATTCTCAGGGTTAGAGTGAGAAAGATACCTGGCACCAATATGTATCAAAACCTTTCCTATAAAAATCCAGATGATGCAGTTCAGGAGCCCAAAGTTGAAGATGCTAATAAAGCGGAAAGGAAATTACATTGTGAGGAAAGACAAGATGTTGTGGTTCAGGAGCCCAAAGTTGAAGCTTCTTCTAAAAGGAAATTCCAGGGTGAGGAAAGACAAGAAAAGGCAGCAGGGAACAAGATTACTGCTAAACCGAAGCTGCAGGTGAGCAAGTATGCTAAAAAGAAGAACCATGGAGACAGCGTCAGGGCACGAATAGAGTGGAAAAGCAAACATCTAGGCGTCCGGAAAAGTAAATATCTACAGGTCCACAAGCCTAATCTCCTGATGGCATTCTGATTTTCTTTTCTTCCTTACACTTGTGGATCGGATATAATGTAAAGGGTTTTAAGGCTTTAAGAAACTAAACATCTTATTCATAATACAAGTTTATTGATTGTGTCTGTCTGTGTGTATGATGACTATACCTATTTTTGCCTTTACTTTAGAGCTTTGTTTGGTTGGATTCCAGTTTAATTTATTAGCTCAATTGAAGTGTGCGAATAACCGCAGTTAAGTGCAAACTATATGGAGGAAGATGACAGATTGGAACACAAATATTGTTAGTTGGCACAAACAATTGTTCCTGATTGACTCAACTGTTCTAGCGAAATTCACTGACTGATGAAGACAAACTCTAGTGAAGTGCAGTTTCCTATTCAAACTTCCATAGATAAACAAAAGATGTCACTACAGTGTACACCACCACACCCATTGAAATAAGGTCAAAAGTCACTAACAAAACGAACAGTTTACTCACAAAATTACTGGGGCATGACCTGAGTTTGAAATGCTGAGGTTTGATTCTGGAACTCAGCTGATTTTGGGTCAGTGGCAAAATAATGTGGCACTTGAAAAAAAATCTATTACAATTTCCAGTTTGGTGATATGATTGTGCACAAGGGGAAGCGAGGAAAAGAATGATACAAAAATAGGAGCTACAATTATTATTTTTTTACCAATTTGTATATGTTAACAACACTCGACGTGCAGAAAAATTTCTCTACTGAGACACAAGCTCATCCCTGTTACTATAAATTTTTGTTCTCCTAGGCCAAGGATTCTTGTTTCCTTTTGTGCTAGTTGATGCAAAATATGCTCAAGCTGGGCTTTTACCGCTTTTTTTTTTTTTTTTTGATCAATAAAACGATATAATTTTTATATATAAAAGAATAATGAATGGAAGAGTTACAATACCTCAAGACCATAATGGACCAAGGAGAAGGAAAAAGTAAAAGATTCAACAATAGAGACTATCTTCTGACTAACTCTTCCCATTTGAAGACTAACATTTCATATCTAATATCTCTAAGCGCCTTGGAGGATGAGACCAATACAAAATATTTGCCTTAATGTCTAATACGATATTTTGAGCGTCTTTCTCTTTTGCCTCTACGACAAACATCCGTTGATTGCGTTCTCTCCGGATATTCCAACAAATAGCATAATGGTGGATGTTCCAAATAAAATTTCCAGCCGTTGTGAAATCAGTTCTATCTCTATCTTTAAAAGAATCCTTTATGTCATCTCTGGTGGTCTTCCCACTCCAAAACCATTTAGAAAAACATCCCATATAGAGTGAGCTATTGAACAATGAAGGAACAAGTGATTTATAGTCTCTAATTCCTTCTTGCACATACAACATCTATTTACCAACGTTCTCCCTTTCCTTTCTAAATTATCTTGTGTTAGTAAGGAATTATGATGTACCGACCATGTAAAGAAGCTAACCTTGGTGGGTACATTATTATTCCAAACAATCCTATGGGAAAATCACGAAGGGGGACGAAGGAAGTAGAGATAAGTAGCACGAACGTCAGTGAAAGCGCGAGTCGGTTGTCCACTTCCAAAGTCTCTCGGTCTTGCAAAGTCTTCGTCTTCGTTTAGAGTCACGTCTTGCAACTTGTGCGATAAAACCCCCGCTTCTGTAATCTCAATGTCTGAGAGTCGCCTTCTCAAGTCCAGGTTCCAATTTGAGTGTCCTTCACTATCGCTGAAGTAAAACTGGCTTTTACCGCTTTTGATTTCTTTGACTTCCCTTTGATCCTGTTCCTCGGAGGTTTAAGTTTGTATGGCCGCACCATCTAATGGTGTGTGGTGAAGACCTGACATACCATATAACAGAAATAAGTTTACATGCTCAAAAACTAAATCTCTTCAGAAGTTCAGCAACAAATCGACATCCAGTTTTAGATGAAAGTTCCATGGTTAGATGACTGACCTCCTCAAATATGTGTAAGGCTAAGTCCTATGGGCTAGATTGGACTGCTAGATTGGCCAAAAAGTGTTGCAAATCATGAAAAAAGTGTGGGAAAAAAGTTAATACTCAATCTGGCTACTTCTCTCTCCCAGCATTTGCTTCATGATCGCATTATCGGCGAGATTGAAACGCCGAATAGTGTGGCGCTCAAAAAGTGGCTATAAAGCCGAACCATTCGGCGTTGAAGAAAATATATGGAAAAAAAAGAAAAAAAAAAAGTGGTGTAGATGGAGAGAGGAAGTGATGTATTGGAAAGAGAGAGGAAAAAGTGGGAAGAGAGAGAGAGAGGAAAGGTGGAGAGAAAGAGGAAAAGGTGGAGAGAGAAGTGAATAATTAATTTTTTTAAAAAAAATTATGGAGAGAGAGGAAAAAGGTGGAGAGAGAGAGGAAAACGCCGTTCGGTTCAGCGTTCGACGCCGAATTGTTAGGCGTTTCACTACTAGATTGGCCATCCCATAGGGGTTAGGAGGTTGCCCAAGCTGACGTGGATGGCCAATCTAGCAACTAGATATCTAGCCCATAGGACTAAGCCTAAGCTTGAAATGTTACTTTCCGATTCCAATCCACTTTACTCTGTCATAACCTTTACCATCAGTTCCCGCAAATCTAAGAAAGCAGGGAGACAAAAGTGAGGAAACAAACCATGAAATCCAAGAAGGAATCTAGAGGTGCATTCAAGATTTAGGACTGGAAAACATACCTGTAATATGTACACGAGGGAATTCAGCATGGTTGAAGTTGCTTGATTATCGATCAGGTACTGACCATCTCTCAGTACACAGAGACGAAGCAGCAACATATACGAAAAATTTACTCTCTTTTCGCTTTTGTTGATGCCAAAGATAAAATATAAAATATAAAACACCAACACAAATATATGAAATTGGTGCCAAGCCACGGTGTCTGTGTTTTACAATGATAAAATCTAGTCACAGTGCCAACTTACCAGATAGTCAGGCTACTTGATGTGAGGAAAAACACAACCTCTAATACAAACCATGGAGATTTATTTATTACTCCCTCCGTCCCTAATATATAGGCGGAGAAGGTGAAATCTCTTCATTTAAGAAATTCTTTGGTTTTCATAAATTTTCATGTTTTTTCCTGTTTTTACCCTTTGTCTTATTCTCACTATTATTTTTCATACAACATAAATAAGGGTATATATGTCAAAAGTCTTCTTGGAATTAGAGGTATCCAACAAGTCCTGGATATCAGAAATTTAGACTCAAGTCACAGTGGTTCCACATTGATTTCTTGAATGGCCCACAATTTTTAACCAAGCTAACCTCCAAAGACGACCAATAACACCTAATTCACTATATCAAAACCTGTATCATCTAGTAAACTTAGAATCCCTGAATGTGCTCTTCTATGCCCTAAATTTTTTCTTGGTAAACTGACATAACATTTTATAATTACTATAAGTATGACGATGGCCCAATTTTGAATTGGGGCTGAAACTGATGATGGTTCTCTGATGCACAAGAAGGAGAAGGAAATGCAGTATGACGATGCAGTAATGCACGTGGCATATAGACAGCATTACTACACTGACCGAAAGTACCAGATGCTATATATGCAGGCCATGAAACAGAGAAGGGCTATTATTGCGCATCTCCCCCAAGAGCATCATATCACCAGGAAGCTGAACGTCGATAAACACAAGCAAAGCATCGCCAGCTGATGATGACACTATGAGTTAAGGAAACTTTACAAGATGCACTAGAGGCTTTCTATGCAGGCCAACAAAGACTTAAATTTCAAAATAGTGAATCCTGGCATTCTGTATCCCCAGAGAATGACCGTTGACAAAAAAACGAACAAAGCATGGCCAGCTATTAACACTAAGCCTTCTTCATCTTTTAGCCGGAATCCGACACATATATCCCTACAACTTTGTACCTATTTCTTGCAGAAATGATGCAGTTCTAGAAACTAAATCCATAAATTAGGGCAAGTAGAACAAAGATCATTGAATAGAACATAGGATTGATAACAATTAGAACGTAGAGTCTAGGTTAAAAACCCATTGCTCTTCTATAATCCGCAGATTAAAGCTTAAGAAAATATATAATCAAAGTCTACCCGTAAAGAAAACCTAATAGCCTATTTATACTAGAAAGATAACCCCTACGAAAAGAAACCTAAACTAAATACGGAAACAACTAAAAACATCCCTATTTTGTAGGACATTCCTAGATTAAAAGCATTCCTAAAGAAACATAAAATGCCCAGTTTGAAAGATTTCTCGGCTCCGGACGAGAACATCTTAATAACTTCTAGCACATATCGCCTCGAGCACTTGCCACGGTCAAAAACAAAACTCGTAGCCTTAGAGATCGTATAAGGCAACAAACAAGAAATGTTGTTCAACTTCATTGTAACATATAACATCCTCGCTGCTTTTCCATGATCAAACACAAAGCTCCAACCATCATTGTTGATTACCGCAGCTGGCTCTAACTCCATCACTCCATCTTGATATTCAAAGAGAGTTAAAATCTGGTCCGCGCTAGTCATCGTACCACGGCAAGCAAACAATGAAGTTCTCCGTAGTTTTCCTTGTAATACTTTATGCCATCTATTAGCACATGCTGCCACTGCATACATCCCACTAATCTTACTAGTGGTTTCTTCCAGAACAGTTACGTGACCTAGCTTGATATGTTTTCTGGTCACTAGCACTTCCTCCACACAGCAAGCTCTTTGAATAACTTCTGGAGATCCACTAGTTAGGATAGCGATATACTCCTCAAGGTTGGATTGATTCTCCTTTGTTGATGTGACACCAGTGAACATTATCTTCTGTTTTGTTGGCACGTTTTCTTCATGGTTTTTGGTATCAAATACGAGAAACGCTCCGATTTGATCCAATCTCCAGATTCAGTAAATAATAACCTCTGGTCCAAACTAACCACTAAACCCTTCCAATCAAGCAACCAAATTCTCCTTTCTTTTCCTTGTAATTTCGATCCAACCTGTTTAGCATTTGTTGTCCTTATAAGAGTAAATTACTCATGCCAATAGTTGCACTCAGAACAACCACTAGAATCAACATCCAAAAGGTGACCATAATATCCAGAAAGATAGAAAATACCCACAACCACCATATATAGTACGACTTGGTTTAAACTCAAAATTTTGATATATTTCAAGGCATAGAACATTTTCATGTTACAGGGAAGAAGTCTAATTACAACAAAAATTATTAGAAAATAACAGGAAACACACCAAGGATCGCTTTTTGGCGATTGGCATTCGACAAGATGGTAACAAGTCATGGCAATAATTCGTAACACGACAAATGAAAAAGCTAAGACTCAATAATGCACATATTTGCAAAACTCAATAATGCACGGTTAGAAAAGCAATGAAATGATGACACCAAAAAGGGTTCCAACCTATTTTTATTCCAAAATAACAGTAAAAAAGATGAAACCAAAAAGGGTTCCAACATATTGCAGGTGAAACCAAAAAAGGAAAACTTAATCTAAATGAAACACCAGCATGAAATTAACATGTTTAAACTGTAAAAAATAAAAGTTGATGAACTGTAGTCAAAATGAGATTAGACTATAAGACTTCACATCTGCTTCATCGGGCTTGTCCTTCGGTTACGAGTAGTCAAAAAATTGCAGCCACCACAAGCTCTCATCTTCTTGTTAGGAATCGAACATGTATTATGAATCCTTTTCTTCTTACTTGGGTGACCTGATTGCGGCAAAAATTTAGGTCCAAGAACAACAGACTTGGGTGAAATTGTTGCAGGCCTTTTAACTGTGGGAACTGGATGAATTGGTCTTGAATACGATTCTCTATAGGACTTATTGTAAGCCTGCAAGAGAAATTATAAATTCCTCTTCAGTATCTCCTTTGAACAGATGTTGGCTTATTGTATACCTGCAAGAGAAATTACAAACTGGTTTCGTCGACAAAAACTAACAAAATTTACAAATTGATTTCAGAAAACATTTCAAATTTAAAAACCATGAATATCGCCTCCAACAATAAAACTCATATGGCCATCGACCATAATATTAACAATGGTGTTTCAGCATAATGAACATTTAGAAATAATAGGGTATTTCATTGAATACTTTCAAAATGACTTACTACAGTAATACTAAAGCCATCTCAACACTGACCATACTACAACAAAAACTAACAAAAATTAGATGAAATCAAAATTGGTTTCATCAAAATGACAAAAATAACAGATGAAACCAAAATTGGTTTCGTCTAAATACCGCTTCAGCATCTCCACTGAAAAAATGTGTACTTGTTGTTTACCTGTAGGAGAAATTAGTAGAGGTATTGCACAAGTCCAGATGATAATTAAAATAGTTTAATGCAAACCAGAATGTCCAACACCTCAAACTATACAGTCTCACGAACTTGTAGTTTATGGAATTTAAATACTGCTAGGGTAGATTCTATTAAATAATACGGTGTTATAAGTTTTTTATATCAACACAACAAGCTAATACAGCTCACAAACAAGACAAAAAACGTTGCTTGTTCAATTCTCCTCGAACTCCAGTAGCAATTCTGACCCGCCAACAATGAAAACTATAAACTACTGAGACATAAACTTGGCCAAATTATCAAGTACAGTATAATGCTGAAAATGCACTTAAATAATCTAAGAAAATAAGGAATGAAACAACCCACTCACCACCATCACCACTTACTGACTAAATGACCATGCACTGCTCATTCAATACTGACCACCTACATTGGTCACTCAATCATTCACCACCATAATGTGGTGTCAGTACTTAGATGAAAACAAAATTAAAAAAAAAACTAGATGAAACCAAAAATATTGATTTTCAATTCCCAATTACAACAAAATTCACAATAAAACAAGATCCAATATCAAATTTAATTTAAAAAAAAAAAAGTGAAATAATAAGATTTTTAATTCCATACCAACTTCAAATTACCATTAAAATTCATCATTTTTCCCAAATGAAATTGAATCCCCATCGATGGTTCATTTCCACTATAAGATCAATTCACCACCTCACCACCTTGGTTTCTCTAATTGAGTTCGTAATAATAATCAAATACCTGAATCATTTCGACTAACTTTCAGATTTCTATCAATTGATTCATGTTATTAGTTGTGGTGGCGGAGGAAAAGGAGGAGGTGTTGTCGGTGGATTGGAGGAAGAAGATAAGAAGGCGGTGTTGGTGGAGATGGTTGTGGTTGTGCTGGTGGTATAAAAGTATGAGGAGAAGGTGATGTTGCTGGTGGTGAAGGTGGAGGAGGTGGTGTTTATGTCAGATCTGAACATCGTCACCTGTTTGGTGGCAGCAGATATGTTGTTGGTGGCGATGTGAAATGGTAGTGGCGAATAAAATAAGGGGGTGTTGGTTGATATGAAGGAGGAAGAAGAGGATGAATTGTTGGTATCCGATCTTGAAGTGGTAGTGGTTTTGTGGTAGTGCGACGGTAGGTGGTAGTGGTAGTCTTAGGGGAAGAAGGAAAAAGAAATGAAATCATGAGAGGAGAAGAAAGAATTGTCCGCATATATACAGTAAAGGGCAGGTTTGGAAATACATAAAGTAATGAAAACTAAATTTAATACTAATTTTAAATGGAAATGGGTTTTTTTTTTTTTCATTTTTCCTGGATATGGTTTTCATTTAGCCCAAATGATATGGCTGGTGTTTGTGTAACTCAAAGAGTATCACCTTGGTTTTTTAGAGCTTAATATGTATTTATTAAACCTAACAATTTATATCTTATCAATCCGAAAGAACTCGTGCTTGCAAAATAAAATCAGAAAAACAAAGCTTCTTATCATAAAAATCATCTCACGGACTTAGTACTACATGTAATACTTTCCTTCTTTTTACGGTGTTTAATTAGCATCACAAGATACATATATCTTATTCACAAGATTAATTAGCATCCATAGTCTGATACCATCTATTTAATTAACATTAATTTACTTCTTGATTTTTATTTTCTCTGCTAACTTAACCGTCTTTGGTATTTCTCGCGAATATGAAATAACAATTTTAGTTGTGTTATCGACACCTGCTTTGATTGGTCATACAAGTAGACATGGAAGAGTTAAAATACCGAAGCCAGCCGAGAAACTAGCGGTGATAATTTAACATACTATGCATTCTTGTCGTTGATGGTGATTATGTGATTCACATGTTAATCCTCGTATAAATGTCTTCCTAAGATAAAGATTTTTAGGCGCCAGATATAAAAGGGATACTTAGATATCATAGTTATAAAAAGGTATGAGGTTTGTGTCCATGATAGCCAGGGCTATCAGACGGACATTATTTAATGGGGACCCTAATCCGAAGATCGAGAAGCTCCGGATTGGATTTTCATATGGACGGCTACGAAGGACTCCGATATTATTAAATGGGTCGCGTGTGGGTGAAACAATCAAAATAATGAAAAAACTTTCATCGTTCTGGATCTGTTTCTACCCTAAACCTCTTTCCCTCTCTCTCGTGCTCCCAGTTTCATGCTCGATAATAGTTCGAGCTTCAATTCGCTGTAAGATTTGGACTTTTTTTTAAGGTTTCCTTAGGAGAGGAGACTGCTCTAGGGGTAGAAGTTAGTTTAGCCCGAGCTGTTCCTGTTTAATCCAGGGATAGTTTCAGTTTCTCTCGGTTTAATTTTTCAGGAACCAAAGAACACCTTGGTACTAGGATGGATGATCAACCGAATCATGGCCGTTGATATCTACCCCTAAAACTAAAACCACCCGAATGTCTTTTGTTTCCCCACCACCACAATACAGATTTTGGAAAAATTTCTCTCTTTCTGTTTTGCGTTTGTTTTGTTCGGAATTAGGTTTAAGGTTCTCTTTTTAATCAACAATGGAGGACATTATTGATGGAGTAACTAATTTCAACATCGAGGATTCACACAAGAAGAATCAGATTGAAATCTCCCTCTTCTTCTATGGAAATCTTGCCAAGGTATACCCTCATCCATACATGATTAAAAATATGCAATGGGTAAATTTTGTATAATTAGTTCTTAATTTGTATAATAAGGAATGTTTGTTGGCCGAGAGTACTTATTCCGAGATTTATACTGGGATCGAAGTTCATATTTGATAATGCCTAAAATATAGTACTTTGGAAATGTGAAACTCTCAATTAGTATTGACAACAACGTGATGATCAACTGCTCGTCATACTAATTAATTAAGTATTTGTATTAACAAGAACGTGATGATCAACTGATCATCATACTAATTAAGTATTACTATTGATATCAACATTAGGCGAGATCCTCCCATTTGAAATAATATTAGTGATGGAGTGTGAAGGTGATCAAATAAGCCCCAAAAGACGATTTCAATTTTCTTAATCGGGTCTTTTTGATCATTTACGTCTAAAGGTTCTCTTCTATATATTTGCTCTTCAATTTTCTTCGTATCATTCATTTCTTGACTATTGGTTCAAACTTCAGATGCTACTGCCTTATAATCAGTTACTCTTGCAATGAAATAAAATACCGTGTATACAAAGTACCATTAAACAAATGTTTCGCAAATCTCGATTAATATTGGCTTATCTAATATTAATGCAGTAAGAGCTGAAACCATGTACCACTGTTCTTGGTGTTTCTTTTCTACATTTAGGATACTCTTTAAGTAATGTATGTATGAATACTCTCAGCCATTTGTTGGTAAAGCATAGGATGATACAATACTATTATCTATCTATGTCTGAGTACTATGAAAGTATAGAATTTGGCATGCTACATTATTCGTATTTGCTACCTGTTTGACTGATTTTTTTGGTTTGCGTTAAAGCATTTCAGTCGAGAAATGTAGATTTTTGTTTAGTTGTACCAAAAATTTGGGAGTTAAAACCTTTTTTATAATGAGTAGTTACGTGGGTAGTGTTAATCGGCGTATCATGGATCATAGTTGCAAGATGATCAGTTCATACATTCTAGGCAGCTACAAAAAAAGTAAGCATCTTAAACATATCCATATGTTTTTTATTTGGTCATCACAATTGGATTGTAGCGCGTTTTTAGTAAACAAACTCACGAATTTTAACTTAAAAAAAGAAAAACCTTTAAATTTTGTTGTTGCAGCTAGCATTGGAGCAAGGGTGATCATATTCTCATGCCAAGGTCTAATTGGGCAATGCACTTTGGTAAGAAAATTTTTGTTAGGATAAATTTTTTTAAACATAGTTTAGTAATTGATTCCTTGCATTAATGGAGCACTTTCAATTTGTAATTTCTTCACGTGGTTTTAAATTGATGAAAGTCATTGTATGAGAAATCTTAGACACCTGCAAGATTGTTAATGATTAGCTTTGCAATGCTAATTGTTCATTTGTACACTTGCCATATCTTTGCATAAGACATGCCTGTTTATTTGTACATTACCATCTCTTTGCATAAGACATTCCATAAGTATTAAGTTTTGCATGAAACAAGTAGGCCTAAGAGGATAACACTTGTCCAATATATAATTATGGGATTTTCATAAATTTTATTGTTTGGGAAATAATTGTTGTTTAATTTCAAACATGAGTTGTACGGTAAAGAATATCTGAGTTTTCTTTCTGTTGCCATGTTACAAAAGTAGCTACACTCCAAGGAAGTTAGAGAGAAATGCGGATAAGAACCCTCAACAGTGTACTGATCTTATGGAAACTTGAAGGTAAGTGCATGTTTGCCACAGTCTGATGTGTAGTATTTTTTCGAGATGAAGCTGCTCGGGCTTCACGGAGCTGTTTGTGATATACATGCTCAGGCTTCCGCTTCCATAGTATATCAATGAGATAGTCAATCAAGTGCTATCCTGCAAAGCATTAATAATGAAGCCCTCAAAATCACTTTCCAAATGATCTGAAGACCTAAAACGAACAAATTTCCTCCAATCACATCAACAAAAAGTGATTTTTCACGGTCGAGGAGGTAAAAAATATTGTAAAATAATTCGTACAAAATACTAGGAGGATTTATTCTTAAACTAATTAACATTCAGCTCACCAGTTCATACATTCATTTGTATGGTAAATACTTTGGTATTAATTTAATTGTGTTCAACATCACTTTGCTTTATGCAGGAGCTGTAGGGAGCAGCTACCGATACAATAGTTGTGAGCTCGGACAGATTTATTGGTTTGTTGGTCTTTGCGTCTCAATATATCCTGGTAACAATGTGTAATAGAAGTCTGGATTCATTTTCTTCCATTTTCAAAGCTCCAATATCCTAAAAACATGAAACATAGCATTCTTCAAAACTCTTAATGCTTAATGTTTAGATTAAGCTCTTTCTTTCGTGTTCATCAGTTGAGAAATAAAACTCTATTCTATCTTCCAAATCATGTTTTAATATGAAAATAGTTTTTCAGAACACGACCGTTTTAATTTTCAGAGTTCTTATGGTATGCATAGTAGTAAGTAACATCTTAGTCGTGATATCTAGACCTAGGTTTTGCAACTCCTATGGAAATATTTACTGACATCCTTAATACAAGATTCTGAAAGTAAAAAAATCTTAATCACCAATTTACTTCATCTTATGGATCCCAAGTTGGCAGAACACAAACCCCTCATTTAGAAAGTAAACAGAAGATAATAAGGTTGTCTTTACAGAATTTGAGGTGTTTGCTTCGGGTCTTCAGTTTGATGAAGGTAAATCTAATTGTTTCATCTTTGCTAGACTTTTCAGTAAAGTATTGCAATGTTATGATGGCTGTAATATTTTTTACGTGATGGATTGTTGTTGCTAACCGCTTCACAGTAAATTTTTAGAAATTCCTAAGATTGTAAGTCAACAGATTTATGATGGAAAAAAAATCGTACAACAAGTTGTTAAAAAATAGAGTATAATTTCTTAAGGGTCAATAGTGGTTACGTACCTGTATGATTGTCAAGTACAGTTGCATGGGTTACTCTAGCAAAAGTCAGATAATCTTCATATTACACATTTATTTTTCTTTACAATCTATTTTTTAAGTGCCTTGATGCATAATCGAAATCCAATTATACAGTCTGTCCATTGCTTTCTTAAGTTCAATAAATTTTAGTAACATCTGCCTTGCCAAGTTCCCCAAAAACGGATCTCATAGTTAACAGCAACTTCCTAGCTATATATATATATATATATATATATATATATATACAAGCTGAAGCATTTTTTAGGTTGTTGTATCCGAGTATTCAAGGTGTAATTTCTGTTTGATTTGAAATATATTTCGTATGGTTTGATTGCTAATACGCAGCAGTGTTTCTTGCTTTTATCTTTTTACCTATGTTTAATCTCTAGGTGTTAACATTATCGAAGGGAAGATGTTTTGTTTAAATTCGGGGTTCAATGGTTTTTTTTATTCGTTTCTTTTGAAATAGACAAGTGCATCGAGTGGGCCGCAGATAGAAGCAATGGCAACTCAGATTCTGAAAGTTAGTCTGATTCTTACGTTGGTTTCACCCTTGGTAAGATCGTGTCCACAATATTTTTTAATATTAGATTTGTTTGATTTAAATAGATGTTTACTGTGTAATTTTAAGTGGGATACCCTTTCTTTGAAGATTTGAAAGTTCTATTGTTGTTGTCGTGGTTGATAAGGCCCCATTTTTGGGTTTATGTATATTTTTAAAGTCATGATTTTTCAGTTCCTTCTATCGATGCTTTTCAAATGATACTGAAACGATCAAATGACATAAGAAGAATTTTCAAATGCTTCCTTTTTCTGAATTTGTCATTGCAGGTCTTTATGAAGGGTGTGCGGAAAATTCGTAGAGTTGCCAGATGTATATCCATACAAGTCTCCTATTGGATTCTTGAACAAATATTTCACCCCAATGTTGATGATTTGTGATCAAACATATTCCTGAGCATCCACCTATTCATTATAGTTAATTGTATTGAATATAATTTATAATTGGATATTTTCATCTTATCGCAGGTCCGATAACAAGCAGAGAATATTTCTACCTTGGAAGCAACAACCAGTATCCAATGATTACAAGTCTTACTAGCTCAGCCTCTTTGCTAAGTTGGTTGAGAAGAGGAACCTTGAAGACTTGATCACCAACATTGGCTTGGTGGTAGTGGTGTTGTCGTTGTTGTCTCTGCTAAATCAAGCGATGTTGCTGCACCAACAGCCAGGGAGAAGGTAAGAATTATGTATTTTTAAACATTTTTTTTGCCAATACTTTACTATGCGAATTATTGTGTTTCTTAATGCATATAATATAGGTATATTTATTGGTAGTATAAACTTTTATATACATTGATTCAAGAGTACCTTATCAGCCATGTCACATGTGTCCCTAGCTAAGTCTATTCAAAATAAACCATATTTCAGGTGAGATGATAAGATAATTATATATTAAACAAAATAATTAGAAGAACAAATCAACTGTTGTAAGTTAAAGGATCAATTGATTCGAAAAATTTACCAAGCAAATAAGTTAAGATTGTTTGTGTAATTTTGTATCTCTTCATGTGCCGAATATGTGACCGTGAACTAGAAATTGAATGAATTAAGGCATGATTACAGACTTGGGTGGAAGTAATTTTATGTTTTCTTATTATGTCAATTGTTATGATTTCCTTTTTGGGCTAGAATCATGACGCTTTCTAAAAGTTTCGGAAGCAACCTCTGGAACCACCACCTAAACATGACCTTATACATTCCATATGTGAGCCAGAAGGATAGGGCTCTTCACACGAGTGTTGGATGACTGCGGTGTTGACGTGGGTGATACTCGCCTCCACATAAAAACTCCCGGGTCTTGGTGACAACTTGGCTTTAACCTCTTTTATGTGTCACCGCGGCCAGACTTATTAATTACTTTCTGATTTGACTTGATTGATCGAGAATCATCCTCACCAAATTAATCATATGTGAGCCAGAAGGGTAAGGATCTTCCTATGAGTATTGGATGACTGCAAGTGTTGACGTGGGTGATCACGCCTCCACATAAAAATTTCCAGGTCTTGGTGAGTACTTGGATTTAACCCCTTATATGTGTCACGTTTGCCGGACTTATTACTTTTTGCTTTGACTTGATTTATTGAAACTCATCCTCACCGAATTAATCATATATAAACACATCTTAATGCGACTTTTGAGACTAAAGTCTGCAAGCACGTATGAAAAATCCTAACTAGCAAGGTAGTAATTCCTTGATACTTCTTCTATGTGTAAGCGTTCCGGTTCAAATTCAAAAGTTTTATATTTTACATTTAATGGTTCTCCAATTAAGTAAATTCTTTTTCCCCATCTTGCAAACTTCTATTATTACGTTACTCTAACTACCTCATTCGGCTCTTGGATAACAGTTTCCGCTTTTCGCTTTTTATAGGAGAAAATGTTAGGTGTTTGTTATTAAAAAATAGCAATCAAGTGTTATTCACTTAATTATGGAATAAATATCCCAGTACCTAACTTTTTACAATAAATGAATTATGAGATTACACCTTCATGGGTAACTCACAGTCAAGGTTCGGATTTTTAAATACTTTATTGTAATTGGTGGATTGGGTTTTGTTGATACTTGCTGACACTTGGTTGCTTATTGTGTTAATTGAGTACTGACATTTTCTATTTTTTTTGGTTTTATTATAATGCAAGGATATAGAAAAGGCGCAAAACTATTACAAGTTTCAGCATAAACGAAAATGATGAAGCTACGATTGTTTACTTTGGCGTGATCAATGAAGATGAACGAATACAACTATTAGCTGAAGTGTGTTAGTATTTGTACGTCTAATTGATTTCACTTCTCTTGGAAGCATCTTCTATTGGAAATATAAATACTAACCCAACTCCTGTTAAAAAACCCGAAAGAGCTTAGCTCAAGTACTTCTATCCTTCGTGTTGATGTTGAATGACGATGTTTCCTCCATGGCTATTGAGGTGTTGATGTTGAATGACGATGTTTGTTCCATTGCTATTGATGTAAATTCAATACATTCCTTTTTCCATTTGTTATTTCAACCCAAAACTCAAAGTACACTTATGTAAATCAGTAGGCATGAAAGTTCCATCCGAAATCTTTGCGACATAGAAAAATCTTATGAAGACGACTAACAAATAGTTGGGTTTGTCATTATGGTTTGTCTATAACTAATTCCCTTTTGAGGGATTTTCTCTCGATGCCCTTAAATTCTCCTTCTCATTATCGTCTCATACTAATATTACTTGATGCAATTCCTTTGAATATATTCACATATACTCTTATTTTAATAACTCCTTGGATGCAGAAATATGATTGAGGAAGGCTTTACCATTATAGTTCATAACACCATAGAAAATTGCATGGATTTTTGTTAATACTCAATACATAATTATTCGTAATTGTTGTTTGCAGACGATAATGAGTATTCAAAGAAAATATGAATGACCATAGATAGCCAAATTGAATGAATAATTTGTTAATATTCAAAACAAAATTATGCGTCATTGTTGTTTGCAGACGATACTAAATATTCAAAGAACAATATTACTTGATGCAATTCCTTTAAATATATTCGCATATATTCTTTTTTTCGTATCTCTTGGGATAAAGAAATATGACCATATATGGCAATACCATCATATTTCCTAACACTACATAGCAAAATTGATTTTTTTTTTTGTTAATACCCAAAATATAATTATGCGTCATTGGAAAGGTGAGTGGCATTTGATTCTCATACTAATATTACTTGATGCAATTCCTTTGAATATATTAACATATATTCTTTTTGAAATATCTCATGGACCGCATAAAATGACCATAGATGGCTTTACCATCATAGTTCCTAACACCATAGCAAAATTGAATGGATTTTGTTAATACTCAAAATATAATTATCCGCCATTGTTGTTTCCATACGATACTAAGTATTCAAAGGAAAATATTACTTGATGCAATTCCTTTGAATATATTCACATGTATTCTTTTTTGAGTATCTCTTGAGACGCAAAAATATGACCATAGATGTCTATACCATCATATTTCCTAACACCACATGACAAAATTTTCTTTTGTTTATACTCAAAACATAATTATGCGTTGTTGGAAAGGCGAGTGACATTACAGATTCTCACATTAATATTACTTGATGCAATTCTTTTGTATATATTCACATGCATATATTATTTTTGAATATCTCTGGAATGCGAGAAAATAACCGTAGATGGATTTACCATCATAGTTCCTAACACCATGATAACAAAATTGAATGAATTTTTGTTAATACTCAAAACATAATTATGGGTCATTGTTGTTTACAGACGATACCGGAGTGTCATTATGTTGAATTGGCACGAATAAAAAGGGATACACCAAGACATCATTGAAATCAAGCTTTATGTTGATTATCTAACCTTACGAATTAGCAAGGAGAAAAGGTTAACAATGAATTAGCTCCTAATGAATTTAGGAAACAAGCTAACTTTGATTTATGAATCCCTCTGGGTGTACTCACCTTGACATTATTTATTTATTTTGCATACTTCTGGTAAATATGGTTGGACACCAGAAACGGAATATTAGGATTTAGATGCAGAAGCGAAGCTTAATTAACTGGATTTATTTTTTTTTTTTTTGAACACTGGGACGAGTATTTTCCTATTTTGAGTGTTAAAAAACATATTCAAGTAGTTTTGGTAGACATAAGTTCAAAATATATCAAGATTTAATGGTCATTAAACTTTTAATAATCATCCGTTTTTCTGATGATTCCAAAGTCCAATTGGCTAAAAATTAAAGATGGACATCTACAATATCAATATGCTTCAGATGTTCCTAATTAAATAACCCGTGTTTTCAAGTTGAAACTAGATAATTTGATGAAATAAATCAAGGAAGAAAATTATGTGGTTGAAGTTGTTGTATTTCGTATATGTACACGATATAATTCCATAAACGTTCATTACCCTTATGGTTTTTTATTTTTTTAATTCATGAATAATTCTGAAAAAAATCTGAATGGTGTAATAGACTCATAAATTTATTTATGCTAAATATTTGGATGAAAAAACTTACCAAGTCTTTTTCAATTACTAAGACTATATTTGATGATTTTTGTTAAAGGGAGAGCAAAATGGGATTCGAGGAGTGCATAAATCGTAGTCGACTCGTCGACTCATACCTAGTCGATATATTTTTCTTATTCGGACTAAGTTGCCCTACTACATAGTACATACACGTACATTGAAATTCCGCCCATCCCAAAACAAAAAACAACCCCACCAGGCCGCCACCATCAGTACCATCACCAACACCGCAAGCAATTGGATCGCGGATACCATGACGACCAAATACAGAAAACAACTTATCTTTGCTATTGTATGCTAATGTATTTCCATATACGATGATAAAGAGAAGTTTCGGAGGTTTAATATTTTCACGTCTTAGCATGGGTTTCATTCTCCCGTGAAAAGCTCAATAGAGTTTTTGAATTCAAATCACTGTACATCATTTACTCAAATAGTTGATGCTTTTCTTTCATCCTTTGTGATCTTGATTGTACTATGTGATTTTTAAACTAAATTGGAAGTTTCTGTTAGTA
The DNA here is from genome assembly GCA_023531295.1 of Papaver armeniacum. NCBI lineage: Eukaryota > Viridiplantae > Streptophyta > Magnoliopsida > Ranunculales > Papaveraceae > Papaver > Papaver armeniacum. The sequence continues at coordinate 157,744 of JAJJWW010005117.1, forward strand.
ATGGTGGAACTTTGAGATTTGGGGATTTGACTAATTGGTGTTAGGATTATGGATCTTAGCAAGTGACTGCAAGTCTTTTACTTTCCATTCTTTCTTTCTCTTTGATTTTCTCACATGATGTGGGTAGTGAGAACTCGCCCTGTTTAGAGAAGTAACGGTGGTGGTGGTGAAGATTTTTTTTATTTGTAGTCATCGGTGGAGGAGCTGGCGTCGGTGATGGAGATGTTTGTCAGATAGATATGAATTTTGTCCTAGGATTTGATCCACTTTTTTTTTTTTTTCAATAATTCATGTGTATTTAAGAAGGGCATTCAGTCCGAGTTCAGAAATTATACTGAGTTGGTGCTAATCAATGAGTCGACTACGATTTATGCGCTCCTCAAATTGCTTTTTGCTCTCCCTCTAACAAAAATCTATTTGATACATGGTCCATGTGATTGTAGGAATTAATAGTGTCTCCCCGAATGAGAAAAAGAAAATTTATTAAAGGTTAATCGGAGATACAAGTTGATTGTATGTTTCAGAATGAAAGTGAATATCCAATTTATCGTATTGTTTCTTAAAACCAATATGTCATTGTTGATGGGTGAAAACTACTCCTGCAGAATTTGGTAATTTGGGGGTGTGGATGAGGAATGAATCTAAACCTTCAACAAATGCTTTTGCGCGGTGAGTGCTTGTAGATTCGAGAGATCAATCTGTGCTAGTCCGGCCTAAACCAAGAAATGGCCGTTCCAGACGTGTTTCGGTCACAAAGTGAAGGAGATGGGGTTGATCTTAGGGAGGGAAGCGAAGAAGGTGTTGAGATTGTGAAGGTGTTGGCTTGCTTATGACTTGTAACAGAAAGATGAGCAAGCTTACGGTTGATGCAAGCGGAGGCTCACGAGTGTTTGAATACGGTTTTTGTATTAACACTTGGTTTCTGTCGTGCAGAACTTGTGTTGTTCTCCGTTATTCCTTGTTGTTGGAAATAGGGCGGAGAACCTATTTATACAAGTCATTGAGCCTCATTCACGTTTCTCGTGGGAAGTGGAGGTAGTGGAATGATGGAGTAGTGGAGTTGTTTGTCGGTAACACCACGACCAGTCTTGCCCACTTTTTCTGTTCATCTCTAACCGTCCATGACTTCCTAACACGTTCTTGTGATGGCGCGTTTGTTGCCTGTTGTAAACCGCGGACCAATACCCCGAGTATGTATCCCCCGATTTGTGACATGATTGATGTGCGGAATGTGGATCGTGGATCCACGAAAGATAGCATGTAATCTTTGAATTGAATAAGCTGCGTTATTCGGAAAGTCGATACTTGTGAAGTATCGTGTGTATTTTTATGCGAGTCTTGCATTGTGGTGTGGTAAGGTGATGGGTAATGACGCCTCACGACCAATTGACTCGACCGAGGGGTTGTATAACCAAGTGGTGAAGTTGGACGGATGAGATGAGCCTTGAGACACTCATCTGCGACCAGTTAATGAATATTAGGGTTTTTTGAAGAGGTGCGCAAGCATCACTCTTGACTTAGTCGAAACCAAGCATGGGAAGGATTTTGAGACGGGGCCAGACCATACATGCGTGTTGGCATGATGGTGTAGGTGCACTGTATCAGTTCCCTCATGAAGGCGCGATCTGGGCCTCTCAATTTGGCCGTCAAAGAGGAGTGGTCGAGATTGATTTTGCGATAAGTTTGATAAGAAGCCGCGCGCCACACTCTTTTCCGGCGCGTTTCCCAAGGCGACCTAACTTGGTCGGTCTTGGCGGTTGGTTTGGCGTGAAGATGGTAGGCTGATGTTCACGCCTATGTCTCGACTATCCCATGAAAACGTGATCTAAGCCACTCAATTCGTCCGGTGAAGTTGAGCGGTCGAGATCAATTTGCAATATGGGAAGTGTAACCACGCATGTTTGGGCGGGCGTTTTGGATTAGCCGGGCATGATATGCCTTGGCCGATTACATGAGGGGTAGATGGGCCCACGGTGGTCATCTTTGGTATGACCGGACTGCTCTATTTGATCTGTGACCCTCCATTCGTGCCGGAGAAGATGGACGCGCGTGATGGCTTGAACCCTAATTTTGGCTTGCAAAGCCGTGCGACCATGCTCTTTCGGGTGGGCGAATTTGTTGTAACCAATCATGTTTGGTTTTTGGACCGATTGGTCAAGTGTGTGGCGGTCACATGGTGATTGTGTCGACATGCTCCGGGATCTTTGAGTCTACATCTACACCCTCCATCTATACTGCGAAGATGGATGGTTGAGGCCGTTTTGCGGCACATGTAATATGCCGCAAACCCTAATTTAGGGTTTTCCGTCCATAATGCTTGGTATGGACGATTTCTTGGCAAGCGAAGGCCAATGGTCGACCATGCGGGGTCGGCTTGTGTGTATTCCATACCGCTTGGGGGTGATGGAATTGATCGGGGTCATCCAATCATGCTTGTGGAGTTGGATGGCTGCGATCGAGATCATATCCGGCCCGATATGGTCAGTCTGGGATGCTCAATCGGGCTAGTATAACACACCGAGAGGGGCTCAATCGGGCTAGTATAACACACCGAGAGGGCTCGGGCTAGTATAACACACCGAGAATCGGCACATGCACGGGTATTTCGTACATGGTTTCATTATAGTGCTTGGAGGTTCGTGTTACTCTGTAAGAGTAACACTTAGTCGTCATGCCACACTGATAATAATTCATTATAGTGCTTGGAGGTTCGTGTTACTCAAGAGTAACACTCAGTCGTCATGCCACACTTGATAATGAGTACGGGAAATACAAGGCGATATGAAATTCACGGGGAAGGGATTGTTGCTACATGCTCCAACACTGGAGGAATTTCATGTATTCACGAGAATGGGATTATTGCTACATGCTCCATTCTTGGTGAATTAAGTGAGGAGTATCCGTCACTTATAAATGGCTTTATCTTTTACAAGATGTCGGCGTATGAGCTTTAGGTTATTTACAAATTTAACCTTAAACGAAAATCCACCATCAACATTAAGTCCCCTGCCTAGCACATAATGGTTACACTATTGTGTGGTAGGCATGAGATGGTGACATACGAAATGACCAAGCTAGAGTGAATACATATTTCTAGGATAGTTTCACATTGTCGGGCGTTTCCCTGGGCTGGTCGGTCTTGATTAAGGATGCAAAGGAAGCGAGGACTTGATCCGGTGAGTCGCTTTGGTTTCTCTTGTACATGTATGAGCTCGCCGCTCCTTGGTGTACTTCTTTCATCACATACGGCTTTCCTCGGGTATATTTGATAAGCCTCGTCGATTGTTATCCCGAATTAGCAGCCTTCATAGGTGGTAAGTAAAGACTTCTTTTCCTTACAGGATTACGTCGACTTGTGAGATTATAAAGAATCATCTCACGTGGTCGTTTATTCCATATCTCGAGTCTTGCTCGATTTTCGATTAGCGATCGATAGATTTGATGATCTCTCTTTTTTTTTTTTTTTTTTTTGTGCTCATAACCTCCTCTTTCTGCAGTTATCATGGAAGCGGTAGACGCTCATTACATTGCTTCCCCGGAAAGAAGTTTTGAAGTTGACAAGCACGAAAACCATGCGCACGGAGAAGTAATGGCTAAGATCGATCTTCCTCTTCGCGAAGTCGGCCGTGCTATCCGGGGATGTCTATCCCACACCTTCGTATTGCCGGAGGACGTATACGTGCACTTTCGGCTGCGATTGACATGGAGGAGCGGCGGAGCGCGAGGAAACGCTGCGAGACACTAGTAAGCGCAAAGGCGAGAGAGATTTGCGGTGCGGTTGAAGAAGGCGGAGAGTTGAGCATAAACGACCTCCAAATGAAGACGAGTGTGATTACCCGATCCGGGACGGCGTGATAATTCTTGATTCGATACGAGAGGAGTACGAACATGTGAAAGAAATTTGCGCGGCCCCTGGTGTTGCTATGCCCTTTGATGCTCCCGCTGCGATGTTGGGATGGAGTGCGTCTGCTTTGCGGAGATGTCGATGCAGAGATTGAGGAGATTCGAAGGAGGCGCATCAACGAGGTGATGGAGCAGAACTGGGCGGTGATGCGGGCGAGGCCGACTCTCTTGGCGATTAGAATTTCATTCTTTCTTTTCCAAGCATGTTAGTACCTTTGAATGTCTTCCTTGTACTCGGTGGCGGTGAGTTCAAGTTTTCCTTTCGTTTTATGGTTTGAACAAAAGTTTTTTTTTTTTTTTTTTATAATCCTTTGCCAAAATTGCCTGAATCTTCTCAGGAACAAGGGTGTTCCTCCACACGTGATTCTTTGTGATAAAAAAGTAATTATCATGATGGAACATTTACGGACTGTGATGCAAGATCTTCCGGCTTTCTTTGGGGCGGATAGCAATCGTTTTCCTTTACGTGCACACGTTGTTTCCTTCTTCCCATGAGATACTTGCTTAGGGTTTCCCTTCTTGCTCTGCTGCTCTAGTGTGTTGATTTAGGCCGACTCGGGGCTTTGTGTTTTTAGAAGTAGAGAGGTTCTCGAGATGGAAATAATACTTCAATTAAATTGAGGATTGAAAATTGGAACCCTAACTATGAATGCAAGCATTGCAATCATTTTTGGAGGAATTACAAGCATGTCATGAAGCTGCAAAAGGAAACACGCTGGAAAAAAATAGCACGAGCGTTTTAAAGTGTGGAGAATGTTGGAAAGCGGTAGCACGGTATCTTAAGTTCGGTAAGGTTTGAGCCATCGTGAGTGAATTGTTATGCCCTCCGGGTTATCGGCGTTGATGAGCTTGCGGTAGCCACCTAGGATAACATCGCTGCAGTGCGGTTCATCTTCTCTTTTGGTGGGTGAGTCGGGTAGAGTGGTCATCTTCACCGTCATGTTTCCAACATTGAATGTAGTCGCCTTCGTCACTAGGTCTCCAATTCCGAATGGGTTTGAGCGTGCAGACACTTGGACCTTGGCCTTGTTGTCTTTGACCAAGACAGCTTCTATGCTCCTGATAAAAAGTTTGAAAGGGCCGGATTCCCATTCACATCTCCTAGCCGGGGTTGGTTTGTCGGTTGGAGCCAGTCCCCAGGACTTGTCAGAATGAGGGGCGGTAGTTTGCAAGGAGGGTTGTGTGATGAGACTTACTTGAGACCGGAACCTTTCAGTGTATGCCGACAGGCTCTCTCCAGGAAGTTGTGTCATATTGGCAAGTTGTTGGTGCGGCAGCGGACAGTCATCAGGTAGTCCAGCGGGCGTGTTGGAGACTCTTTCAGGTATCGAAACCGGTAGAGGACAGACTTCCAGTATGGCTTTGTTGTCATGCGTCCAAGAGCGCCCTAGGATCATGTCGTAGTTGGGATGATCTTTGACTACATAGAACTTTGCTCGTGTTGAGGCATCTCCCAATTTGACTTCAAGGTCGATGTATCCATATGAATCTCTGAGTCTCCTCCTGAATCCCTGACCACAGTTGGATAACGAGTAGCTTCTTGCTTTGAGATCTTTGCCGCTTTCAAGGTCTTGACAGTAATGATGTTAAATTCTGAAGTCGTATCGATCAACGCGTTATCAAACTCAGCGTTTCTCAAGCGAGTGACGGTTAGGAGTCCCAGTTTCCGTTGCTCATGTCTTTCGGGAAAGGCGGGGTTCTGGACTGCTTCTTGGATGCAAACGCCTCCACGACACAACGTGGTTGAGGGTGTGAACATGTCTTGACGCTGTCCTTTGGAGAAATATAAGATTTCACACATGTGCTCCATAATAGATTGCACGGTCTTGCGACAGAGTCCCCGAGAAATCATGCGGTTCTGATAGGTAGAGGATCTCTATGAACACCTTCGTTTCCAAGTGGAGTTCCCCTGTCTCTACCTTTTCCCTGAATATTTGTTTCAACATGTTGCAATCTTTGGTTGGATGATGGACGAAACTGTGGTAGCAACGAGATATCAGGATCTGCTATTTCTTCCTCGGTCGGAGGACGCTTTGATAGGGGGTAGTTTTACGGCATCATCTTGGATCCACGCTTCCAAGAGCTCTATCACTTCATTCATGGGAAAAGGAAAACCCGTGTCTTTGGCGTTTTGTGCGGGAGTTTTGTCTGTTCCTTTTCGAGACGAAGTCTTGTGTCTTGAGGATGTTCGCTTGGTTTGTTGTTCGTTATCGAAGCTTTCCTCTTTTCTCCTCCGCTTACCACACTCACAGAAGGACCAGTGTTGTATTGTTTGTTTGTGAGACGCCTGCTTCCTCGACTTTCACGCAAATCTTCACTTCGAACAACTCTGGTTCTTTCTAGTAGTCTTTGGTGCGATTATTCTTGAACGTTTGCAGCTTCGTGGAGTTCAGAGAATGTTTGAAAGCCCAGATTCTCTAACAGAGCGCGGTATATGGGTATCATCCCATTGATGCATGATTCCACCAATTGCCGTTCGGTAACATTCGGGTCGTGACAGTCCAGTGCTTGGGTTCTGAATCTTTTAACGAAGTCGTTGGGATGTTCATTGTTCATTGGAGAATTCTTCCCAGTCGAAAGCGTGATTTGTTGGACACGAAGAAATACTTCTGTAGAAAGCTTTGACCATCTCGCTCCAATTGGATATCTTTGTTAGGCGCAATGTTGTTGTACCAGTGTATGCCCTCCCATGAGTGATTTTGAGAATTCTTTTAGGCGTAAAACATGATTGTATTCATGTTCCCCCAAGGCTTCAAGAATCGAGAAATGTGTTCACGAGCATTACCGATCACCGTCGTAGAGGGAAGGCGGGGAGAGGTGTAACCTCTTGGTAGAGGAATCCGTTGCACATCTTGAGGGTACGGCGGTGATGTTGGTGTACGTCCGTTCGGTCCCCTTTTCCTCGATTTTGGAGAAGTCGCTCTAGATCTTCACGCGTAATGAAGTTGGAAGACTGGTCTCTCTCCCCTTGGCGCTCAGGAGCAACACGAGTTTCTTCATTCATGTGAGTCCGAGTGGAAACACTGCTCCGGGTGTATTGAATGCATCTCTCGCCGACTCAAGGGTTGCGAAGTGAATCTTGCGGCAATCGTTCGATCAAAGTTTTAAGGAAAGTGAGTACCTCTTTTACGAGTTGCGGCCATGTCTGTTTGAGTTTTAGCAAGAATTTCTGTTTCTCCATCAAGTCTGCAATGGTACTAGACGGCGGTCTTCCTCTTGTGTCTCGGCTCCTCGTCCGATGGAGGAGTGAAAGTTGTTGCTCTGGTAACCACTTTGGAGGCGTTACGCTCGAAGAGATGCCGGGATTTTGGCTGCTCTGGCTCACAGTGATGGGAGGTGTTACACCTCTTTGGGATGTCTCTACTCCACTAGTGTTGGTGATAGAAGTGGCATGCTCCACGAGATGTATTGGCCGTTGTAGCTCATTGCGGGTACATCAACACCGGAAGTGTCATCCATCTTGGCTCCATCGAGTTGATTGTTGATCCGGACCTCGGTTCCACCATCTTGGAATGAATTGCTGATTGAATTGGTTCTAAGATCTACCCATTTTGAAATTGATGAAATTGAATCGGATTTCAAAGAAATTGATTTACGACCAGAGATTAATCTCCCCTTTGTGGTCGCCAATTGTTGATGGGTGAAAACTACTCTCTGAGAATTTGGTAATTTGGGGTGTGGATGAGGAATGAATCTAAACCTTCAACAAATGCCTTTGCGCGGTGAGTGCTTGTAGATTCGAGAGATCAATCTGTGCAAGTCGGCCTAAACCAAGAAATGGCCGTTCGGACTTGTTTCGGTCACAAAGTGAAGGAGATGGGGTTGATCTTAGGGAGGAAGCGAAGAAGGTGTTGAGATTGTGAAGGTGTTGGCTTGCTTATGACTTGTAACAGAAAGATGACCAAGCTTACGGTTGATGCAAGCGAGGCTCGAGTGTTTGAATACGGTTTTTGTATTAACACTTGGTTTTACGTAAATCACGAACTTGTGTTGTTCTCCGTTATTCCTTGTTGTTGGAAATAGGGCGGAGAACCTATTTATACAAGTCATTGAGCCTCATTCACGTTTCTCGTGGGAAGTGGAGGTAGTGGAATGATGGAGTAGTGGAGTTGTGTGTCGGTAACACACGACCAGTCTTGCCCACTTTTTCTGTTCATCTCTAACCGTCCATGACTTCCTAACACGTTCTTGTGATGGCGCGTTGCACGCCGCACGTTGTAAACCGCCCAGACCAATACCCCGGTATGTATCCCCCGATTTGTGACATGATTGATGTGCGGAATGTGGATCGTGGATCCACGAAAGATAGCATGTAATCTTTGAATTGAATAACTGCGTTATTGAAAGTCGATACTTGTGAAGTATCGTGTGTATTTTATGCGAGTCTTGCATTGTGGTGTGGTAAGGTGATGGGTAATGACGCCTCACTGACCAAATGACTCTGACCGGGGTTGTATAACCAAGTTTGGTGAAGTTGGATGGATGAGATGAGCCTTGAGACACTCATCTGCGGCCAGATTAATGAATATTATGGTTTTTTGAAGAGGTGCGCAAGCATCACTCTCGACTTAGTCGAAACCAAGCATGGGAAGGATTTTGGAGAGGACCGACCATACATGCGTGTTGATGGCATGATGGTGTAGGTGCTGTATTCCGTTCCCTCATGAAAGCGCGATCCGGGCCACTCAATTTGACCGTCAAAGAGGAGTGGTCGAGATTGATTTTGCGATAGAAGTTTGATACCGCAAGAAGCGCGCGCCACACTCTTTTCCGGCGCGCGTTTCCCAAGACGACCTAACTTGGTCGGTCTTGGCCGGCTGGTTTGGCGTGAAGATGGTAGGGTGATGTTCACGCCTATGTCTCGACTATCCCATGAAAACGTGATCTAAGCCACCCAATTCGTCCGGTGAAGTTGAGTGGTCGAGATCAATTTGCAATTTGGGAAGTGTAACCACGCATGTTTGGGCGGGCGTTTTGGATTAGCCAGGCATGATATGCCTTGGCCGATTACATGAGGGTAGATGGGCCCACGGTGGTCATCTTTGGTATGGCCAGGACCTGCTCAATTTGATCTGTGACCCTCCATTCGTGCTAGGAGAAGATGGACGCGCGTGATGGCTTGAACCCTAATTTTGGCTTGCAAAGCCGTGCGACCATGCTCTTTCAGGTGGACGAATTTGTTGTAACCAATCATGTTTGGTTTTGACCGATTGGTCAAGTGTGTAGGCGGTCACATGGTGATTGTGTCGACATGCTCGGGCCCTTTGAGTCTACATCTACACCCTCCATCTATACCTGCGAAGATGGATGGTTGAGACCGTTTTTGCGGCACATGTAATATCCGCAAACCCTAATTTAGGGTTTTCCGTCCATAATGCTTGGTATGGACGGTTTCTTGGCAAGCAAAGCCAATGGTCGACCATGCTTGGGGGGGTCGGTTGTGTGTATTCCATACACCTTGGGGGTGATGGAATTGATGCGGGGTCATCCAATCATGCTTGTGGAGTTGGATGACTGCGATCGAGATCATATCCGGACTGATATGGTCAGTCCGGATGCTCAATCGGGCTAGTATAACATACCGAGAGGGCTCAATCGGGCTAGTATAACACACCAGAGAGGGCTCGGGCTAGTATAACACACCGAGAATCGGCACATGTACGGGTATTTCGTACATGGTTTCATTATAGTGCTTGGAGGTTCGTGTTACTCTAAAGAGTAACACTCAGTCGTCATGCCACACTGATAATGATTCATTATAGTGCTTGGAGGTTCGTGTTACTCTGTAAGAGTAATACTCAGTCGTCATGCCACACTGATAATGAGTCCTGGAAATACAAGGCTGATATGAAATTCACGGGGAAGGGATTGTTGCTACATGCTCCAACCTGGAGGAATTTCATGTATTCACGAGAATGGGATTGTTGTTACATGCTCCATTCTTGGTGAATTAAGTGAGGAGTATCCGTCACTTATAAATGGCTTTATCTTTTACAAGATGTCGGCGTATGAGCTTTAGGTTATTTACAAATTTAACCTTAAACGAAAATCCACCATCAACATTAAGTCCCCCTGCCTAGCACATAATGGTTACACTATTGTGTGGTAGGCATAAGATGGTGACATACGAAATGACCAAGCTAGAGTGAATACATATTTACTAGGATAGTTTCACATTGTCGGGCGTTTCCTGAGGAACTGGTCGGTCTTGATTAAGGATGCAAAGGAAGCGAGGACTTGATCCGGTGAGTCGCTTTGGTTTCTCTTGTACATGTATGAGCTCGGTAGCTCCTTGGTGTACTTCTTTCATCACATACGGCTTTCCTCGGGTATATCGATAAGCCTCGTCGATTGTTATCCCGAATTAGTAGCCTTCATAGGTGGTAAGTAAAGACTTCTTTTCCTTACGGGATTACGTCGACTTGTGAGATTATAAAGAATCATCTCACGTGGTCGTTTATTCCATATCTCGAGTCTTGCTCGATTTTACGATTAACTGATCGATAGATTTGATGATCCTCTCTTTTTTTTTTTTTGTGTGCTCATAACCTCCTCTTCTCTGCAGATTATCATGGAAGCGGTAGACGCTCATTCTGTTGCTTCCCCAGAAAGAAGTTTTGAAGTTGACAAGCCTGAAAACCATGCGCACGGAGAAGTAATGGCTAAGATCGATCTTCCTCTTCGCGAAGTCGGCCGTGCTATCCAGGGGATGTCTATCCCACACCTTTGTATTGCCAGAGGACGTATCTGTGCACTTTCGGCTGCGATTGACATGGAGGAGCGGCGGAGGCGCGAGGAAACGCTGCAGACACTAGTAAGCGCAAGGGCAGAGAGATTTGCAGCGCGGTTGAAGAGGCGGAGAGTTGAGCATAAACGACCTCCAAATGAAGACAAGTGTGATTACCCGATCCAGGACGGCGTGATAATTCTTGATTCTGATACAGAGGAGTCTGAACATGTGAAAGAAATTTGCGCGGCCCCTGGTGTTGCTATGCCCTTTGATGCTCCCGCTGCTGATGTTGGGATGGAGTGCGCTGCTGCTGCGGAGATGTCTGATGCAGAGATTGAGGGAGATTCGAAGGGAGGCGCATCAACGAGGTGATGGAGCGAGAAATCTAGCGGTGATGCGGCGAGGTGACTCTCTTGGCGATTAGAATTTCATTCTTTCTTTTCCAAGCATGTTAGTACCTTTGAATGTCTTCCTTGTACTCGGTGGCAGGTGAGTTCAAGTTTTCCTTTCGTTTTATGGTTTGAACAAAAGTTTTTTTTTTTTTTTTATAATCCTTTGCCAAAATTGCAACTGAATCTTCTCAGGAACAAGGGTGTTCCTCCACACGTGATTCTTTGTGATAAAAAAGTAATTATCATGATGGAACATTTACGGACTGTGATGCAAGATCTTCTGGCTTTCTTTGGGCGGATAGCAATCGTTTTCCTTTCTGTGCACACGTTCTGTTTCCTTCTTCCCATGAGATACTTGCTTAGGGTTTCCCTTCTTGCTCTGCTCTAGTGTGTTGATTTAGGCCGACTCAGGGCTTTGTGTTTTTAGAAGTAGAGAGGTTCTCAGATGGAAATAATACTTCAATTAAATTGAGGATTGAAAATTGGAACCCTAACTATGAATGCAAGCATTGCAATCATTTTTGGAGGAATTACAAGCATGTCATGAAAGCTGCAAAAGGAAACACTTATTTGGAAAAAATAGCACGAGCGTTTTAAAGTGTGGAGAATGTTGGAAAGCGGTAGCACAGTATCTTAAGTTCGGTAAGGTTTGAGCCATCGTGAGTGAATTGTTATGCCCTCCGGGTTATCGGCGTTGATGAGCTTGCGGTAGCCACCTAGGATAACATCTGCTGCAGTGCGGTTCATCTTCTCTTTTGGTGGGTGAGTCGGGTAGAGTGGTCATCTTCACCGTCATGTTTCCAACATTGAATGTAGTCGCCTTCGTCACTAGGTCTCCAATTCCGAATGGGTTTGAGCGTGCGAGACACTTGGACCTTGGCCTTGTTGTCTTTGACCAAGACAGCTTCTATGCTCTGATAAAAAGTTTGAAAGGGCCGGCTTCCCATTCACATCTCCTAGCCGGGGTTGGTTTGTCGGTTGGAGCCAGTCCCCAGGACTTGTCAGAATGAGGGGCGGTAGTTTGCAAGGAGGGTTGTGTGATGAGACTTACTTGAGACCGGAACCTTTCAGTGTATGCCGACAGGCTCTCTCCGGGAAGTTGTGTCATATTGGCAAGTTGTTTGGTGCGGCGGAACCCCGAGTCATCGAGGTAGTCCAGCGGGCGTGTTGGAGACTCTTTCAGGTATCGAAACCGGTAGAGGACAGACTTCCAGTATGGCTTTGTTGTCATGCGTCCAAGAGCGCCCTAGGATCATGTCGTAGTTGGGATGATCTTTGACTACATAGAACTTTGCTCGTGTTGAGGCATCTCCCAATTTGACTTCAAGGTCGATGTATCCATATGAATCTCTGAGTTCTCCTCCTGAATCCCTGACCACAGTTGGATAACGAGTAGCTTCTTGCTTTGAGATCTTTGCCGCTCTCAAGGTCTTGACAGTAATGATGTTAAATTCTGAAGCCGTATCGATCAACGCGTTATCAAACTCAACGTTTCTCAAACGAGTGACGGTTAGGAGTCCCCAGTTTCCGTTGCTCATGTCTTTCGGGAAAGGCCGGGGTTCTGGGCTGCTTTTGGATGCAAACGCCTCCACGACACAACGTGGTTGAGGGCCGTGAACATGTCTTGACGCTGTCCTTTGGAGAAATATAAGATTTCACACATGTGCTCCATCATAGATTGCACGGTCTTGCGATGACAGAGTCCCCGAGAAATCATGCGGTTCGATAGGTAGAGGATCTCTATGAACACCTTCGTTTCCAAGCTGGAGTTCCCCTGTCTCTACCTTTTCCCTGAATATTTATTTCAACTTTGTTGCAATCTTTGGTTGGATGATGGACGAACTGTGGTAGCAACGATATCACGGGATCTGCTATTTCTTCCTCGGTCGGAGGGGCCTTTGATAGGGGGTAGTTTTACGGCATCATCTTGGATCCACGCTTCCAAGAGCTCTATCACTTCATTCATGGGAAAAGGAAAACCCGTGTCTTTGGCGTTTTGTGCGGGAGTTTTGTCTGTTCCTTTTCGAGACGAAGTCTTGTGTCTTTGAGATGTTCGCTTGGTTTGTTGTTCCGTTATCGAAGCTTTCCTCTTTTCTCCTCCGCTTACCACACTCACAGAAGGGCCGGTGTTGTATTGTTTGTTTGTGAGACGCCTTTGCTTCCTCGACTTTCACGCAAATCTTCACTTGAACAACTCTGGTTCTTTCTAGTAGTCTTGGTGCAGATTGTTGCCGAACGTTTGCGGCTTCGTGGAGTTCGAGAGAATGTTTGAAAGCCCGGATTCTCTAACGGAGCGCGGTATATGGGTATCATCCCATTGATGCATGATTCCACCAATTGCCGTTCGGTAACATTCGGTCGTCGTGACAGTCCAGTGCTTGGGTTGAATCTTTTAACGAAGTCGTTGGGATGTTCATTGTTCATTGGAGAATTCTTCCCAGTGCGAAAGCGTGATTTGTTCGAGACACGAAGAAATACTTCTGTAGAAAGCAACGACCATCTCGCTCCAATTGGATATCTTTGTTAGGCGCAATGTTGTTGTACCAGTGTATGCCCTCCCCATGAGTGATTTTGAGAATTCTTTTAGGCGTAAAACATGATTGTATTCATGTTCCACCAAGGCTTCCAAGAATCGAGAAATGTGTTCTGAGCATTACCGAGACCGTCGTAGAGGAGGCTGGGGAGAGGTGTAACCTCTTGGTAGAGGAATCCGTTGCACATCTTGAGGGTACGGCGGCTGATGTTGGTGTACGTCCGTTCGGTCCCCTTTTCCTCGATTTTGGAGAAGTCGCTCTAGATCTTCACGCGTAATGAAATTGGAAGACTGGTCTCTCTCCCCTTGGCGCTCAGGAGCAACACGAGTTTCTTCATTCATGTGAGTCGAGTGGAAACACCTGCTCGGGTGTATTGAATGCATCTCTCGCCGACTCAAGGGTTGCCGTGAATCTTGCGGCAATCGTTCGATCAAAGTTTTAAGGAAAGTGAGTACCTCTTTACGAGTTGCGGCCATGTCTGTTTGAGTTTTAGCAAGAATTTCTGTTTCTCCATCAAGTCTGCAATGGTACTAGATGGCGGTCTTCCTCTTGTGTCTCCGGCTCCTCGTCCCGATGGAGGAGTGAAAGTTGTTGCTCTGGTAACCCTTTGGAGGCGTTACGCTCGAAGAGATGCCGGGATTTGCGGCTGCTCTGCGGCTCGGTGATGGGAGGTGTTACACCTCTTTGGGATGTCTCCTACTCCACTAGTGTTGGTGATACATGTGTGGATCCACGAGATGTATTGACCGTTGTAGCTCCACTCGACGGGTACATCAACACCGGAAGTGTCATCCATCTTTGGCTCCATCGAGTTGATTCCGATCAGGACCTCGGTTCCACCATCTTGGAATGAATTCTTTGATTGAATTGGTTCTAAGATCTACCCTTTTTGAAATTGATGAAATTGAATCGGATTTCAAAGAAATTGATTTTACGACCCAGAGATTAATCTCCCCTTTGTGGTCGCCAATTGTTGATGGGTGAAAACTACTCTGCGAGAATTTGGTAATTTGGGGTGTGGATGAGGAATGAATCTAAACCTTCAACAAATGCCTTTTTGCGGTGAGTGCTTGTAGATTCGAGAGATCAATCTGTGCAAGTCCGGCCTAAACCAAGAAATGGCCGTTCCGGACTTGTTTCGGTCACAAAGTGAAGGAGATGGGGTTGATCTTAGGGAGGAAGCGAAGAAGGTGTTGAGATTGTGAAGGTGTTGGCTTGCTTATGACTTGTACGAGAAAGATGAGCAAGCTTACGGTTGATGCAAGCAGGCTCGGAGTGTTTGAATACGGTTTTTGTATTAACACTTGGTTTACGTAAATCGAACTTGTGTTGTTCTCCGTTATTCCTTGTTGTTGGAAATAGGGCGGAGAACCTATTTATACAAGTCATTGAGCCTCATTCACGTTTCTCGTGGGAAGTGGAGGTAGTGGAATGATGGAGTAGTGGAGTTGTGTGTCGGTAACACACGACCAGTCTTGCCCACTTTTCTGTTCATCTCTAACCGTCCATGACTTCCTAACACGTTCTTGTGATGGCGCGTTGCACTATTGCACGCTGTAAACCGCCAGACCAATACCCCGATATGTATCCCCGATTTGTGACATGATTGATGTACGGAATGTGGATCGTGGATCCACGAAAGATAGCATGTAATCTTGAATTGAATAAGCTGCGTTATTGAAAGTCGATACTTGTGAAGTATCGTGTGTATTTTATCAGTCTTTGCATTGTGGTGTGGTAAAGTGATGGGTAATGACGCCTCACTAACCAAATAACTCGACCAGGGTTGTATAACCAAGCTGGTGAAGTTGGATGGATGAGATGATGTTTGAGACACTCATCTGCGGCCAGTTAATGAATATTATGGTTTTTTTTTGAAGAGGTGCGCAAGCATCACTCTCCAGCTTAGTCGAAACCAAGCATGGGAAGGATTTTGGAGAGGACCGACCATACATGCGTGTTGATGGCATGATGGTGTAGGTGTCTGTATTCCGTTCCCTCATGAAATCGCGATCCGGGCCACTCAATTTGACCGTCAAAGAGGAGTGGTCGAGATTGATTTTGCGATAAGTTTGATACCGCAAGAAGCCGCGCGCCACACTCTTTTCCGGCGCGTTTCCCAAGACGACCTAACTTGGTCGGTCTTGGCCGGTTGGTTTGGCGTGAAGATGGTAGGCTGATGTTCACGCCTATGTCTCGACTATCCCATGAAAACGTGATCTAAGCCACTCAATTCGTAGGTGAAGTTGAGTGGTCGAGATCGATTTGCAATTTGGGAAGTGTAACCACGCATGTTTGGCGGGCGTTTTGGATTAGCCAGGCATGATATGCCTTGGCCGATTACATGAGGGTAGATGGGCCCACGGTGGTCATCTTTGGTATGACCAGGACCTGCTCTATTTGATCTGTGACCCTCCATTCGTCTTAGGAGAAGATGGACGCGCGTGATGGCTTGAACCCTAATTTTGGCTTGCAAAGCCGTGCGACCATGCTCTTTCGGGCGGACGAATTTGTTGTAACCAATCATGTTTGGTTTTGACCGATTGGTCAAGTGTGTGGCGGTCACATGGTGATTGTGTCGACATGCTCAGGGCCCTTTGAGTCTACATCTACACCCTCCATCTATACCTGCGAAGATGGATGGTTGAGACCGTTTTGCGGCACATGTAATATGCCGCAAACCCTAATTTAGGGTTTTCCGTCCATAATGCTTGGTATGGACGATTTCTTGGCAAGCGAAGGCCAATGGTTGACCATGCGGGGTCGGTGTGTGTATTCCATACACGCTTGGGGGTGATGGAATTGATGCAGGGTCATCAATCATGCTTGTGGAGTTGGATGGCTGCGATCGAGATCATATCGGGACTGATATGGTCGGTCTGGGATGCTCAATCGGGCTAGTATAACATACCGAGAGGGGCTCAATCGGGCTAGTATAACACACCGAGAGGGCTCGGGCTAGTATAACACACCGAGAATCGGCTGTACGGGTATTTCGTACATGGTTTCATTATAGTGCTTGGAGGTTCGTGTTACTCTGTAAGAGTAACACTCGATCGTCATGCCACACGCGATAATGATTCATTATAGTGCTTGGAGGTTCGTGTTACTTTCTGAAGAGTAATACTCGGTCGTCATGCCACACCGATAATGAGTACTTGGAAATACAAGGCTGATATGAAATTCACGGGAAGGGATTGTTGCTACATGCTCCAACACTGGAGGAATTTCATGTATTCACATAATGGGATTGTTGCTACATGCTCCATTCTTGGTGAATTAAGTGAGGAGTATCCGTCACTTATAAATGGCTTTATCTTTTACAAGACGTCAGCGTATGAGCTTTCCGGTTATTTACAAATTTAACCTTAAACGAAAATCCACCATCAACAGTCATGAATGTTTAATTTCCACATAATTGTGTATGTTGTTCCTTTTTATTGTTGCATGTTGATGAATGTTAGATATCTTATTTTACTTATGATGTCTCAAGCATTGAACAAGAGTTTTACGATACTTAAAAAAATAATATGGATGAGGGAAAGTTTGATCTTTGTGATAAGCTAAGTGTCAAACGTTATCAGAGAAACCAATCTTCAAGGACTAGATGTACCAGTTGTCAAGAATTAGACCATTTAACAAGTAATTGTACTACAAATGGGACATAGTTTGTTGTTTAGGAAACCAACATCGTTCACAGTTATACTAATTTGGGCATTGCAGGGTTGCATTTATCAGAGGTCCCTTCCAATGGATTAATTAGTGTCAACGTAAATGGAGATAATTTTTACCTTATATTCCAAAGAACTGGAACTGATATTCTAATATGCGATTTCATGATTAGGGATTACCATAAATTCAAAAAAGTGGTATCTTCAGTAAATTAACAATAACATGTGAAGGTCATTGAAGGTCTAAATATTTTTGTTAAAGCACCATCAATTCAGTTTTTCATGGAGTTGACCAAGTTTAAACACTTCTTTCCAAGTAAAATATACTTAAGACTAAAATTAAACAATTCAATTAATTTAACGAGTCGTTGTTCGTTGACTATATGTAGAGTTGTAAAGGCTCGGTTAATGATATATTTTACTTTCCATGCTATTGTTCAATACGGAATAAAGCTAATTGTTTTTTTGTGAATCAGTTTTGTGAATTTAGTAGACAACGAGTACATTGCAGTCACATTCTAATATCTGATAGAAGACGTGCTTCATAGTTTTCCTGAGTGAGGGAACGTGCAAACATATTTTCAAAACAAGAATCATAAGAGCATGGTCTGCTCTGATTCTATGGGATCATATTGTTTCAACATGATACTCATTGATGCCAATGTACTTACTCAACAACTCAATAACAATAACATTCTAGAAAGTATTTTAAAAAGTATGCAAAAGTTTACAAATTTTAATGTAAGAGATCAAATTCATGCAATTGTGAATCCACAATATCTCTAACAACACAAAGAAACGCTATAATATAGCGTGAAATCGAAAACTTCATAGTCAAAAAGTATACACGATCTTATAAACCGATACAAGGAGACAAGATATTGTACTTCACACCACTCATTCAAATATGTCTATCAATCACACCAAGGAAATGATGGGATACAAGTTCATCAACACACAGATAAATCATCTCACGGAATTAAAATTTGGAGATGCAATATACCAAACGAGTAATTACACTGCAAATTGCGTTAAAAAACTCTCTGTTATTAATGTACCACTTTAAAATGTTTGTTGATGTACCACTTTAAAAAAAATAAAATTATATGGTTATATATATGTAAGAAGAACATTGATTTTCAAAATAAAAATACTAAAGCGCAAGGGTGTGAAACCTCGAATAAAGATATTGTAATACAAGATTAAAGATGCAACCAAACTAAAATGAAAATTAATTGATTTGAAGAAAGATAAGATAGAAATATTATGAATTACAAGGACATATTATCTAATAGATACAACGAAATCCAGGAATAAAACATTTAATTTCAGCCGAAAAAACAAGGACATACAAGGAGAAAGAAATGGTACATGTTGAAAATGCAAGCGATGATAAAAAGGTTCGTTATCCTGTATAACTCGAAATAATACTAGAAATGCATGCATATAAAGTTATAATTAATGGAATGACATACATACATTGATTTCACCACAAGGATTTGCCCAATGGAATAAAAAAAAGTGACATGAGCAAATCTATTGGTGCAACGTCACGAGATTTGGACTAATTCATTATGAATGATTAGTTTTTTCTAACAATTTTCATTATTATTTTATGATCATATTTAATCTCTATGAGTTCAATTAAATAAAAACTATTTCATTGTGGAGTTGGCGACATCAAAAAATTGAAAGTCTTTTATTTACAAATTTCTTAATGAAGTGTTCTTACATTTTAAGCATTATGGATGGTGATAGATTAGGAAAGTCAATGAAGATTGGGAATTAATGGATAATTCAACTATACAAAGATGAAGTAGTCGAAATAGAAAAATGTATAATATATCGACTCTTATTTTCTTGAACTAAACATTGATTTCACCTTAGATAATTATGTGATTCACTTAATTAAGATATTTAACATTTGGTTAATGTTGAGATTTCGTTGCAATTTGGTTGTACATTCCTTTTAGGTGGTGATTCAGTAACAAAGTGAAAACTAAACAGGAGAATCTAGCCATTTACGTTGGTTTTTGGGAATGAAATGATATTTAATCAATTATTTGTTGTTTATGGTGTTGATTATATTTATAATGACTTGGTGATGTAGACGAACCCAGAATTAAACGCAATAGACAACAAAGCAAGGAAGTTAAGGAAAACTATGATGCTTAACATGAGAAGAAATTTAAAGTGCTAGCCGACAAGAAGTACTAAAATTGACTATCTAAGATACAATACGAAGATAAACAATTTTTGTTTCCGTCTATAGTTTTGAAACAAGGAAAGCAAAGAATTCTTAAGAAAACAGATACATGAAATGTAAAAAAGTAAAGGATTCTTAAATGGCCAAATACTAAAATGAGAGGTTGAGCCGGGGCCGTAAGGCCCCGACGATACCTAGTATAGTATGAAATATTTGGAAAAGATATGGTGATTAATTTTGAACCGAGTAATAACTGTGGCAGTTTTGGTGATGTCACATCTCTTTGATCCAACCCTCGTATAGCTACGAATTCAATTTTGAACAAAATTTTTCCCCTTCATTAGCATTAGCATGAGACACGTCATTATCATCTGGATAATGTTTATCTTCCAACTGGTTTCTATCTCACCCAAAATATCAAATCTTGAGGTTAGAATTACTGGGCTGAAGGGGTCATTTGGGCCTTCTTCTACTGAAGCAAACCGTATGGTGCAAACGAACCCCAATTCCTGACTATAAGAACCCTGATTTTGGGCATACCAAAATCTTTCTAGGCATACTCAATAAAGACAAAAAGGGTTGTGAAATAACAAAATCAGATATCCCTTAACCCAAATTTTTTTAATGGCAAATCTACCCTTTACGTATTAGGGTTTGTAATCTGGATTAGTGATTAAATATTTTGTTTAGTGATTAAGATAATTTTCAGAATTATAAAGGTTGTTTAGATGAAAAAATTTGGGGAAAAAAATAATCAAAGTTTTGGTTAAGAAGGAGAGAAAGAGAAGGAGAAAGTGAGCAAATTTTAATTCTTGATTCAATGGAGGATGAGGAGGGTCATAATTCATATAAAAAACCTAGGAAAATACATATCAACTACAACAATGATTCCCAAATGGCTGATTTCTTAGATTATGAGAATGATTTTACACAAACTCAAACTCAAGATGATAATTTTTATGAGCCAAATCCAGATGATGAATACATAGATTAGAAACCCAATGCTTCTAACACATATGTACACTTCTATTTTATGTTTAATCTCACTTTTGTAGCTTGAAATCATCAAAAAAATTGTATTTTTCATCATGGTTCGGCGAACCAGGACTATGTTCAACTTAAAAATATAAAGCCGAACCCACTAAATTGATGAACAGTTCGGCTATTAGTGAATTTGTTAACGTTATACGCCGAACCTTCATTTTCCAACTTCCAACCTATTTGCAAGATCCTAGTTCGGCTTATATTAAAGTCTAATAACAAGCCGAACCTATTTCTGAGAGTTAGGTTCGGTTTTCACTCTAAATATCGTATCAGCCGAACTATATATTTTTCCAAGTTCGGCTCATATTCAAAAAATCACATCAGCCGAACATGATACTGATTTTCCATGAAACACTTAAATTCATACACATTTAGGGGTTAGGCTTTTTATTACATATGTTTTCTATTGTGCAGCCTTTTCATAGGATGAACCAAACAAAAAAAGTGGAAATTACTAAAAGTGTTAAGAAAGTGAAGTCTAATGATGGAGAATACCAAGGTCCATATTAAACTCATTAAAATCAATTAGATCTTATCTTCAACTTCAAGAGAATGAAAAGACAAACAAAACGCAAAAAGAATGAGGTCATTCCGACATCGGACGAAAAAGTTATGGCCAAAACAAGATCGAAAAACTTGAGTGTACAAAGAGAAGGTTCGGTTGATAACTCAACAGCACAAGCTAGCCGAACCTTGAGCCTGCAAATAAATATTTTCGAAGTGTTTACAGAGAGAGGTTCGGCTTGAAAGTGATCTAATCGAGTCAGCCGAACCTGACAACCACAGGGTAAATTTCACTTCTCGGGTTGGCTGGGAAGGTTTTGCAAGGTATTAGCCGAACCTGACACTGTTGTGGGACGTATTTAATACACATTTTGGGGTTCGGCTAAAAATTGACATTTACGGTTTAGCCGAACTGTTCACAGACACCTTCAGGGTGAAATTTCAAGAACAGTTCGGCTCAAAACTCAACTCAATTATCAGCCGAACCCACTACTATAACCATCAAAAACCCTAAGTTTTTAGCAATTTAACCCATTCAATCCATGAAAAACAACAATTAAAGATTGGGTTTGTAGGGAATACCTTCTTATCCTCATTTCAGTATTTGGAGATTCAAATGGTTGAATTTCCGATTCAATTTCTGGTTCAATTGTAGTTTTTAAACCTTAATCTTCAATTGGTTCTTCTTCTTTAATTCATGGATTGGAAGAGGATTTAGAACACCCGACGTTTGCTTTTTTCTTTGTACGATCCATTATATAGTTCAATTTAACCGATGATCGAATTTTCATGAATCGATAATTAATTACGGTGATGAAAAAAAAATTCTCAGAGAAAAGGAAGGTGGTTTGGATGGAGGAAGAAGAAGAGATGTTTAGGATAGTTTATTTTTTGATTTTAGGTTCAAGGGTATATAGGTAATTGAACTACCCAATAGACACCCCTTATAAGGTCACCTAGGATGGGAAAACTATTTTGTATGCATAAGTTTTTGGTATGCCTAAAAACGGCCTTCGACTATAAAGCCTCCTCCCCTTGTCGTCTTTTACATTCCTCCTCCGCCGATAACTACGATTAGGTTTTCCTGTCTTCGAAAATGAAAATGAATCAAATTTTAAGATTTTCTCGTGCGTAAGATCACTTTTAACAGAAACCAATTTACAAGAAGGTCATCAAAACCCATATCTTCTTCGCCATTAATCTCCAATAATCCAACTTCTACAAAATTCCACCACACTTTTAATTATCCTTCTCCACAAATCTTTCCAACCCTCGTATAGCTACGAATTCAATTTTGAACAAAATTTTTCCCCTTCATTAGCATTAGCATGAGACACGTCATTATCATCTGGATAATGTTTATCTTCCAACTGGTTTCTATCTCACCCAAAATATCAAATCTTGAGGTTAGAATTACTGGGCTGAAGGGCTGTTGGGCCTTCTTCTACTGAAGCAAACCGTATGGTGCAAACGAACCCCAATTCCTGACTATAAGAACCCTGATTTTGGGCATACCAAAATCTTTCTAGGCATACTCAATAAAGACAAAAAGGGTTGTGAAATAACAAAATCAGATATCCCTTTAACCCAAATTTTTTTTAATGGCAAATCTACCCTTTACGTATTAGGGTTTGTAATCTGGATTAGTGATTAAATATTTTGTTTAGTGATTAAGATAATTTTCAGAATTATAAAGGTTGTTTAGATGAAAAAATTTGGGGAAAAAAATAATCAAAGTTTTGGTTAAGAAGGAGAGAAAGAGAAGGAGAAAGTGAGCAAATTTTAATTCTTGATTCAATGGAGGATGCGGAAGGTCATAATTCATATAAAAAACCTAGGAAAATACATATCAACTACAACAATGATTCCCAAATGGCTGATTTCTTAGATTATGAGAATGATTTTACACAAACTCAAACTCAAGATCATAATTTTTATGAGCCAAATCCAGATGATGAATACATAGATTAGAAACCCAATGCTTCTAACACATATGTACACTTCTATTTTATGTTTAATCTCACTTTTGTAGCTTGAAATCATCAAAAAAATTGTATTTTTCATCATGGTTTGCGAACCAGGACTATGTTCGGCTTAAAAATATAAGCCGAACCCACTAAATTGATGAACAGGTTATTTAATTGAATTTGTTAACGTTATACGCTAGAACCTTCATTTTCCAACTTCCAACCTATTTGCAAGATCCTAGTTCGGCTTATATTAAAGTCTAATAACAAGCCGAACCTATTTACGAGAGTTAGGTTCGGGTTTTCACTCTAAATATCGTATCAACGGAAGACATATATTTTTCCAAGTTCGGCTCATATTCAAAAAATCACATCAGCCGAACATGATACTGATTTTCCATGAAACACTTAAATTCATACACATTTAGGGGTTAGGCTTTTTATTACATATGTTTTCTATTGTGCGGCCTTTTCATAGGATGAACCAAACAAA
The DNA here is from genome assembly GCA_023531295.1 of Papaver armeniacum. Taxonomy (NCBI): domain Eukaryota; kingdom Viridiplantae; phylum Streptophyta; class Magnoliopsida; order Ranunculales; family Papaveraceae; genus Papaver; species Papaver armeniacum. The sequence goes on from JAJJWW010005117.1 coordinate 181,188, forward strand.
AAAGTGGAAATTACTAAAAGTGTTAAGAAAGTGAAGTCTAATGATGGAGAATACCAAGGTCCATATTAAACTCATTAAAATCAATTAGATCTTATCTTCAACTTCAAGAGAATGAAAAGACAAACAAAACGCAAAAAGAATGAGGTCATTCCGACATCGGACGAAAAAGTTATGGCCAAAACAAGATCGAAAAACTTGAGTGTACAAAGAGAAGGTTCGGTTGATAACTCAACAAAGACAAGCTAGCTTGAACCTTGAGCCTGCAAATCAATATTTTCGAAGTGTTTCAGAGAGAGGTTCGGCTTGAAAGTGATCTAATCGAGTCACCGAACCCGACAACCACAGGGTAAATTTCACTTCTCGGGTTCGTATTTGGGAAGGTTTGCAAGGTATTAGCAGGAACCCGACTTTGTTGTGGGACGTATTTAATACACATTTTGGGGTACGGCTAAAAATTGACATTTACGGTTTAGCCGAACTGTTCTGCGAACACCTTCGTGGTGAAATTTCAAGAAGCAGTTCTACTCAAAACTCAACTCAATTATCAGCCGAACCCCGCTACTATAACCATCAAAAACCCTAAGTTTTTAGCAATTTAACCCATTCAATCCATGAAAAACAACAATTAAAGATTGGGTTTGTAGGGAATACCTTCTTATCCTCATTTCAGTATTTGGAGATTCAAATGGTTGAATTTCCGATTCAATTTCTGGTTCAATTGTAGTTTTTAAACCTTAATCTTCAATTGGTTCTTCTTCTTTAATTCATGGATTGGAAGAGGATTTAGAACACCCGACGTTTGCTTTTTTCTTTGTACGATCCATTATATAGTTCAATTTAACAGATGATCGAATTTTCATGAATCGATAATTAATTACGGTGATGAAAAAAAATTCTCAGAGAAAAGGAAGGTGGTTTGGATGGAGGAAGAAGAAGAGATGTTTAGGATAGTTTATTTTTTGATTTTAGGTTCAAGGGTATATAGGTAATTGAACTACCCAATAGACACCCCTTATAAGGTCACCTAGGATGGGAAAACTATTTTGTATGCATAAGTTTTTGGTATGCCTAAAAACGGCCTTCGACTATAAAGCCTCCTCCCCTTGTCGCGTCTTTTACATTCCTCCTCCGCCGATAACTACGATTAGGTTTTCCTGTCTTCTGAAAATGAAAATGAATCAAATTTTAAGATTTTCTGCGTGCAGAAGATCACTTTTAACAGGAAACCAATTTACAAGAAGGTCATCAAAACCCATATCTTCTTCGCCATTAATCTCCAATAATCCAACTTCTACAAAATTCCACCACACTTTTAATTATCCTTCTCCACAAATCTTTTCAACCCTTGGAAACCAATTCCGGAAATTCACTGGAGATCCAGGAGCAGCTGAGTGTAAATTTGACGGCGCTTACGTGGGCAGGGAAATTTCTGAAGTTTATGATGCGATAATGGACGCCCAGGGAAACATAGAATTAGGTTATCTACCTCCCCTTGATGCTGCCAAGATTCTGGCGGACAAATTTAATGCCTTAATAGAAAAATTGGGTCTTAACAAAGAAAAATCTGGGGATTATCCAGAAGAGATTGAAAGCTTAAAAGAAGCCGTTGATGAAACCGTGGCATTTGGTAAGGTAAGTAATTTTCTGATAACTTCAATTATTTTTTAATTTCTATATCAGAATAGTATTTCCGTTAGAGTTACCAGATCTTGAGAGTCCCTCTCTGTTATGTAGTTTGCTGCATCTGACAAAAATAGAGAGCTTCCATACATTTGGGGCGGGTTCAAAAAATGGTATCATGATGCTGGTGGTAAGTTCGAGGGAGAGACTTCTGAATCAAAAAATGGAAGTGACACTTTGCCAACTGCTCAGCACCAGATTGCTACGCCTGTGGATGATGCTTCTTCTGCAGTTGTTGCTGGAAACAAGGCAAACATAGTTAGTTCTTCTTCTTATTGCATTGTCTTTATTTCCTGTGCATCTTGATCGATTTTAGCCTCTGCTTAATTTTTAATCGGTGTTTCAAATTTACTGAAATATCTCTTATTTACGTCTGTGCTTTCTTGCCATGCCTCACCTTAGGCAGCAGCAAAATTTAACTCTGACGATAATTATCTGGATAAAGAAATTTCTGAAGTTTGGCGCGCATTAATAGCAGCTCAGAAAAACATAGAATTAGGTATTCTACCCCCTCTTGATGCTGTCAAGATTACGGTGGACAAATTTAAAGCCATAATGGAAATAGTGGGTCTTGACTATGAAGACGAAGGGGATTTTCCGGAGCACCAGGATATAATGAGAGGAAGGATTCGCTTGTTGCAAGACAATGTTCAAGAAACTGTGGCTTTTGCAAGGGTACTAATTTCAGATAACTTTATTCATTTTGATATTACAATATTTCCGTTAGAGTTACTAGATCATGAGAGTCCCTTTCTTTATAGTATGTTGCAGCTGGCAAAAATAGTGGACCACCTTGTTATGATAAGTTCCTAGACTATGATGCTGTTGCTGCGTGCAAGTTCTGGGAAGAGAGGTCTGAATTACAAAATTAGAGCGATACTCTGCCAACTGCTGCACACCAGATTGCTATGCCTGTGGATGATGCTTTAAATACCTATCAGGTTAGTTCTTCTGCTATATTAACCACTACTTTTTGTTTCACTTCCCTGCATCTTTTTTGTTTCATATGCCATAAGCTTAATCAAGTTATTTGCAGTGCGAAATATTCTTCACATAATATTAGTCATACAACTAAGCCTCTTTTAGTCGCAGTTGTCTTTTTGCATGTGAATTGTAATCACAACTGTCATTTTGCTGAAAGGTCCACTATGACAAAAATATAATCATCACCTTTTTTCGTTGTTGATAAGCCACCAATGAAATCCATAGATCTGCTTCCCCGCGGTCCGGTTGGAACTGGTACAGGGGTATAAAGTCTGAGTTGCACAACCAACTCTTTTTCTTCGCAGCATGAGTAGATGGATTAGTCTTCCTGTGACAACATGGCTCTTTCGCCATCTTCATCCGTCGATAGTCGAGGAGGCAATCCTTGTTGCTCTCTTCCCTCAAACTTTTTCTTTTGGAAATGCGTCTCCAGTTGAGGAGGCAATGAATGTTGTTGTCTTCCCTCAAACTTTATCTTTCAAAATGCGTTCTTAAGTGCACCTCCAACAACTTTTCTTGCTAGTTTTTCTTTCATGGAGGCGTTTTCATGACTTTACCCGATTTAAGATATGAGCAGTTTTTTTTTTTTTTTTCCTGTGATTCTTGCGGGAAACATGTACGATGATGCAATCCAATTAGGCTCTGATGCCATGTTGAATCTCTCATACCAGTATAGAACACCCTGGAGATGTACAAGCATAGCAGCCAATGTTGCTCGTTCAGAGCTCCTAATTCTCTCACGTATAGTAACTGAAGCATGACGCTAAATTCTCACTCTATTTATTAATTTACTCTTGTTTGAAATACAAATGATACTGCAGCCGCTACTGTCATTGGTGCACTCTAGGTTTATCTACAAGTCTCTTATCTGGATAACTCATTTACCCACTTTACTAAGTCTAACCAAGTCTACTATTCTTCATTTAGATAACTTGTTCTTAGACTTGTCTAGATAATTCTCTACTGATCTAGATAATTACAAAATGCATATTTCAATACCAACTTACTCAAGGCTTCAGCTAGCCTTAAATATCTAACAAATTTTGTATAAATGAATTCTGCAGGAAATAAATGCCGAGCAGCTTACTCTTCCATCCTTTGACTTGGGTGCTGAGTTTACTCATCCAAACAAGGCGGTCATGGAGATATTGAGGAACTTTTATTTTTTTTTGTAAAAATACCATCATTCATTGACGATTTCTGGAATTATTCATTAAATTAAAAGGCTCTATAAAGTAAAGATGTGTCCCAAAGAGTTACATGTTGATAAGTAGATTTTAAGCCTTTTTGAATCTGAAAGCTTGCTCCTAGCTCATTTTGTTTTATGGAAAATGCAATGGTACAAGAAGCCGAAGTGCTTTGTTGGATCATTTAGTGGAACCATCAAATTTATATTTGAATGAATCATATTTATGATGATTATCTTCTCCGATCCGATTCGCTATGCCGTTTTATTGATCTTGCCCCTGCCCCCTGGTAATCATTTCTTGCTAGTGATCAGAAAGTTGTCGCCGACTGCTTTGATAATGGAATTGTCAATAGTGTTGCATGTCTCGGCTTTCTGATTAATATGATCATGTTAATTATCAATCACAACTTACATCAGGAACGGTTTCACGAGTCTTGGTTATGTCTTGGTATCTTTGTGTCTAGCTAGTAGATTGTTCAGAACATTCTGCATGTTCATCCTGAGTTGAATGATAGTGCTATGCTATATAACCTATATTTAGCTAATAAAATTAGTTGAACTAATATACTAGCAATTGGTGGTTTGACATAACGTACTTGTAATTGTTTTCATTTATCACTATCTTCATTTCCTTGGCAGTGATTTCGTTGAAGAAAATAGGGGGTTATCAACTTACCATTATCACATGTGGAACCTATTGACATCTGCTCGGCTGAAGGATCTTGGTGTAGGTTACAATCAGATACCTATACCAGATAAGCAGGAGTGGAGAGCTTCTTGGCTTGAGGAGGGAAAACCAAACTGGCTGGGAACTATTCCTACTCATGCTGATGGTAGGTTGCATTACACTGCAAGTATTGCTGGGTATATAGAGAAGAATGGAGGAAAAGGGGGATATGGAGTTATCCTTTTCGACCATTATGGCAGGCCAAAAGTTGCATCTGTTGGTGTTTCTCTAAAAGGCAATGTTCCATTGATTTATTATGAGTTTCAAGGTGTCAGGAGTGCTTTACAACTTGCTCTCAATCATAGTTTTGGTGCCGAAGTCAAACTGTATTGCGATTCAGATACTGTTCGCAACATACTTGATCTCTGTCTTAATCATACGTCTTGTACACCATGGTGTATGGGTAAACCTGCCCCCTGCGCAGGGCTTCATTTATTTGGTTACAGAGTTATGCAGAACTTTGATCTACTCATTCCAGTGATTAAGGAAATCTCAGATTTGTTTCCGAAGATAAACACTTCCACAGATGTCAAGGTTACGAATTGTTGTGGATCTGGTCATTTGGCGAAATGGTTTAGTACCTCAACTACCGAAGACGTGAAGAACCAGTTTGGATTATTGGTTGATGAACTAGGATTATATGAAATGGCAATGAAGCCGGATATATTTCCTCAAGAAGTCGATGATACTGTCTATGGCTTAGTTTGGTATTGTTGCAGCTTTTGTAAAAGCACTTTTCTGATTGTGCGTTCTTGTCTTTGTGAGAAAAAGCGATTAGACGTTTGGTAAAATATTAATTAAAGTTGAAGCTGATTAAAAAAACAATCAAAATGTGTTTGGTAAAATTTAGATTCAACCATTGTTGTTGTAACAAATGACAAAAACAGACATGTCACTCATGGTAGTTTTATTCAATTTTATTGGGTTTAAAAATAATTAATTTTTTTACTATATAATATTAATGTTCATACTAATTACCACTATCACTATGATTGTTAAGAAATTATTTTACTTAATAATTAAGTAATTATTTAATATTTGTTTTTATTTTTATTTTTATTGTTTACAAATTAAGTAATTATTCAAGCAAAAAATGAAACTAAAATTAAGTAATTATTTAATATTTGTTTTTATTTCTACTGTTGACAAATTAAATAAATGATACTCCCTCTGTTTTTGGAAAAGAGGTACTTTCACTTTTTCATTTTAGCCTATTTTTAGCTTAGCAGCAGAAAATCTTAGCTTCATTTGAAAGAAGACCACCACTTTCAAGGCCACTATCCATTAACAAATCAGGTTCAATAAAAGAAGAAACATCCACCACCAATTACTATACTCTCATAATTCAACGAGCTCATCCATTTCTGTTCAACAATTCTACTAGCACTAGTATTTTCATTTGATGTTGCTGAAGTAAATTTATCCATATCGACATATATTGAAAAAATGTCATCTTCAGTCTAAGTAGGACAACCATCAATACCGACCAACAACAACTAATTCAGTATCAAAACCTGTATCATCTAGTAAACTTAGAATCTCTGAATGTGCTCTTCTATGCCCTAGTTTTTTTCTTGGTAGACTGACATATACCACTTATCATTACTAATATCATTACGATGACCAAATTTTGTATTGGGAATGAAACTAATGATGTATGCACAATATGAAGAAGGAAATGCAATGATGGAGGTGGCATATAGACAGCATTGATAAATACAGGTCTACAGTGACCAAAAAATACCAGGCGCTATATACGCAGGACATAAAACAGGGTAAGGCTATTATTTGGCATCTTCCCCAAGAGCTTCAAAAGCTTTTTCACCTGGAAGCTGACCGTTGATAAATACAAGCAAAGCATTGCCAGCTGATGACACTATGAGTTAAGGATACTTTATCAGATGTACCAGGGGCATTCTATGCAGGCCAACAAAGACCTTATGGTTTAAAATAGTGAATTCTGGCATTCTGTATCCCCAATAAGCTTCAAAAGCTTTTTCTCTTGAGAGCTGACCGTTGACAGAGAACGAGCAAAGTATGGCCAGCTAAAACACTGAGCCTTTTCACTCGGATCTCACAAGATGCCAATGATGGGGATACAAACGGTACTGATGGATAAGGAATCAGGCATCAATAATAGTTTCACTCGGTAGTGACTGTTTACAGAGCTAAACAACTGAGCTAGTGTTCGCTACTTGATAAATCTTAGATATATATCTCTGCTATTGTTATCAGACAAAAATCATGCAACTTGAGATCTAACTAAATCAGAGTTAAGCAAATGGAAAATTGATACAGTTGTGGAAGTAGAGATAAAGTGTGTGAATAACCACAATTTAAGTGCAAACTCAAGATGTCATAATTCTCATTGCCAACAAAATCATTATTCTGAATCCTGGTTCTATCCTGAAAGGAAATTTGCTCATTGATCCTTCACATGGAGATGTAAAAAATACCTTGTCAACGATAAACAATTAGGTTGGTTGCAGTTAATGACACGCAATTATCACAGAGAACTATACCTACCCCCACCTGGTGTATACATTAATCCACTACAGTGTACACCATACCCATCCAAATAAGGTAGAGTCGCTAACAAAAGGCACAATTCACAAAGCAATATAGCAATTTAAGGCCGTGGTATTATTGACAGATGAGAACAAACTTCAGTGCAGTTTCCTATTCAAATTTGTAATTTTCCTGCATATGCTTATTTGACCCCCATGTATAAATGAAATAAGCCACTACAGTGTACACATACCCATGAAATAAGGTAGAATCAATAACAAAAGGTACAATTCACAAAGCAATATAGTTGAAGACAAAACAGAAAAGGCTGCCATAAATTTGGATCAAGGATATAAAGACGGAATCTATATATGTATTACTCACTAACACAATGTCAATAACATCGAGGTTCACACAAAGGTTGCTTGTCAATGAAACTCATAAGTCTACAGAATCATATGAATATAACTGCCAAAGCTCAAGGAAGATTACCAGTTTTAAAAGTAAGTATTCAGGGTCGGCCTCCTCCGGTAGCTACTTGAAAGGCGTGTCACGGCTTTCTGCCTCCTTTAACTGACTTCAATTTTTTCGTCTGTTCTTCCCCCAAGTCTTTCAGCGATACGAAGGTGTTCTTGTGGGGGAATACTCGACGAACCACTTCTTGCTTGAAATCCCAAACCCTTTCTGCGGTATTCGAGTAAGTTAAAACACCACCGCTCTTCGTAACGGCCAATAATTCGTTATCGGCTACCCTTAACTGTTTACTCCATTCAAATGACTGATGTTTGTCTCCTTTCTTGTCATGATTATCATTCTTCTTCTTTAATAGCCATATGTCATAACATCCATCTTCAACATAAACTGCAATATACAATACGCCATCCAAAACCCCTATTGTCTGATTAATCAAATTCCTGTTTGGTGGCAAAGGAGGTGGTGCAAGATGTTCGCAGAACTTTTCCTGAACCAAATCGAAGATCACAATCTTTTGCACCTCATTGCCAATCCAGTAAAGAGCTCCATTAGCAAAGCTACCATGTACATCTCCATATCCATATTTGGGTCTAAATTCATGACTGAAGTTTCTTCCAAGATCTCTCCATCCGTTAGTGCCTAGAGTGTATATGTATACTTCTAGATAGCCGGAATCTGACCCATATATACCTACAACTTTGTACTCATTTGTTGCAGAAACGTAACCAAATCCGAAGGACCAATCATCCCACTCACTTGTAGGCTTATCTATTGACTCTATATGGTCCCTGAGTTCTGGAAGCATAACATATTCTCTGGTCAAAGGGTTATAGATACAAACAGGTGTTTCAATTTCATCTTGAGCAAGACAGATTAAGCCATTACAGGAGTAAGAACCATCACCAATGCATGCTGAACTAATCTCTCTAATTTTGTTAATTGGTTCGGTTAACTCATGATTCTGATCATCATTATATTCAAAATAGTAATATGCACTCTCAGTTAAAGCAAGAAATCCCAACTTACAAGAATCTTCGGCAGCAGATGGTTGATTGAGATGATACAGGTGCTTCTGAATGAATAATGGATACCTAAAAACAATACGAACAACCTTTCTCCAATCTCTGCAGACAGATTTGCAATCAAGCACCGTGTCACCTGGTAAACGAGTTAAAATCTCAAATGCAGTCTGAGTGGTAGTTTTTTGAAAGGATCCATGACGGAATCTTTATTAATCTTCATAATGAGAAACAGCAACTTGTTAGGGTTTAAGAAATGGTGATGGAAGGATCTTGGTCTGTAGAAAGAAATCTTTGTACAGAGAAAAGGAATTTTCAGAAGTAATCGATGAAATTCTTGAAGTTTTTTGTGGAGAGAAACAACAATTTGATTCAAGAAATTTGTTAGGGTTTTGAGGAAGGAAATTGGAAAATTGGGGTACTGTCTGGGGAAGTGGAAATAGAGATTTGTGTGATTTGTTATGTTTTTTGGGGAGAGATGCGAGAATGACTTTTTATCTTTATCTTCACAGACGTTAAAAAAGATGTGTGGTGGAGGATCAGGCAAAATGACTGTACTACTGCTGAATTACCCACTCGGTAATTTCTTAGACGATATTTAGAATCTTAGATACCGGATAAATTTTGAGTAATTAAAGAACAGTTAACGGTTTTTTTTTTTTTTTTGATTGTGAGACATTAGGTTTTTTGTTTTTTTTTGGATGAAAAAGGCTAAAGCCTCAAATTTTCATTAATATGAAATTTCTTACAATAGCATCGATTACATAAAACAGATCTATACTATATTCTATAAAGAGAAGACACCTTAGGAACAGTATTTGAAGCTGTAAATTTTGGACTTTCAAAATTGCCCTTTTGCCATGTCTTTATAAATTATGTGTCATAAATAAAATGAGGGTATATTAGTAAAATTTCATTTTAAACTTAAACACAATTAATATTATCTCATCCTACACACATGGATTTTAGCACAAACAGCCCCCTCATCCAACTGTTAGCATCAATCCATCTCTGTCCTGTTTTTCTTAATTGGTCGCAACTTTTTCGAGAAATTGAGAAGAGAACATACTGTTTTTCTACCCCAGAAGAATGTGGACTGAAGATGGGCTCCAGATTGCACGTGCATATGCACGTGCGAAACAATCTTGTTAAGATAAAAAGTACAATGATTACATAATTCGAAACTTAAAGAACCAAATAACTAGATGACCGCTGCGACGGTGGGGTGGGCCGACCGAAGAAAAACGAAACACCGCTGTATTGAAATTGTATGTAAAAGAAAATTTATACTCCCATTAGTAGCTTCATCATGAGCGAGAGGAACACACAATTAGTAGCTTCATCTCGGTGGTGGTGCTCGCTACTGGGTGTAGTTAATTTGAATTTGTTTTCCATCGTATAGTATCTCCAAATAAGATTTGATAATTGAAATTACAATTTTCGGTCGATTGTGGTGCCGGAGAAGGAGAATTGGGTGGTGTTTTTTTCGATACAAAAAGAAGGGTGGTGTTAGTGATGGGTATCCTCGGCTTAAATTTTCAAGTGGACTTGACCAAACATTTCAATAAAGTAAGTACAACTTAGGTCGTAATTTTAGCTTAGTGGGGCTAGTGTTATTTGAATAATCTTTTTTTAATTTGTTGCGACACGTACATTCGAACGTGGCATGAATAGGTTTCATGCATTAGGGAGCATCAATATTACCCTCTTTGTTTGTACCGAACTTGAGAAGGGGATTCAGTTACCAACTTTAGGCATTTTTTTCTTCCAGTTCTTACTTTTCATCCTCCCTGGCCAGCCTTTGATATCTACCCCGTCATCGTGAATGATCTTATTGACGCGAATTATCTAAAGAGTGGTAGGAAGAACAACTTCTATTTCCATCATTTGTGGGTTAGAGTGAAAATTGGGGGAGAAAATTAATTAGCTAGTGGGAGTTGGTGATACATTCAACATAAATTATTATGTTGATTTGAAGCAAAATCTCTTTACCCATGTATCAGAGATGGTGGCGCTAGAATTCAAGAGGTGAGGTAGGAGTATTAAGAAGAGCTGAAATTGAAATTGTTATTAGATTGATTTCAACAGAGATTTTTCGATTCCAACTTCAATTAATACTAATTTTGATTCCATCACAGAGGTGCCGATGGGGATGGCGGCGGAGAAGGCGATGGTGGTCTTGTTGTTACGGAGGGTGGTGTTGCTAGTTACGGTAGGGGTGGTGGAGAAAGAAGGATTAGTTAATGAGTTGATTTATTGGATCGAATTAGTAGTTAATTGGCTAATTGATTGTGAACAAAAAATACGGTGGAGATTTTAATTATGATTGTTGTGTGTATGTATGGCATATTTGGTTGTGGTGGTTCCGGTCATGGTATTGGTGGTGAAGGAATCAATGGTGTTGGTGGTGAAAGAATGACGGTGAGTATTGATTAATGTTCGATTGAATGTTTCGTTCTCAAAATTGGGAGTTAAAAATACGATGGGTTAATTTGGTTAGTTGAGTGGTGGTGGTGGATATGGCGACAATGGTAGAGATGAGGAGGAGAGTCGTGCTAGGTGATCCAACATTACGGTGGAGAGGGGAATTAATTAGGGTAGATTAGCTATCTAGCTTAGAATTTTGATGATGGTTGGGGTATGATAATTTGGAGGTGGTGCTGGTTCTTTTGAAGAGGCGGTGGTTCGGAATCATGGAAGATGGTGCCGTTGTGTGCTATGGTGGTGGTGCGGTGATGGCGCGGAGGTGGTAATGTTGTGGTTGTGATGGTTAGGTTCTTTGGTGGCGGGCGGTGTTATTGCGGATCTCGGGTAATGGGCGGTAGTGGAGGTGGTTGTTGCGGGTGGTGATGTCGTCGGTGGTCTTGGATGGAAATCCTTAAAGTCTCTCCGAACAATTTGTGTTTTGCGCTGGTGGTGGAGGAGCTATTGGTGATGAAGAAACAAGAGAAACAAAAGAGATGAAGAAGGAGGGTTATTTTCGTCAAGTGACGAAAAAAATAGCCGGACGGAAATCAAATTTTTTTTATGAAATTGGAATTTTTTGTTAGGTTTCATTTGACAAAAAAAGTGGTCATATAAGGGTCTCCCTACGGGCCCTTCGGGCCCTCCGGTCGGTTGGCCCAATGAGAAAATCACTAAATATCCATAATCTAACAAGGAATCTGATGTAATTTTAATGGTTTTTAGCCATTTTGTTTGATTAACAATGGTGTCAAACCAATGTAGTTGATGTTCACCGTAGAACTTAGATGCTTCCATAGGATATAAGTAATATGCCCGAATTGCTCAGATCGACTTCAATATTTGTTGATCTTGTCTCCGAAAGAACTGATCAATATATTGTTGAAATAGATCGTCCTTGATAATGAGTTCGATGATAACGTAGCACCACCAAAATATGCCTCTAAGGCTATTAGAAACCACTGGAACAGTGTAATGGAAATCAGAATAGTAATAATATGCCATCCTCTTTTATTTATTTAGATATATATACATACAAATCCTAAAGCTATTATGCCCGGATCCTAACAAAGAATCAAGATCCGGGCAGAAAACTTAATTTAGATAAAAAAGAAAGACTTAAAAGTCTATGAAATAATGAATTTTGTTTGAAGGAGATAGACGGTTGATGAAGATAACTGACTGAAAAGGGTGAGACGTTAGGTTAAAAGGTAGTAGACTAGATGGGGAAAAAATGTTTATATGGGAAAAAGATATGCTCCCGCAGTGCCGGAGCATCTTTTGAACTAGCAGAAATGTAACATCCTGGATAAACATAAAGTTTATGAGCGTTTCTTGGTTAATGGTGCAAGTAGTTTTCGTAATTGTCAAAACAAAGTTTGTATGCACCAATTATGGTAGAATTTTACAGTCCGGTTGAAGCAAATTCGTGTCTGCAATACTTTGTATTGTTCGTTATTTTTGATTTTTTGTAGTTGAGATCCATCCAGCGATTTCCTCATTATTTCTCACGCTGGAAGCATGGAAAATTATGGTGACAATTAATCATCCCACCCGTAGTCAAATTATATTGTGAAATCTTCAAAAAAATTTTACCACCCCTCAAAACTTATGCCATTTTCTTACTTTAGTAGATTCGTGTTAAATGGTGGTCATGCCCTCACATCGCGGCGAGTTTCTGCCTCACAATGGCATGGTACATGCCTCCGGTTTTGGCTCCAAAACTAAAATAAAAAAGGTAAGACTGTTCCAATTCTACATGGAAATAACGAGGACGACATGACGGAAATGCAATCGTTAAGATCTTTCCACGTGAGTATCAAAAGTGAATGGGTCTTTTTTCTTTTTTGATCGGAAAAGAGATCGTATTAAAAGAATAAAAATAGCACAGAGACGCCACAGTCTGCTCTGCTGCAAAGTGCGACAGTGGAATTGTTTGGGATAAAGCTTGCCTTTCGCTTGTCCTTTGTGCTCTTGTTTTAGTTTGGGCTGCTTAGCTCTCTTTTAAGTTGTATTCGCTCGTGCACGGCTTGTGTGCTCCTTACTACAATTACTTTTGCCGATCAAAAAAAAAAGCTTGCCTTTTAAACTCTGACGGGAAAGTTTGTGAACACGTTATCAATAGAAAAGCAAACAATGGCACTCTTACTTATTTGTGGGGAATACAAGAGTCCAACTTGTTTTGGTCATTGGAGAAAAATAAACTTGTTTGGTCACCGGAGGAATTTGAAGAACTAAACAACGTAGACAGAGCCAGGTTTGTAAAATAGGGGTGCACAAAACTTCTCTATCTAGCATGTGTTACCGTAATATAGTGGTAAAGTTATTGGATGATGCAGTGACCTGAGTTCGAAACTCGTCGGCACCAAATTCTATTCATCAATCAAAAAAGAAAATTTCTCTATCTATTCTAGGGGTGCAAAATAGGCTTGGAATGCCATATTTATACTAAAAAAAACAGTCATTATAAGTATAGTTTGGCTTGGGAACCAGTTGGGCTGGGTGTGCAGTTCTCTATGCTAGCTCTGCCCTAAACGTAGAGACCAAAGCATACAAATTCAATGTCTACTGCATGCAAGTTAGGGTTCTAAGTATAGTTTGTCTTGAAAAGTTGAGCTGGATGTGCATTTCTCTAAGCTAGCGCTGCCCCTGAACGTAGAGACCGAAGCATACAAATTCAATGGTGTGTATTTTCTAACTATTGTGATAGATAATTACTACTCCCTTGCAGTCCGATAAAACAATTGAACACATTATTATTTATTTATTTATTATTTTTAATAATAGACTATCTCATCTTAACGGTAATATTTTTTTTAAAAAAAATAGACGAACAAGTTGAACAATGTAACAGTGCATGCTTGAAGCTCTGCAACAAGAATTCAAATATCTTTTTGGAAAAGATAAAATTCATTCAAAATAAAAGTGTTGAGTGGACACATGGTATATACGCATACCCAGTATGTGTACCCTAGTGATCTGAGTTCCAGAATAAGGTAGGTAAGCTTATATACTGTGAGGGTAAAATACCTGATCGCCACGTGTCAACATCTCAAGGGATGGTTTCATGATAAGGTGATGAGATAGAAGCATCGGATCATACTCTAAAAGGTGATTTCGTCTGAATCGAGACGCCTGCTACAACGTTACATGAATGACGCGTGTGAGGAATGGTCTAATCAACTCAGACGGTCAAGTCTAAAAAGAAGGAATGCATTTAATGAAGGATCAGAATAGACGTGGACGAATCTACATCGTATCAGAAGGCTCAGACGATCTATAATATAACTCGAGGATGGTGCAATACGAGATCCCTCTAGGAGGAGCAACACGATGACGTACGAAGCGAGATAACTCGTAAGGAGAACCCAGCAGAGCATCACGAGGTATAGTATAGAGCTCGTCCGAAGTAATGAGAAGATGTACGATACCTCCACCAACTTGGCGAGATCAGGCCATACCTTCACGAGTCTAGTTTTCCTATAAATACTAGTCCATGTATAAGGAAATAGACATGTAATTTTAGATGGTCTTTCTACAGAGAATTCCTGAGAGATATTTAGAGAAAGAGAGATTTAGAAATCTAAGTGATATTTGTAACTCTTTCAAGGGCAAAACCTTAATCAATAAAGAAAACATCTTCTTTCCCGTGGACGTAGGTCTTCATACTTGTGTCAATCTTTACTTTTCATGTCCTTTACATCTTGTTTATCTTTGAATCTTGAATATTACATAGTTTATAGCCTTTAGATCTATTTGGGTGTAGCCATCAGAAAAGATGCAACTACATTTTGGCGCTAGAAATAGGGAGGTATGAAGATATAATCTACCCCCCCAAGTAACAGCTCTATAGTTTTTTCATAATCTCTATAAGAGAAGTGATTTTTACACCACTGTACGTGTAGAACTCTGTCGAATTAGAGAGTAGATCTCGGACGTAACATGATCCACACGATCAGTGAAGTCCTGAAGATCCTCAGAATCATCAGATTTACATCTTTTTCATTGATTTTCTTTAAGATTTTCGTTCTTTTAAGATTTCTTGTATCTTCCTCAAGATTCTTAGGAGAGTTGAAGATCGGAGTGAAAATGAAGCTTCAAACACTTCAAAATAACACTCAAACGATCTCCTCCATGAATGGGCTGGGAAGAAGTTTAAGCCAATGAACTTCATGAGAAAAAATATTATCCTATGAAAGTGGAAAAGGCGAGTTATTCATGATATTCTTCATTTTTCAAGAAACTCAAGATGATCTGCAATCTTCTTCTTATAAATCTAACTCTAAGTCAAGGGGAATGGTTAATGAGTACATAATCATTCATCAAACTCAAATTTTGTTCAAAATCAAAAGAGTAAAGATGATGAGAAATGTTTCCTAAAATGGGAAAACTTGCTCAATCGTCATAACTTAGTTTTTTCTCAGTAAAGGTATGACGTGTAGAAGGAGGTAGTTTTCTCGAAAAGAGAGACAAAGAAAACACCTTTTTTCCATCACTAAAACTTTATGCAAGTAGGGAATGTTTTGACATCTTTAATTGTCTCCAAAATTTACTGATAAGTCTTCCTGTACTAAAACTGTCCAGTCTGAACTATGACTTAGTAATTGCACATGACTTGCAAATTTAGGGTCCTACCTTTCTGAAAGAAAAGACAAATTAAGTATTATTGCATATATCTCAGGTAAGGTGATGGTGACGAGAAGATCTGCTCGTACGATCCAAGGTGTGACTGGTGGATCCCAACCCGAAGGACTAGACGAAATGGAGCTAGGCGAAACTATGCAAAACGGTCTACTCCCAGGAGAGGGACAGTCTGATGACCAATATCGGGAAGGGTTAACAGATAACTCTAGCTACGAAGAAATGGGAAACCCCTTCGAAGGACAGGGCGACATCCATCTAACTTAACCAGGAGGGTTGAATCCTTTGCCAAGGCAAATGGTAAACAACGGGGCAAAGAAGGATAATCCTTCAAACCTCGGTGACACCACTGCAACTATCACAACTATCTTAAAAGCGCAAAAGGTGCAGAAGGAAATAATGATAAAAACGTAAAAAGAGGCTAGAACGGAAAAACCGTAAGCTAAGACGCAAATCAAAGAAAAAGTTGCCACTCACTACCATAGAGGAGATCCGAGGAGGAAAATCCTTTCGAGAATATACAAGACGATGAGCGAGTTATAAAGCAGGAGAACAGTTCGTCCGAAGGATCGTCCGATGTCGATCCCAAGCATAAACGAGAAAACAATAACGAAGACGAATCTAAAACCAACTGCGCGGTCGAGAACCCCGCATCCACAAACCCCAAGCGAGAGGAGACTTCAAAGTCAACTCGTTCTAAGATAGTGTCGTATGTCGAACAATCAGATGAAGACTCAGGGCGATCAAGGTATCGCCGCCCAGAAGCTTATTTCTTGCCCGAAAGAGCACAAGGAAGAAGGAATAAGGCCTAAACAAGGCACATTGTTATATTTTATGTTTAACAAAGAAAATTTTTATTTCCTAATGTGCGATAGTGTTATGGTCTTTTGCTAGAAGACTACATATATCAGCACTGAAATGTTCGTACATCTCAAGACCTTGTTCTGAAGTTCTAACTGATTTTGAAATTTCATCTGATACTTGATTGTCATCACGACTAATAAAGATGCAACTAACACTATACTAAGATGCATGTTATAAAAACAAATGGATTAACTACTAAGTTATACTATAATGACACAAAAGAGTACAACAAAAGGCAAATAGACTACACTAACAACAAGAAACAGAAAAATCTAAACACATATATACACGAAATATGCTAAAAATTAGTAAAGTAAAGATAAAACTCCAGCTACACCGCTACCAAATCCCCGGCAGTAGCGCCAAAAACTTGTTAGGCATATAAAGATTACATACAATGATAACTGCAAGTGCACAGTGTCGATATGCAACAGAGGGAAAACACAGGTCGATCCATAGAGACAAGGTGGGTGTAAGTTGAAGCTACGTTCTTACTAATACTGATTCGAAACAAGAGTAACCAAAAAGGGGGTTTTGTTTGCCGAAACGGCCAGATGATGGTAGTGACTGAAATAGTAAAACAAAATGCAAAGAGTAATCTACAAGCAGATAAAAAGGGTGCGAGGGCTGTCGAATCCACCTCTTAAACTACACTAAATCAATTCAGTCTCAATAATGTTCTTGTCCCTTGTATAGACAACGGTGAACTTCTAGGCTCTGCCGACTATCTAGATGGCAGTGAAGATTCTAATCTACTGCACATCAAAGAGTGGTTTCAGGAGGAAGGTTTAGTATCACTAAGATAATTATCTAATCCTAGTATTAGCTGCCCTCTTACAAAACAACTAACCGCAGATCAATCACTTAGATGAGTAAACAATCCTGATATGGATATTCTAATCACAACTAAGGTGTCCCTCCAAAGCACTAACTAATCTCGATTAAAGCACAACTAGTCAAAGGATCGAACAATAATCATTTAAACATGAGTTACAACACAATCAACATAGTGATGTTCTAACTACAATGGATACATGACATACACTGTGAAAGCAAAATGATGAAGGCTCGGATTATATTTATCCAAAACATTACAACACAACAAGAACAATATCAATACTTGAATTAAACTGAGCAATGGATTAATGGTTTCATCTAAACCCTAACTATGAAATTAGAACATCATGAAGATAATAAAATCAAACATGAACTACTGCTTGGTGCACCGGCTAATCAGGGCATGAGTTTTATACAGAATTTTCATCCCTATTTATACACAATTTCACTCAATCCCTTAAATTTGATAATTGGAGAGTAGCCACTCACTCAAATTGTGATTTATGATAGACCCCTACTCTTATTCATCTCTGCAACTCTTGATTTGATGTTTGCTTTTGCTATTGAAGGTAACCCTAACTCCATCTCTCTCAATCATAGCTTCTAAGGTTATTGTTTGGGAGAAGAAGCTAAGATGGAGATAGATAGAGACTAAGAGTTGATTGATGGCTATTGAGAAGGTGGCTGATAGGGCGGCTAAGCTCATAGGCGGTCGGGGATGGAGTTGATTGATGGAGGGACGGTGAAGTGAAGTTTTGCAGAGGGTGGAGAAAATGAGTATGAAGAGAAGGGGGTGTTTGGCTTTCTTGTTCGATTAGGAGAAGAATGATAGGTGCTAGGGTGTTAAACAGTTGCATCAAACCTTGATGAACCGGGTTTGGATATGGGTTAGGGTTCTTTCACTTCCTTAGGCCCAATGCTTCTTCAAAGCTAATATTTCAAGCCCACACCTAGTTTTGGGTCTTGCAAACAAGATTCTTCACTTGCGGAGGAGGTGCAAATGACATTCTTCAGTTTCCTTCTAGCGGGAGCTTTGTCATCTCTCTTCTGTTGCCACCAAGTATCGGCTCTTCTAGTTTCTCCATTGATCCAAGCTTTATTTACTACCTAAAAACACAAAATTAATTAGTACAAATATTTATTCTTGAAAACAATGAAAATACAGAATTTGGGATAATATATGATTTTAAAGAGCAAAAGATGAGTTAAATGCCAATAAAAAGGTGTAGAAATATGCACTATTTGGCACTCATCAATAGTTGTTATTAGATAGATCTATGGACCTTACAAAGGAGTTTATTATGATAAACGGAAGAGCCTTTTGTCTAACTCACATCACTTGGTTGAAAAGAGTTGATACAAAACAAATTTGTTGTTCCTTTACTGTTTGGAATACGAACCAAAGGAATTGTTCCAAGTACGTGACTTAAGTTGGAGGCATGGGAATACAAACGGAACTAGGTGAACTATAGGTTTAGTTTCTTGGTCTCAACTATACGAAGCTGGTTTGATTTTGTATAGCGGCTTAATCCTGAGAGTATTCAATTCTGGACAAGGTCCCGGGGTTTTTCTGCATTTGCGGTTTCCTCGTTAACAAAATCTTGTTGTGTCATTTACTTTTATTTTCCGCAATTATAATTGTTGCTATTATAATTTAAAGTAAATTACACAAACGTTAATTCATATTTACTTGATAGTAATCCTATTGTGTTTGGTTAAGTCCGAACCTCTTATCAAGTAAATATACTTCGTTGTTGTATTGTCTCGAT
The DNA here is from genome assembly GCA_023531295.1 of Papaver armeniacum. NCBI lineage: Eukaryota > Viridiplantae > Streptophyta > Magnoliopsida > Ranunculales > Papaveraceae > Papaver > Papaver armeniacum. The sequence goes on from JAJJWW010005117.1 coordinate 200,343, forward strand.
CTCGTATGACGATCACACGAAGTGTGAACCGATTAGTTATAGTGTCTCGACTCTGTCCATAGACAATCACTTTCGGAGAAATGATTTATAGGTAGAAAAGTTTTAGATTGAGGTATATTTGGGTACCCTCGTCTTTTCAAAAACTCCTAGCAGAACACCGATTCTCTTTAAGGATTGCTCTTATAAATCTTCTAGCAAAACCCCAATAATCTTAGAGAACGCTCTTTAAAATCTTCTAGCATAACGTTATTTCCTTTTAGAATATGCTCCTCAACAATTAGGGTTTACTTGTTCCATGACTAGGATTGTGAATGGGTACCCATTACCCTGAACCGAAACTGGACCTGGTAGATTCAGGTCTGGCACCGGGTCCTAAAGTTGGACCCATTAGAAACTTAAGACCCGACGTGTATTACCCAATTGGACGTGAAATCTTAACGAGTCCGGACGGTACCCACTGGTATTGGGTACCTGGTTATTCATTCATTTTAGCAAAATTATAAGTATTTTTGCTAGTTTTGGCTTTAATTTTTGTCATTTTTGTTACATTAATCTTTATTTTGAACATTAACAAATAAATAATAATAAATTGTTATAAAAATAATTTTGATTCAAGCCAATAAGAGAAATATATAAAGTTTTTCAAATTTTTTTTTATAGTTTTCTTTATACCAAACGGGTACCCGGAACTGACGAGTACCCGGAGTTTTTAACTGGTCCGGTTCCGGGTCTACAAATTTAGGAACCGGATCTGGAGCGCGTTAATTAGAAACTGGAGCCGATTCTTATAAGTAGGGTTCGGGTCCAGTGGTGCTCGGGAGGACCTGGACCCATTGACAGCCTATCCACATGACCTAATTGTTTTTTTGGTTTTCTTAATGCCTGACAACAGACCCTAAGCAACAGAACTAGAAATCATTTTTGGTGTAGTAATATCCATTACATCAAAATTTAATAAAAAAAACAAAAAAAAATATGGCAGAATGCCTCTCTAGTGCCTTCATGCTTCCTTGAAGCTACATCTTTAGCCAATCTGTCAGCAATATTGTTGTATTCTCAATATCTTTGAATGATCTTCACTTGATTGAAATAAGATTTGAGCCCAGAAATTTCTTTCACAAGCCCAAAGGTATCCCAGTGAGGTTGCACAGAGTTGAACAACATAGCACAAATCACTTTCCACTTCCAAATAACGTATCCATATCCAAACGTAAACCATCTCTAATTACCAAGACCTTAGCCACATTATTATTGTTCTTAAAAATGTGTTTCCCATGACATGCAAGAAAGGCTCTAGTTTCATCTCTAATAATTCCACCAATTCCTGCAAAACCATCACCATTAGAAGAACCATCAGTATTAAGCTTAAAATATTCATCCACTGGAGGGTGACAAGCAATGAAGACCGCTTCCTTGTTATTTCTCACATGATCTAGATCCTTAGTGACATGTTGATATTTTCTTTCCATTATCAAAGCTTTAGCCAACACTCATGGAGCATTGAATCCTTTCTCTCAATATACATTTGTTCTGATGAAATAAAAGGACACAAGTCCTTCCATTATCTGCCACCAATAGAACCATCATAAGAACACAAATCCTTGAAAAACCTTCGGGACAAGATGTCTAAGTTAACCTGCAATCTGATCCAATCCTGCAGTTTCCTCCAAATAGGATTAACAATACAACACCCAAAAAACAATTGTAAGCAAGTTTCCATGTCACTATTACAAAGAATGCAACCTGGATGGTCAGTAATGCCTTTCTTATAAAGTGACTTATTAACATGGAATTTGTTGACATGGTTTCCAAAGGATATTTTTATATTTAAAGAGGCACTCTAATGCCCAAAGAAACCTCCAATTGTCGTCATGATCTTGACTGACATGTCTTATAATCTGTAAGTATTTATAAGCTTCACTTACACTAATATTGCCAGATTTACTAGAAGATCGGATGGGTCTATCTCTAAGACTCGGAGAAACACAAACATAGACAGAGTTAATATAACTCAACACACAACTCTCTATCTTAGCAGAGTCTTATTATTTGGAAACAGGATCAAAGAACGATCTCAAAGTCTCATGCGGCAAACTAGTTGTATGCAAATTAGATAAGGAAGTTATATATGAGTTTCATATCCATTTATCTCCCCAAAAATCGACCCTTATCACATCTCTTATGTTCTACCTACAACCGTCCTTAATGACATCTCTACCAAAAATAAACGCTCAATTCCTAGAGGATTTATATTCTTATCACCAACACTCCAAAAATTATGATCCTTATAATACTTATCTTTTAACAACCTAGTCATTATGCTTTCTGGTTCAAAGGATATCTTCCAAGCCATTTTAGCAAGAACGGAAAAATTGCTAAGCTCAAGTTCTCTAACATTCACCCCTCCTAGGTCTTTAGTTTTACACACAGTAAAGCCCAATTAACATTATGCATATTCCTTTTATATTTATCACCTCCCCAAAAGAAATTTCTTATGAATCTATCAAGTTTTCAAAAGAGTAGTTTTAGGAAGCTTAATAAAAAACATTACATTAAAGAGACAAGATCAATACAAGCACCTAATAAAGTGAACCTACCAGCTAAAAATTAAAATTCATATACTTCCATCTCTGCGTTTTATTATTCATTTTATCTACAATATCAATAAAAGTATTCTTTTCACTAACCCTACCCCACTGTAAAGAAATACCTAAGTACTTACCAGGATTACTAGTAAATTGAACTTAAATAGCATTAGCCATACCCCTTGTAAAACTTCTACCCAGATTTGCAGAAGAAAGGAGAGTAAACTTATTGACATTAATTCTTTGACTTGTCCAAGAACAAAACTTGTCCAGCAAAGATCTAAGATTAATGGCGTTCTTGTAGTTAGCCTTCATAAAAATGATATTGTCATCAACAAACACAGAGTCATTAATCATAGGAGCTCCTCTAGGCCAGAAATAGACTTATTTTCAATGCCACCATTAATAAGTCTAGTTAGGGTCTTTATACAGTTAGACTAGTATAAACAGAAAGGGGGATATATAAGGGATCCCCGGTCTTAGATCATTAGAAGGTCTAAAACTAAAACTAGGAAAACCTTTAATGAGCACCTGAAAGGAAACAGAAGAAATACACTTGATGATCCAGCCAACAAAATTATGGTCAAAACCATTGCAAATTAAAATCTTTTCAATAAAATCCCATCTAATCTTGACATAAGCCTTATCAAAATCCAATTTTAAGGTCATCCATCATTTCTGACCCTTCTTAGATTTGGAAGAATGTATGATCTGATTGCAAATGATAGCATAATCAAAGAAAAGCCCATCAGGAATGAAATCATGTTGATTATGAGACACAATCTTACCAATCAAAGGCCTGACTCTGTTAGTGATAATCTTAGTAATAATCTGCATACTAAAATGACACAAACTGGTGGGCCTATATTACTTTATACAGTTAGGATTACTCACCTTAGGTATCAAAGCAATGTATGGTTTATTAAGCCTCGCATTCAGATTCCCGATGGAAAAGAAAATCGTAACCATAGTAATATCACTCGTCCCTACTTACTATAAAAAATTCCTTGAAGGTCTTCTGGTCCCGAGGCTTTAATAGATCCCATTTGGCGAATAGTCATCTTAATTAATCTCATCAATACCAACATCTCTCGTGAGATGAGCATTTTTATCAATATTAATAGATGGAGAAAACATAGAACTAATTTCACTATTAAGAGTATTAGATCTATAAGAGTTAAAAAGATCAACATAATGATTCACAATATGAGATTCAGTATCCTTAGCAGTATTAATCCACTCACCTCTTTCATTCTTTAGCATCAAAATAGAATTTATTTTCCTTCTAACCAAAGTATACGTGTATTAAAACCTAGTATTAAGATCACCTTCCTTAATCCAACAGGCCCTGGATTTCTATTTCCAAAAGGTCTCTTCAAGTTTATGAAGTCTAAGATACTCGACTAAACAATTTGTCATGTTATTCCTAGCGTCATCCGAATGCCAATTATCAAACTCATTGTGAGAAATCCTAAGATTTTCATGAGCATCATCAATCTGCAGAAATATATTGCTAAAAACATGCTTATTTTATTTCTAAAAAAACACACCCCGGGGGCAATTTATTTCTTAGATTCAACCTTGACTCTAGATATATTATCCATAAAATGATTACTAATAGAAATAGTAATATTTTGAGACCAATATTTTTCAATGCCAGATTCATATCTAGGATCCTCCGCCCAAATGGCTTCAAATATAAAAGGTCTAGGTTTAAATTCACTCTTAGGCTCTAGATCAACAAAAAGAACTCGATGATCCAAATTATAATATGGGAGATGATATACCTACTTTGTGAAACCTGTTCTGCCATATAGAATTTTCCACAGCTCTATCGGTTCTCTCCTTGATACTAGCAATACCAACTCTCTTATTATTTTTCCAGGTGAATCTTGGACCGTTGGCACCAAGATCAATAAGACCACGGTTATTCAAAATCTCTTTAAGCTAGACTACAAGTCGGATTCTTACTACCTTTGTTCTCATGGACATTACTGATAGTGTTCAAATCACCACTGCCCATCCAATCAGCATTAGGGATGTCACAAACATCACTCATTTGATCCCAGAACCTTTTCCTATTACCTTATGAGTACTACCATACAGAGACAAGATCCAAGGATGTTGAAATTTTGCAATTACAACAACATGGATTGACCATCTAGATTTTTTAGTAACCTAAATATAAACCTCATTGTCATTCCAAAGAAGATACAACCCACAAGAAAAACCCTGAGGATCCACAATGATGGAGTGAGAAAATCAAAGGGTACGAACAATTTCAGAAACACTATCCAAAATATGCATCTTCCCACTAACTTCCACATCTCCATTGTCTTATTAGACATATATTTGTACCCAACAGTTTTCCCCATTACTTTCCCTACGAGATAGTGTTTCCATGGATGTATGATTTCCTTCTTTGTTTGTAAATAAACTTCAAACACATGGGATACTATCACCAGCTTCAATTGGAGTTTCTTCTTCAATAATCAAACTATCGAGATTTGATCCCAAATCTTCAATACCCCACTCTTGGAAACAATCATTCCATATTTATGCTAAATATATAAAAGCATCTTTGTATGATACTTTGGGTTTTAGAGAACCCACAATAATATTACATTCCACATCTTTTTTCCATTTGGACATCTCTCTGATCAGAACTTGCGGTATCGATCCTCCATGCTCAACATCACCTTCGACTAATGCCCTTTCTATATTACAGATCTGAAACACAATTTAAAAACTCAGTAGCCGATTTATGAAGGATTTAATCGCTCGACTCTCTTTCTCTCTCTCTCTATCTTAACCTTAACCGTATCCATGACCTAATTGATTCTTCCTCACAAGATCACCTAAAAATAAAAATAATCTAGAGATATCTCGATCTATCAAATCTAAGATCTATGAAAAATATCAAGAAACAGGTTCCGTAACTATCAAAGAAGGCAACTTGTATTTGTTTTACGATCGCCAAGTAACGTCTTTTAGAATCTCACTCTTGTTCGTGAAGAACAAAGATATGGAAAACTACCTTAAGCAAAGCGCACTCAATTTTCCAAGGGATGGTTTGTGTGATATTATATGAAACCTCTATTTATAGTGAATGGTCAAGCTATGTTGCTTGGAAACAAAGTTACCTTGTCTATGATAGGAAACACCAAGCATTTAACTAAATTAGGTCTTTAGTCACGTATTCACGGTTTTAGTTCGCGAACTGTTGCCAAAAGATCGTGTACAAACTTCATATTCACAAAAGTGTTGCTACAGTAAATCACTCATAACTTTTTCGTTATACCTTTGAATTAAGTGATTGTTGGTTCGTTGGATTCGTGTTTTCATTCACTACAATATGAGGATCTTTCTAGGGACAAAGGTCATTCTCACAAAAGTCTTGGGCTCAAATATCCTCGGGTGTATACATAAATGTATATTTACCGTCATAGGAATTGTTCCATAGAGTGAGTACTTATTTCGATAGATGAAGAGGTAAAGTAAATAAGAGAATCAAGTGTTTGTTACTAACCTTTAATAAAGTTATCCAAGATGTCTTCATGTAGTCTTTAGTCCGAAACCGACTTGAGTGACTAAATCGAAAATGTGTTTTGGCAACTAAATTTGACAACTGGGTTGGCGTACCAACGTCAATGAGTTCAACCAAGCAATGATATAGCCAGGCAATCCAGCGGTTTCCCTCTTTTCAAAAAATTTTAAGAATTTTGGTTGGGCGTGAAGGGTATTGAAGCCTAGACCTCTAGGTCTTCATACATAAATACATGGCTTTTTAATTTCCTTTTAAAATTTTGGGCTTTTTAATAGAAATTGAACCCCGGACTCTAGGTTACATGGACCTAGACTGTAACCCAACCACCTAGTTACGCTCTAATTATTGATTATGTTCCATATATTATTAATGTATTAACCTTTTATCATGTTTTCTATGTCATATGATGTTCGAAAGCTCTTTCCATAAAATTGAATTTTGAGTGCCGAATTAGTATTTCAAAAAAAAAATTATATGTACATATGTCGTTTCGATTTAATTCCGAATCACGAACTGTTGACCGGATTTTTTTACCGAAATTGACTTTTAGGAATCCATATAATACTCATACTTTACCGTTCATTCCGTTTGCCAATTCTGAATTACTAACTAGGGGCTGGATTTTTGAAACTTTTCAGTATAATAAGTCTTCCATTTTTTTGACACATACAAAAATAACCTCGCGTTTTTAGGGGCCACTCAAAAGGAATTAGGGCCAACAATCAAACAAAATAGGGTCACCCAAACGTAAATTGAAGTCAACCCTTATCTCGCGTAAATCGTAATGGCAAAATTGCCCTTACATATTCGGTAGATATTATTAGATTTTTATCCTCCGAATGCATTCGGTAGATAAAATAAAACATTTGCTTCCGATTGTAGTCAGGGTAGTATTTGGATGAAATTTGTTTCCTTGTTATCATTTGTTGTCATTTTTGAGTTATAGAGAAGAAGAAGAAGGAAAAAAGGGAATTTTTTTTTTTTTTTTTAATAATCAACAAAAATGGATGGATACGAAGAAGAAGCTGAGAATCATCGTGAAGAATATAATGTTGAAGATTCGCGATCGTTTAGAGAAGACGATTTGGGGTATATGTTGAATGATCCAAACTTTTGTGGAGAGGAAACCCTAGACGACGCTTTCATGGAAGAAAACGACGAATCACCCGAGATAGAAACTAATGATGCATCAAACATACATGTATTGTGTTAAGAAACTCAAATACCCACTTTGAATGTGTTTGTATGCGTTTGTAAACAATAAAACCCGATTAATGCATGCATTGAATGCAATGAACAACCCAGAATCGGTAGATAATGTATCTACATATCTACTGAATATAACATACTGAGTATCAAATATATACATTCGGTTGATATATAGAGTATATTTAATACCGAATGGCCCCAAAATATGCGAAAACCCCCATATTGATTTCCCAAAATATCTACATTCGGTAGTTATTTAGAGTATATTTTCTACCGAATGGCCCCAAAATAAATTTTTCGCAAACTTGTAAAAAATTGTAATTCTTCTTTGAAAAAATATCTACATTCGGCAGTTATGTAGAGTACATTGTTTACCGAATGTCCCCAAAATAAAATTTTCGCAAACTTGTAAAATTTTTTGTTCTTTGAAAAACGGAGGAATATTAATTACTTTAGATTCCGATTTTTTGTATTCAGCAGTATTACCATATTTATATCTTCCGATTATGTTTTTTTTCTATACTCAGGAGATTGTATAACTATTTCTATTGAATTTGTTAGTTTAGGGCACACAATATTCTACCGATTAGTGGACAATCGGTTGGAAAACTTACTGAATGTCTTCTGATTATTATACTAAAACATTTTGCTTCATTTTGCAGGCCGTTGTAGTGGTTGTTGATGATTTCTATTTGAGGCTCGATACTTCCCTACGCTATGCAAATGATTTGGTTTGTTCATTACTATTATTTATTTATTTTTTCAAATATGTATGTTAAATGCTTATACTTGTGATATTTGTTTTGTTATATGCGCGTGTAGTCATTTGGAAGTAAGGAGGAGGCAAAGGAATGGCTTATGAACAAGGCAAAAGAGAACATGTGCGTTGTAGTTCAAAACAATCATGTGGGTGACACTCGGTTTGAAATAATTTGTGATCGAGGTGGGGATCGAAAGATTCACGCGGGATATATCCACCCGGTGTTTTGTAAAAGAATTATGCAAATACTTACAAATTGTTGGATCGACAAGCTTAAGTGGCTAGTGTTAAAAATCCTCTTTTGTATCGAGATGTAATCATTTACCCCTTTTTGGATAAGCCGGAAACGATCATGAACTTGTTGGAGGGATCTTTGCTTTGCATTTCCATATTCTCGCACAAATTGGCTATACACTCTCCCCCAAAAGATTTCCTGTGTTAACCTTCCGGCTATGACATCTTCACGCTTTGTTTCTTGGTACCATGTTTTGACAATGGCCAAATCTTCAGCTGCGTCAAAAGTTGCCATGATTGTAATATGAGATATAGAATGAATTAGAAATAGTAGACGATGGAAGATCTTCTTGTAACGATCACAAGACTAGATGTGTGTAGTTTGGTGAAACAATGAGAATAGGTTAACCTCCTTATATAGATGAGAGTCCCAACAGCTATTTTTTTTTGAAAATTTTGAAAATTTGGCCGTTGAGGTCATGTGTAACACGAGTGTACGAATACGTCGTACACTGTGTAAACAATAATGAACCACAATCGGTAGATCGTGTTGTACTTTTGACTGCCGAATATGGTAACTGGAGTACTAGCGTTTTTCATTAATTTCCGAGTATATGCTTTTTGTACTTAGAGACTTTAGTTTTCTTCAACTACAATATTCGGTAGACAAGTTTATTTACTTTCTACTATTTGAGTTTGTATTTCGATGCACGGCTATTTAAAAAAATAAATATCCGTTGGAGTATAATTGGTTGATTAATTAACATATTAAGTACCGAATTTAACCAAACTGTGATACGATTTTGAAAATGGTGACATATTCGGTAGATTACATAGCGCAGTTACGCCCGATTGTTGTTAAAATTTGAAAATCTTAATGTAATATAACTATTATACTTCGACAATTCTATTACAATGACTTGGAATTTTGAAATAGTTAACTACTATATTCAAAAATCATTCAATTTTTTTGTCTTCCGAATGTATAGTGGCCCAAAATTCAGAATTTTAAAAACCTTGAAAATCTTCAAATTTGGAACTTGTAATAATCGGAAGACAACCAAGTCTATCAAACCTCCGAATATGGAGTGGCCAAAAATTCCAAAACTGCCATAATGCTGAGGTTTTGGCATTTTGGCACGACCACCAGCATTGGAATTTTGAAATGGTTAACTACTATATTCGGAAATCATTCTAATTTTTTGTCTTCCGAATATATAGTGGCCCAAAATTCAGAATTTTTAAAACCTTGAAAATCTTCAAATTTGGAACTTGTAATAATCGGAAGACAACCAAGTCTATCAAACCTCCGAATATGGAGTGGCCAAAAATTCCAAACCTGCCATAATGCTGAGGTTTTGGCATTTTGGCACGACCATCAGCATTGGAAATTTGAAATGGTTAACTACTATATTCGGTAATCATTTTAATTTTTTTGTCTTCCGAATATATGGTGGCTCAAAATTCTGAATTCTGAAAAACTTGAAAATCTTCAAATTGGGAACTTGTAACAATCGGAAGGATACCAAGTCTCCCAAACTTCCGAATATGGAGTGGCCAAAAAATCCAACACTGCCATAATGTTATATTTGAGCAACTTGCAAATGAGTGTTAGATTCATACACCATTCATACTCCATGAAACTAACCATTCACAAACCATAACGTGATTTAAGAACTTAAAATCCGATCCAAACCTTAAAAACTACATAATCCAACACAAACTATAAATACTATGAAACGACATAATCCAACACAACACAATTCATTGTCATTTATCTAGACTTCTTGACTTTACGACCGTGACTACCTCCAAGTCCTGCATGACCACGAGTTAAAGCACCTTCAGTTGGAGCACCTTCATTTTGAGCACCTTAAACGCTCCATGAAGCTCGACTTCTTTTACCCGTCTTTGATACCGCCTTCTTGGGAGGATTCTTCTTCGTGCCTTTTTTCTCCCCAAACTGAACTGCATAATCTTCATTATCCATATTATCCACTAGGTCTCTAGCCTCTTTTATCTTCTCAACCCAGAAACACAGGATCTCCGCTCCTCATGCATGTAGTTAACATTTTGGAAACACACTTGAGCCAATTCACCTGTTTTTATACATAATGACATAACATCAAACGGGTATTACCTAAGATTTATAGCCATGATATAAAATGAAAAATGTTTTAAGAATACGCACTAGTCTATCATAACCATTTGGTTTGTCTTTGATGATACAATTATAACTGGACCCATCCGAAGTAGTCTTTGATTTAACTTCACGGATAACCAAAGGATGGGATATGTTCCTATACCAACTCATATAGCCTGGAGAATTTTCATTACCTCGGGTGACAGGTCTACCAGTGTTGATAATGAACTCACTCCTCTTACCCAGTTATCAGGAACAGTAGGTGGCCCTAATTGGGGCCATTTGAAGTTGCCGGAGTGTTTGACTATCAGAATCGCCACGACCAACTACATCTGCGGCTTCGTGTTCTTCGCGTTGTTCATCATTTTCAGCAAAAATCTCTTTATTTCTTTCCAAAATTCCAATTTTTGGATCGATACCGCGAGGAACGTTTTTAGTTTTAGGTATGTGGTGTTCATCATCCTTACCCATTGTTTTATAAACGAATCGACGATGTTTTGATTTTACGATTCACGATGATGATGAGTTGAATTGAACGAGGGGAATTTTTTTTTTCCTCCACAATCGGGAGAGAAGGGGAACAACAGAAGAAGAAGAAGAGTTGAAATGAGTTGAAATGTTTTAGATTTGGTTTTTATTTTCTTTTTACTAGAAGGGCATTTAGGTAACTTCATTGTCATATAGGGTATCCCTTAACTAGTGTCCTAGGCTGGGTATAAATTCTTGGCCCCTAATTCCTTTTGAGTGGCCCCTACAAATACGAGGAAAAATAAGACTAATTGTGGATTGCCGTTTGGTTTTACTGCTTAATTGTGGATTGCCGTTTGGTTTTACTGCTTTTAATACCCTGGGCATAT